>JAMJFZ010000726.1:1297500-1657500 GCA_026225945.1 Cricetomys ansorgei | reverse complement strand
ACCACAGACTAAAGCTGGATTTCAACAACAAGAGGAAATTTACAAATTCATGGAAACTGAACATCTATCTACAGAAAGATGACTGAGTCAAGATGGGAATAAAGAAATTAAAGACTTTATAGAATCCGAAGAAAATGAATCCATAGCATACACAAACTTATGGGGCACAATGAAAGTGGTATTCAGAGGAAAATTCATAGCACAAAATGCCTACCAAAAAGAGGATCACATACTAGCAAATGGACAGCACATCTAAAAGCTATAGAAAAAAATAACCACACCCAAGTAGACAGCAAGAAATAATCAAGCTGAGGGTTTTAACCAATAACATAGAAACAAAGAGAACAATATAAAGAATCAATGAAACAAAGAACTGGATCTTTGAGAAAATCAAGATTAGACAAACCCCTAACTAAATGAGTTAAAAGACAGAGAGAAAGGATATCTAAATTAACAAAATCAGAAATGAAAATGGGGATATAACTAATACACTGAACCGAAGAAATCCAAAGAAATATTAAGTTATAATTTAAAACCCTATACTTTACAAAGTTGGAAAATATGAAAGAAATGGTCAATTTTCTTGATAGATAACACCTACCAAAGTGAAATCAATATCAGATAAACAACTTAAACAAACCTATAATCCCCAAGGAAATAGAAGATGTCATTAACCCCCCCCCCAAAAAAAAAAACCTAGGTCCACAAGGTTTTAATTCAGAATTCTATCAGACATTTAAAGAAAAGTTAACACCAATGGTCCTCAAACTATGCCACAAAATAGAAACAAAAGGAAAGTTGCCAAAATCATTCTACAAGGCAACAGTCACCCTGCTACAAAAATCACATAAAGATTCAAAAAAGAAAGAGAATTACAGACAAATTTCCCTCATGAACATTAATGCAAAAATACTTAATAAAATACTTTCAAACTGAATCCAAGAAGACATCAAAAAGATCATCCACCATGAACAAGTATGCTTCATTTCAAGAACGCAGGGATGGTTCAACATACAAAAGTTGATCAATGTCATCCAACATCTAGACAAACTAAAAGAAAAAAAACCACATGATTATTTCACAAATGCTTAAAAAAAGCCTTTGACCAAATCCAACAGCATTTCATGATAAAAGTCTTGGAGAGATTAGGGATACAAGGGACATTTCTAACTGTATTAAAATCAATTTACAACAAGCCCACAGCCAACATTAAATTAAATGGAGAGAAGCTCAAAGCAACTCCACTAAAATAAGGAACAAGAAAAGGTTGTCCACTCTTCCCATACCTAATCAATATAGTACTTGAAGTTCTAGTTAGAGTAATAAGGCAACTGAAGGAAATTAAATGGATCCAGATTGGAAAGAAAGAAATCAAAGTATCCTTATTTGCAGATGATACCATACTATATATGAGAGAATCCAAAAATTCTACCAGGGAACTCCTACAGCTAATAAACAAATTCAGCAAAGTTCGCTGACTACAAGATCAACTCAAAAAACTCAGTAACCTGCAGGTATGCAATCAAAACATGGACTGAGAAAGGAATCAAGGAAACAACACCTTCACAATAGCCACCAAAAGCATAATGTACATTTGGCTGACTCTAACCAAGCAAGTGAAAGACTGGTATGACAAAAACTTCAAGATTGTGAAGACAGAAAGTGAAGAAGATCTCAAAACATGGAAAGATCTCCCATGCTTCTGAATTGAAAGGATCAATATAGTAAAAATGGCAATCTTACCAAAAACAATCTACAGATTCAAAGCAATCCTTATCAAAATCCCTATACAATTCTTTACAGATCTTGAAACGACAATACTCAACTCTTCAAATGACAATACTCAACTTCACATGAAAAAGCAAAAAACCCAGGATAGCTAAAATAATCCTAAAAAAATAAAAGGACATCTGAAGGCATCAATTTTCCTGATCTCAAGCTCTACCTTAAAGCTATAGGAACAAAAACTGCATGACACTGGCATAAAACACTGGCATAAACACTGGCATAAAACAGGCATCTTGATCAAAGGAACCAAGTCAAAGTCCTAGACATATACCCACATATTTATAGACACCTGATCTTTGATAAAGAAGCCAGAAATATACAATGGAACAAAGAAAGCATCTTTAGCAAATGGTGTTGTCTACATATAGAAGAATGCAAATCGATCCATATTTATAAGCATGCACATAACTCAAGTTCAAGTGGATCAAGGACCTCAACACAAAATCAGATATGCTGAACCTCATATAAGGGAATGTGGGGAATAGCCTTGAATACATGGGCACAGGAGACAACTTTCTGAATAGAACACTACTAGCTCAGGCACTAAAGATCACTGGTTAATAAATGGAACCTCATGAAACTGAAAAGCTTCTGTGATGCAAAGGGCTCTGTCAATAAGACAAAATGGCAGCCTACAGAATGGGAAAAGAGCTTCACCAACTCCACTTCTGAAAGATGGCTACTATCTAAAATATATAAAGAACTCAAAAAAGTGCACATCAACAAAACAAATAATCTGATTTAGAAATGATGTATAGGTCTAAACAAAGAATTCTCAAAAAAGGAATCTCAAATAGCCAAGAAACACCTAAATAAATGCTTGGTATTCTTAGCCATTAGGGAAATACAAATTAAAACCACTTTGAGATACCCTCTTAAATTCATCTGAATGGCTAAGATCAATAACACAAAGGAGAGCTCATGCTGGCAAGTATGTGGAGCAAAAGGAACACTCCTTCATTGCTGGTGGGAGTGCAAACTTGTACAGCTACAATGAAAATCAATAATGGTGATTCCTCAGGAAATTCAAAATTGATCTACCTCAAGACTTAGGTACACCACTCCTGGGCATATACTCCAAGAACACTCCATTCTACCACAAGGATACTTGCTCAACTATGTACGTAGTAGCTTTATTGATAATAGCCAGAAATTGGAAACAACCTAGATGCCCCTTAACTGAAGAATGGATAAAAAATTTGTGATGCATTTCCATAATGGGGTACTACTCAGCTGTTTAAAAAAATGACAGCATGAACTTTGCAGGCAAATGGATGGAACTAGAAAAAATCATCCTGAGTGAGGTAACCCAGTTCCAGAAAGACAAACATAGTATGTACTCACTTATATAGAGATATTAACTGTCAAACAAGGGAGAAGTGTACTAGTATCCACAGAAGTAGAGAATCTATGCAAGGAGAAGGGCCCTGCTCTGAACTGAGGGATCTTCCCAAATAAAGTGGAAACAGAACAGATGGTGCAGGTGGGCTAGTGGAGCATGGGAACAGAAGCAGAGGGGACAAGGAAGGGTAGGAGGAGAGGGATGGAGGAAGAAAATATATGGAGAGACAACAAGAAATGGGAGACAATTAGGGGATGATCAGGAGACCTAGTGTAGTGGAAATTCACTGGAATCTATGGAATCTAATCTATCCTTAGCAAAGATTTCTAGTAATGGGGGATAGGGAGCCTGAACAGGCCATCTTTCAGTGGTGAGACTAGGACACCATCCCAGCCACAGAACCTCCAACCTATGGTCTATCCTCCCTGAAAGATCCTCGTCGACAACGGAAGGGCAGAACCACATGCTAAAGATGAACCTGTGCCTGAAACTGCAGGGCAAGCCAGGAACTAGAGACTGGATAATGCAGAGACGATTTCTAATGATGTCATGCTCTCCTCATAGATCAGTACCTAACCTAGTCCTTATCAAAGAGACCCCATCCAGCAACTGAGAGGAGCATATGCAGAGGCCCAGGGACAACATTGTGCAGAGATCTGGAAATCCAAATGAAGAGGGAGAGGAGAGATGTCAGAAACCAAAGAGGCAGGACATCAGCCGGAAAAAAAAAGTCTCACAGTGTCAACTGACTAGCACTCTTAGGATCCTACAAAGACTGAAGCCACAGACATGGAACCTGCATGATCCCCAAAATACATCTTATGGCTATCCAGATTGGTGTTTTTGCAAAACTCCTACTGGCTACAGTCGGGGAGTTTCTGAGCCTTTTACTTGCTGTTGGGTCTCTTTTGGTCCTGCTAAGTTGCCTGGCCCACCCTTGCTGTAGGGATGCTATGCCATGCCCTGTTTAAAAGGAATCAGGGTAAGGGGTTGAGGAGATGGAGGGAGGATTGTTGTTTTCTGGGAGAATAGTCAGGTATTCGTGGGTGACAGTGGTGGGGTCGATCTGAGGGAGAGGGGAATGGGGTAGTTGGGGGTGCAGAGAGAGAAGGACAGTGGTTGGGACGTACTATATAATTTGTATGAGGAAAGAAAAAAATTACAGATTGTGTCCTCAGTGCCAAGTTTCTCATTGCTCTTTAAGGGTACTGTTTCCTGGTCTGAGAAGACATAGTTAGAGGTGTAGATGTATGGAAATCAAAATGAGGCATTACTTCACACATATACTTCCAATCAGATTTAATAATATACATTGTTTTCTAGATGCATTTAATATTTATACTGGGCTCTTTTCTCCTACACCCCACCACCCACACTATCTTTCATAAATTGAATACAATAATTGAATGGCTACATTTTCAGATAAAGCTCTTAGATAATCTAAAATCATTTTCATTGTACTATTATTAATATACAGAATGAAGTCTGAAGTTTATTTTTAAGACTTTCTGTATTTGTACTTGTGTTTGCACTTACAACATTTAGATTCAGGGTCTAAGACCCAGAAATCATTGAAAATTTTTCTATGCCATATATGTTTATTTCACTAATTTCAACATTTCTATATAGTATGCATGTATTCTGAGAAATAGCTTATCTTTAATTTTGATGTGTTAATACGTAAACCACTTAAGTTTTCAAAATGCGAAGAACATAATAATAAGCATCCTCATTCAGTGGAAGTTTCCCTTTCTATCTACCTCAGTGCATTAACTTGTAGGTGACACAATAGATTTTTCTTTTTCTTTGTCACTTTATGCGTCGTTTCATTTTACAAATGTAACCAAATGTAGATACCTACTTTTCCTATTATTGTACAAATGCAGCATTCATATATCTAATGTTATAGTCCTGTGTTCACAAGAATAAGTAAAGGACAATGTAACTCAGGCTGCTTTCAAATAAAGGAAGAGAATCAGTGACTGTTAAAGATCTGTATGTGACTCATTCACCTTGTGCTGATTAACAGTCGTGGAGTGGACTTCGGGCTCATTGATGTGGAAGACACCTATGAGAGACTGCATGTTGTCGTACTTCCTGTGTCAGTGCTGAGGAGAATGCAGGCTTCCTAGTTAGTCTGGATGGTCTAACTTCTCTTGCTCCAGTATCCCTTCTAATTTGGATGAAAACTAGTGACCTCATCCCTACAATCAACTCAATTTTCATTTAAATCTTGGTATAGTAGAGTTCTTTCCTCCATATCAAATCTTCTCTTCTTGAGGGAGCTGGAAGGTTCTTAAGGCTAAGAAAATTTATAAGATCCAAGAAACTTACCCGAATTTACAAATTCCCAAGGCTATTCCACAAGGCTATATACTGTACACAACTCTAGTGGAAAGACCTGCAAGTTAGGAAGAGGGATCTAGGGGCTCAGCCTTCTGGAATTATCATCCATGCTTGTGTGAGTTGTTTGGGACATAGCTGTCTGAGTCACCCATGAGGCATAAGTAGCACCAGAAAATACATTGGATCACCAAGCTAGTCTTGGATAGAATTTTTCTTTGGCTTGGTCTTGGTTTCCTAACTGCAGTCAATAGATCATTGTTATCTCTATAGGGAAAATCACAAAACATAAGGATGAGCTTTGATTATTCTATAAAAAAGTCAGGTGTTTAAAACACAACTAATATATGGAAGAACTGTGGGTAGAGGGATATAAAGTTAATAAAAACTGAAAAATAAAGCATTGTGAATATATATAACTTAAAGAAATTAGTATAATCCATGAATTTAAAAATGCAATAACTTCTGTAAACCTATTGGAAAAAATTCTTTTTGTGTACAGACAGGTAAACCAATTATTGGTCATTACAATCCAGATGTCATTATTAGGGGGATGAACGGGGGGGGGGATGTAGCTGACAGCAAACTTTATGCTTCAGACCAATGAGCATCCGTTTCAAGAGAGAAAGTTCTTCTACCCCAATTCTAGATAGTTAATTAACTGCAGAATGAATGTATACCTAAATACTAAACAACAATGGAAATGAGGGTTTCTGCTTGGGTTCTACATTAGCTTCTCGTCCCTCTGACAGTCAAAGTCTTGATTGCTATTTTCCATCAGATTTTTAAAAAATATTTCTATCAGATTATACTCTCATCTCTTTAGATGAGTTAGAGAGTGTTCGTTCAAAATTTTTACCATAAGCTTAGCTAAGGATGGCAGAACTCAGCTGTTATCAATAAAACTTCATGAAAAGAAAGCCATCAAGGCCCTTCAACTTCCTGTTATAAGCTGGACTTGGAACGACAAATTTTTGTGTTCTTTACTTTCCTCCAAGTTTATTTTTCTAAGTTGACTTCCAATTGTTATTTTCTCTGTATACTAGGGTGTCAGAACTCGATACTAGCTGCCTCCTTTGGTATTTCACAAATTTAATTAAAATGTTCTTTTCCTATTTTTTAAAAGGAATGCAATATAAAAATTTGCATACAGTATTCCAGGTCTGTTGGACATTGTCACTCTGGATTCCATAAATGATTCCATAAATTACAAAGGAAAACTAAGAGCGACTTCACCAGCTGAAGCATTTAGAATGGTGTTGCTGCATGTAAGTGAGTCCTTGAGTGACAAACAACTAGTAACAAAGCTGCAGAGCTTGAGACAGTCTCTTGTGGGCTCTTGTGGTGGGATGTTTCTGTAAACCAAGTTGAAAGTATTAATGTATTGGGGAACAGGCCACAATTCCCAAGAGTATGGAGGTTAGGGATTTTAAGGTTTTGAAGGGAATACCTAAGTAATAAAACAGCTGTGTTCATGTCAAACTTGAGGGCTGACCTCAGGTTCATCATCAGGTGAATTCTGGGGATTATCAAGAGGAAATCCAGTTTTAGCAACAGTGATTGTTGAGGTCCTGTTGGAGCTCACACTAGGATCTTCAGTGCCCTTGCTGATGACGTCCCCAATCTTTCTCAGCTCTAACGTCTCCAGAACAATTTCCTGAATTAACCGGAAGAAGATTGTCCAGATGACTTCTAGCCAATGTCTGCAGCTGTGATCTGGCCTTCAGGGCCTCATCAGCCACTGAGCTTCAGTGATCTTGGTTTCTCCAGTTTCTAGAGATGTGAGCAGCTTTCCAGAAATCAGGAGACTCTGTAGGGACCAGATGGTCAGAAATTATTCCCAAGAGACTTTAAATAGGTCACTGTAGAAAAAAAGAAAAGAAAAAGTAGCTTTGGAAGTTAAAAATAAAGGTATTCAAGAAAATGTGGAAAGAACAAGAATTGGATTAGAGGTGTTCAAGATAACAGGATTGTTTCCATTTTTTAGTTAAGAATAAAAACTCTGTGTCCCCCTACCCACTAAGGGAAAAAGTAAATTAAATGATTGTGAGATAAGATGAGAATTCATATGCCTACAAGGCACCCTGAATTTCCAAAGAGGTATAAAATGAATGTGAGACAAATTAACAAGATTAAAATCTGATAACCCAGAAACATGGGCACCAGATGACAAGGTTTCCCATTGAGACAAGCAATCTCTGCTCACACAGCTTTGAAAATAAGTAATCTCAAAGAAAGATCAGTCTTAATCACAGAATAAGTCTGGTCTCATTAGATCTGGCCTGATTATTTGCACAGGTGTAGAAGAATAGTAAATCACTCAAGCTGCCTTATTTGCTTTTCTGGAATTATTTATGAGGAAGCTCAGATTGGATTTCAAAAGCTGCAATAAGAAGTCTATGAAGAGAAACAAAAATTGAACACCAGTTTTTGAGCTAATTATTTCATTCTTGACTTCCTCAAATGCCCCAAGATTCCTGAGCCTAAAGGAAATCACTGATCATTGCTCATCTTAGGTTGGGTTATTGTAGCTAAGTCTGTGTCAGTTTTCTAAGAAGGTTTTACATGTATTGAGTTCATAACATCAAACTTGATTCCTTAAAATGTCTGATTGCAGGGGATTAAAAGAACATCATTCTCAAATATGACATTCCAAGTAAGACCTTGGTTGTATAACCAATGTTTCTAATTATGTTCTTTTAACAAGGACATGCAAATAACTACATTACATAATGTGAATGTATGCATGTAACTACACTGCTATGAAAATAAGAACATTTAAGAGTTTCAGAAGTCTGAAAAAAAAACAGGCAGGAATAAAAGTATTTCATTTCTAAATGTTTCATTTAAATTTAAAGAGTTGTGTGCATACAAATATTGTTGGGAGGAATGGGTAACATAATGAAACAGTGGTTCCCAATATCTCCACAGCAGAGAAAATTCAAAACACGAAATCAGCACTTGCAATATAAATGAAATCCATAGGAATCTCTGTTCAGTTCCTCAGTCCTAGGTTAACTACTACATGGTCTACTTGATCTCACATCACATCAACAATCTCCTGAATCCAGCTGCTTTTCAGTTGGAGAATTAGAAGCCCCAACTGACTTCCGATGTGTCTCAGAGCTGCTTAAATGACATCATCAGAATTCTTTGGGACCAACACTATTTACACAGTGTTTGTAGCTTGTAGCGATCTGAGAGTGTTCTCTGTCGTGGAAGGAAATGCGTTCTGAAAAGTGCCTGATTTCAACAACTTTCCAGTAGGCCTCCAGTAAACCAATCCTTACCATAAGTGAATAAAGGCTTAAAACAACCATGGTTAATTTCTTGTAAGGTCTGAATAGGCTGAATTTCAAAAATCTGGAGGGTGTAGTGCTGTATAAATATGATTGAAATACATTGTAGAGATATACAAAATTATCAAAGAATAAAATTATTATAAAAAGAATATTTTATTGGATGAAATTTGGCTGTCCTGATCTTGCAACTTTAAATACAAGATAATAAAGTAAAAACAAACCCTGGAAGATAAACAGCAATTAACTAATATTATTATTTGCTGTACTCTTAAAAATAAGGGTAAACTGACTGGATAAATATGGAGGAAACATTCTTTTGCCCAAAATATCTTCAGATTTTATATACAACAATCCTAAAATAATATACCACACTTATTGTTAGAGAATATTAAGAGCATTTTATGAGGGACTGGAGAGATGGCTCAACCTTTAACAATACTTGCTACTCCTGCAGAAGACACAGGTTTGTTTCCTAGCACCCATGTGATGTAATCTTCAACCTCAGATCCAGGAGACAAGACACCCTCAAAATCACTATATTCTGGAAGTTTATTTTTAGTGAAATATAAAATAATTGTTTTGTGCTCTGTTAGGTAAGGGGCTGCATAGGTCTTGGGGTTTTGTATTGTCTGCAGGTGTTGGATTTCTGTGGGGGATATTAGATTGCTAATGATCTGCAAGTGCTGTCAGTAGAATGCCTGAGGAGTTCTGTATCAATAAAAACACCTGAGCTCAGATGCTCAGCATTCCACTGTCCAGTATGGTGCTAGCGATGACAATGGTTCCCTGTGTTGATGTCTGGAAAGGTTTGTGCCAATGAATATGTCTCCTTGTTGTCCTTTTTGCTGAGCTACCACAGTAGGTGCAGTAGGTGTACAGCTACAAATGACACCTGCAATGTGGGGCCTGACATCATTCCAGCTAATCCACTATAGAGTCAAGGAAGAATGAAAAGGAAACTCCAAACCTCCCAGAGTCTTGTTTTGTTTTGTTTTGTTTTGTTTTCTGCAAACCTATCCAGATACTGGTGAAGTGAGGTGGTCCTGACAAGACACATCTGCTATAGTGATGAAAACTCCACAACAAGAAGGAACCTATATTGAAGACAAGGCTACCAGTTGTTTTTCCAGAACACCAGACTCTATCTGAAAATCTGGAAAGTGTTTCCCCAGGAACAGAACACAGAAACTGTCTTCCAGCACTGTCCAAGATTGTATCTCATGCTAGTAGCCCACATTGGTACTGTAAGAGTTGCCCAGGTGGTGCTGGTTTTGAAGGCATGAAGGGCTCATGGAGAGCAGTTGAGGTGTGGCATTATGACAGGCCAGGAGAGGTCATTGGTGAAGGTGCAGCCTCAGTAGTAGTTGAAGACCCAGATTGAAGGTGCCATGTAAAGAAGTTGAAGCTTGGCATCTTGAAGAGTCCCCAGGATGGGTTATTGCTGAAAGTGCAGCCCAGTTGCAGCAGAAGACCTCAGCATTCTGAAGATGCCAGTACCATGGGAGGACCACCAAGAACAACAGCAGCAGTGCGATGCAGTCAGCGAGAGCCTGGAAGACAAGCTGTGTGCTCTGCAGAGGGAAGAGCTAGAGAAATGATTCAAGTCCTTTGGAGGAGCCCATAAGATCATGAGTGAATTCCAGATAATTGGACATTGGTAATGTTTTTCTGTTGTCCAAAGATACTGTGAACAGCTTGATAGATGTTTAGTTTCATTTGGTCCTGTCATTTTAATTGTTCCTCTTATAAATAGTTTTGCTGGTGTAGTATTAAATTGAGTTATAGAGATGGAGCAAAATTTTTGCCTTATACAGGAAAGGGGAAATGTGGAAGTTTATTTTTAGTTATGTATAAAATAATTGTTTTGTACACTGTTGGGTGAGGGACTGCCTAGGTCTTGTGGTTTTATATTACCTGAAGATGTTGCATTCATTTAGGGGATGTTTGCTTGCTAATGATCTGTATATGCTATCATTAGGGCACCTGAGGACTTCTGTATCAATAAAAACACCTGATCTCAGATGCTCAGCGTTCCACTGTCCTGTATGGTGCTTGCCACGATAGTGGTTCTCTCTGATGAGGTCTGGCAGGGTGCGCACAAATGAAAATGCATCTGTCTCTTCCCCAATGAGCACACACAGTGACTAACTACTACACCACTATTACAACTAACTCTAAAAAGTAAATTTACAATTACAAATGACTGACAGAAATGGAAGAAAGGGTGACTGAGAACACCGTGCTGCTGTGGTATTACCCTGAGGGAGCAACACCAGGACTCTGATAAAAGGAAGTTGTCATGGTCAGTGAGATCAGGAGTGAGTCTCTATGTCACCCAAGATAGTGTGCAGCGAGGAGCTTCTGTATCAGCAGCATGGCAGCCCACCGATTTTATGACAGGCAGGTGGGACTACTCCAGCAACACAGTGTTTCTCCAGAACTTTCTAAAGACAATTTCCAAGATCTTCAGGGTTTTTTGCAATCAAGAGAGAATCTACATTTATGTGCATCTTTCCACAAAGCTAGAAATTATCTTTTATTATTTCATACCAATAATGGAGTGTCAAGTAAACTCTTCCTTCTATTCATAAGGTAAGAGGACAGATGCATTATGATTTCCTGGAGACCATCTGGAAAATCTCAAAGATATTCCTGGTGGGGCAGAAAGACAGTATCACTAAATTCAGTGGAAACATAAATATTAAAAACAAATTATAGGGGCAAATTATTCTGGTTTTTGTTGTTTTAGATTTACTTTTCTTTTTAATGTATGCATATATCAGGTTGTACCAAGATGTGTGCAAATGCAAGCTGGTACCCTCAAAGGCTAGAATGGAACATTGGACTCCATGGAGCTGGAGTTGAAAGTGGTTGTGGACTATGGGATCTGGAAAATGAATTCTGATCCTTTGTAAAGGGACTAAGTGCTCTTAACTGGTAAGTCATCTCTCCAGTTCCATCAGGCCAAGAATAAGAAAGGATGAGGAGTACTGACAAACAATATTGAATATTTAAACAAAGTTTTAAAATATTTGAAAATTAAGAATAGTGTTAAGCCAGGCAGTGGTGGTACATGCCTTTAATTCCAGCACTTGTAAGGTAGAGGCAAGCTGATCTCTGTAAGTTTGATGCCAGTCTGGTCTATAGAGATATTTCTAGGATAGCCAGAGTTACAACAGAGAAATCCTGTCTTGAAAACAAAAACAGAAACAATAAGAATACTGTTAACAATGCTATATATTCACTTGTATATGGATATTTGTGGATATTAACTGCTAGGCAAAGGACAAAGGTACTAGTATCCACAGACATAGAAAAACTAAGCAACAAGAAGGGCCCCAGTTGGCATACAGGGATCTCCCTGGTAAGTTGGAAGTAGAACAGAGGGTACAGGTAGGCTGGGGGACATTCCAACATCCATAACCAAAGAACTATTCCATCAAAATCATGCAATTCTCATGGTCAAGAGCTCAGACTAAGGACCAGGAGTCAGACTCATGTATCAGAAATGGAGAGCCAAGGCCTTGTCACCAGAGTAAACCACACAATCAGAAGAGAAGACCAGTCCTGTTTGGTACCATTGAGTCTAAATTGAGAAAGGAAGATCACATTAGAGAATGAAGGTGTGGATTGATCCAGGCCCTTGTAATCATAAAGTATTCATAAGTAAGCAATGTCTTAAAGGAGAGGAAGAAATTTCTAAGTTTCTTTTTTTTTAAACAAAAGATGCAAGAAATAGGGATAAAGGCAGGTGTTATCAGAATATTCGAGAGAAAGGAGGACTTCACTGACCCAATTCCCATAAAGGAGCCAACACTAAGAGTGGCTGAAAATAAGTGTTGAGGATTTCTACACCTGGTTTATAGTGTTCCCCAGAAACACTATAATCAGCTACAATTTAACACTATTAGGCACAATCATGTTTAAAAAAAAACGGTAAAAACTGAAGGCATAATTCTTCTAGAAATTTCATATAAATGTCCTTACATTTAAAATTCACCAGAAGTTCTTATGACAGGAAAATAGGTCATGATAAGGGAGGGGTAAGAATCATGGTAAGATTTATTCTCTCAATGTTTAAAATATAACATACATAGCTCTCACATCTATGTGCAAGCAAGATAAATAGCCTGGAGAGCTGGACGCTGTCTCCTGATGACTTTCGAGAATGCTAAGTGGACTCAATTATTTGCTGCATGGCAAACATTCCCTTGACATCATGAAATCTGTAAGGTTGTTTTTCTTGTCACTTTTCACAGATAACCATGAAGAAAAAACAAAGCAAAGTAAAATCACAGATGAACTGTGTGATATAAAGGTGTGTTTCAGCCTTTAATAAATCACAGCAGTGGGTAACAAGAAGTTCTATGTCATCTAACCCACATTTTAGGTCTTTGATCTCCTTGAGTTGCTAACTGAAGAAGACTGCCTGTTTTGCATATCTAGTCAAAATATCAGGATCCAGGTTTAGAGATGAATGCATTATGCTTATTGCAAGATAAATATCCTTGTAATCCACAGCTATGTTAATTTGAAGGAAGTCAATATTTGCAAAAAGTTCTCTAAAACCAGAATAGATGTATTTTTCTAAAACAACGTGTTAGCTGTGACTATGTATTTCAAATATCAGGAAAATTCCCCCACTCTACAAAAAAGAATAAATGTCATAACATGTATTTATTATACAGTAAATTATCAAAGTCTCAAATTGTCTTACATTTAACCTCTGATAAAAATCAGTCGTTTGTTTTTCACCTTTTAGTTGAAAAGTTTAAATTTTTACACGATTACATTGTATACCAATCACTGAATTGTTGTGAACATGGCATATGAACCTTTTACCTGTAAGAACAATTATTTGGCTGTCCAAATTATGCACACTTGCCAAACAATGAGAACAAGAGAATAAATCCCTTTCTCGTGAAAAGTGAGCTCTAGGAAAGGGCTAACCTACATCTGAAAATATCAAGCGGATTTTGTCACCCAACTCATTAAATGTAGGAAGAAATTGTTTGTGGAAAATAAGAATTATCAGTGTTTCTTTTTGACAATTTCATATATGTGCATAGTATGCTTTAATCAGATTCACTCCCAAGTCCTTGCCCTCTTACACTCTAAGAACCTGTCCCCAAACGCATTTCCTTCCCAGATTTCTGTCTCTTCTTTGGAAGCACTGAGTTCAACTGTTCCTGCCATCGCAAGCATGGGTGGAGAGCCATCCATCACAGCGTTGGCAACCAAATGGAACAGCGTCCTTGAAGGAAAGTGACATTGGCAAATCTGTGATTCAGTAACATTGATTATTGTACAACAGCATCATTAAGAATAGAACCGAAGGATGGGTCTATCAGAAATAAGTGTACATATTCTCTGTGAATGCACCGTCAGTGTTACAGGCTTCATTCTAGGCACAAGAGACTCAAGAGCCAACTTTCACTTCAGGGAGACAAAGTGGGGAACTTTGAGCAATGAAAGCACAAATGCAAGTCAGGTGCTATTGAGAAACAGCATGGTGAAGCTGTCAGAAAAATATAACACTTTGTGCATAAAAAGTAAAGTTTAGAGAACTAGGTGTCCGGTTTCCATAAAACCCCATGTTTGAAAGGTTCTGTGCTGAGCTTACAGAACCTGCTGGAGCTTGCTCTTTTCCTCCCTTCATATAGGTGAAAGATTAAATCTTAAATAATATATATGAATAGAAATTGTAAAAATTAAAATTATTTAAGTTATTTTTTGTAACATTATAATTTGAAGCTGGAGCTTAGTGTATACTGGACAAGAACTCTGTCCTTAAACTAAATTATGGGCTTTTAAAATTTATTGAAAATAGAATATTCTCTCATACAATACATCCTGGCCACAGTTTCTCATCCTCCCACTCCTCCCAGCATCCCCTGACCTTCCCTCTACCCTGGACCTATGCCCCCTCCATTACCCTCCAGTAAAGAACAGGCCTCTGAGAGATATCAGCCAAACACCACAACACAAGACACAATACGAAAAGGCACAAACATTCATATCTAGGTTGGACAAGGCAACCCAGTAAGAAGAAAGGTGTCCCAAGAGCAGGCGAAAGATACAGGGACCCCCCCAACACACACACTCCCATTGATAGGAGCCCCACAAATCACCAAGCTAACAGCCCTGAAGTGTAAGAAAAGACCTGCTGCAGATCCATGCAGGCTTCATGCTTTCTGCTTCAGTCTCAGAGAGCCCATCTGCATGTTGTTTGGTTGGTTCAAAGACTCTTATTCTGGTTCTAGACCCCCTCTGCCTCCTACAATCTTTCTCCTCCTTCCCTAGAGTTCCCTGAGCTTCAAGGGAAGAGAGCAAATAGAGAGCTTCAATTGTACTTTCTCCACTTAGGCTGTGGGTCTCTGCACCTTCTCTCATCTGCTGCTGGAGAAAGACTCCCTGGCTTTCTGATGACAACTGGGCCAGGCACTGGTCTATAGCAGTATAGGGTACAGCAGAGTATCATTAGGAATCACTTCACTGATTTTTGTTTTATTTTTGCCGATCATGTTTTATTCTACCCTAAATCTCCAGGCTCCTGTTCCTGGACACCCAGGCAGTGTCAGTTATGGGCTCTCTTTCCTGACATGAGCCTAAAGTTAAGCCAGTTATTGGTTGACCACTTCCACAATTCCTGTACCGCCAGTGCCCCAGCACATCTTGCCATCAAGATGGGTTGTATGTCGAAGATCTGTGGCTGGGCTGGTGTCCCATTTCAATCGCTGGCAGCTTTGCCTGGTTACAGAAGATGCCTGGTTCAGGCTCCATATTCTCCATTGCTAGGAGTCGTCATTAGGGTCACCCTCACAGAAGCCAGTAGTTTCCACTGCATTAGGCTTCCCCTTCAGCCCCCAATGACCCCCGATTCTAGCAGTCTTTCCTCAGACTCTCTCCCTTCATCCCTACCCCTACCTGATCCTCCCTGCTCTGCTCCTCACCTATCCCCTAGTGCACTTGCAAAATCTATTCTATTTGTCCTTCCCAGGGAGCTCCATCTGCCCCACCCCTAGCATCCTCCTTGTGACCCAGCCTCACTGGGTCTGTGAAGTGTAGCATGATTGTTATTTACTTAACTGTGCACCTATAAGTGAATATATGCCATTTTGTCTTTCTGGGTCTGGATTACCTCACTCAGAATGATTTATTTTTATTTTGCCTTTAAGCTTTGACTTATTTAAATAAATTTGTTTCTATGAGAAAATGTAGGATCAATTTTAAGCTCATATACTTCCATTTGTCAAAATGATTTTGCTCAGTTTTTCAAAAGCAGAAGTCTCACTTTTCTTGTAAGTTAACTTCAGTCAGGGGTCTGGTGGTTATCCTTACCAGGAAGGTGAATAAGTGATGGTTTCAAAGTGAACAGCAACCATGAGGCCCAAGAAATAAGACAAAGGAGAGGGCAGAGGCATGGAAGGAAGAGAAGGAAGGGAGGAAGGGGAGGAGGAGGAGGAGGAGGAGAGGAGGAAGAGGAGGAGTAGGAGGAAGAGGAGGAGGAGGAGAAGGAAGAGTGGGAGGAGGAAGAAGAAGAGGAGGAGGGGGAGGAGGAAGAAGAAAAGGAGGAGGGGGAGGGGAGAGAGAGAGGGAGGGGGGGAGGGGGGAGGAGTATGCAGAGAGGAGAGAGATGGAGGAATTGCTGCCTCCTTTAGCTTTTATTCTTCCTCCATTCAACTCCTCAGGAGAGAAGTTGAGGTTACAATGAAGATTCATACTGTATTTCAGAAACTTGAGAAGGGAAGACAGAGTTCTTAGGGAGAACTGTCTTTATCCAGGATTTGTTTATGAGGAATAAAGCAGTTGCAGAATATAACTGTTGTGGGATCTGTTATTATAAATTCTAAGGTATTTTTTCACTCATATAAACCTCAGAGAGAAAGAAAAAATTACAAATGTAAGGATGGATTATTTTTATGAAAATAGTTAAGGGACTGTGAGCCTGTTGAGAGAGTTCAGAGTGTAAACCTTCAAATGTGTGTGCATTGAATGTGATTCTCTCTGGAAATGGAAAGGCTGCTAGAAAGCTATTGATTAGATTTCTACTAGACGTGGTTATAAATAGGACTTGTAATATGTTTAATGCTCTCAATAAAGAGGGAGCATGTTTAGAAGAATAGAAAGCTGATTATGGGAGAAAGTGGCAGAAGATGGAACTCAAAACCAAATTTAAATGGAGAGAAGGGACTTGGTTCTCTATCCGGACCTCTAAATTTAGAATAAAATAATAAGTCGACTTAGCTTCTGTAAAAACCATTTTACTAACACTTTATTTTAATGATACAATTAAGTCAAATGTTACAGAATAAGTTTATTAGCATAACATCTCAGAAAGGAGGCTATGAAATGTGTATGTTGCAAGGTGTCCTGAAAACAATGAGAAAGAAGGCTTTAGATTCTCTTTCTTTGATTAAAATGGCATGAATAGTCATAATTCTTCATACAGAGTAAAAGGAAAATTGTGCTTAGAAAATATGTCAATAATCTTTTGAATGAGAAACAAGTGCAGGAGTGTTACATTTCCGGGTGCAATGCAATTGTCCCTAGGGTTGACTTGGGCCATATCTAATAATTGTTACTTTACTTGGACCATAACAACATGCCATAGACTGTAAACAAACACACACACGCACACGCACACGCACATACAAACATACACACTTTCTGATAGACTTGAAGGGTAGAAAGTTGAAATAAAGGTGTCTTCCGAGTTCTTTCATGTCTCAGAATGCTTTTTATTACTGTGATAACACTAATCAAAAACAACTTTTAGAGGAAAGACTTTATTTTACCTTACAGGTTTACACAGTCATCAAGGTAAACCAAGGTAGAAACTCAAGACAGGATCTTGAAGCAGAGACCATGGAGAAATTCTGCTTAGTGCCTTGCTCCCCAGCTCAGGTTCAGCTAGCTTCCTTATATAGCCCAGGCCCCACTACTAGTAAGTATACCACCCATGGTAGACTATGCCTGCCTACATCAACTAACAATCATGAAAAATTTCCAGAGTTAGGCCAACAGGCTAATCTGATGGAGGAAATTCTCAGTTGAGATTGATCCTTTTCATGTGTCTTTAGCTTTGTGTCAAGTTGTGAGCTGAGGCTAACTATGGTAGCCCTTATGGAGTGGTGGGAAACACCTGCTTTTAGACCTAACTTTGGAAATACCTAACATGAAACATATTTCTGCTTCTGTGGACTCATTCTGTGCAAGCCTTTGTCCAGACTACACCCCATGAGGGACAATTTTACTGCACTCAGGCCATCCCCATCCTCATTTTATATTATCATCATTGTGAAGACTTTCTAGAGACCTTATGGAGGTACTTACAATCAGGACTTCAATATGAAAGGTATGTAACTCAATTTAACTCCAAACGGGGAGATGTATGTAGTGACTAACATGCTCCCTCATCTTTCCACTGCAGCATTATTTTTTATGCTTTTTAACTCCTTTGGTAATGTTTTTTGAAAAGTGTTCTAACCTCTAGTACATTTGAGGTGTATCAATATGCCTACTGTGGTGGCTAAGCAAACAGGACAAGGAGGGCCTTTCATAGGTGAAAACCCTGCCAGACCTCAGCAGAGAGAACTGCAATCACTAGCCTGGCCAGTGCTGTACTAGACAGTGGAACCCTGAGTATCTGAACGAAGGGGATTTTATTGATACAGAACTCCTCAGGTGTTCTACTAAAAGCATGTGCAGATCATGAACAATCATATATCCCCCACATAAATCCAACACTTGCAGATGCCAAGACCTAGATAGCCTTTTTCCCAACAGTACACAAATTAGTACAACTATTTTATATATTACTAAAAAATAAACTTTCACAACAATGGGGGATGTATCTTTCTGTTCTACACTCACTGATGTCCTGGACCAGACTCACCAATGCCTGCCAGAGCTGATGATTCTCCCAGCCCAGATGTGTACTACCATGGTTTAAATCACCAGTCTCTTGATTTGAAAACATTCAGTGTTGGTTTAAAATATCTCTTGGGAGTGCTACATTTAGACTTAGATTTTGATCTGAGCTAAATGCAGGCCTCATTGTTTTCAGAATCATCACTTACATCACATTTTCAGAGTCCCATCTGTGTGCATCTGTCAGTTTTTTCCGTGTAAAGTTGAATTGACAAGTGACTACTACATTCCCACTGATGCAAACTATGCTGAGCAATATAGGATAGTTTTATCTTGATGTTAGTTAATATCACATCAACAAATAATTTATATATTCTGTAAAAATTAAGTAGGAAAATTTGTAGTTTTAGCAATAGTTTGGGTGGCTTTCATACTGAAATGGTGTAGTCATCATGAAGGTAAAATACTTGAACTAGCTAAATGAAAGCAATATACTTGAACTGTGTTGAGGTTTTTGCAATAAAAATGTAAGAGAAAAAGATAAAAGAAAAATTTTCTATATGAAACTGTACAAAATTTTCTTAAGACCTTAAAAGACTTTTCATTCTATGAAGATTCTTAAGGGCACAGTGACAGGAAAGACAGACAGTCTCACTCCAGTGGTAACTGAAGTGTGGGCAAGCAACTTGCATCCTGCTAGCACCTAGAGTAATCAATGCTAAAACATGCTTCCATAGATTGAGTCAGTAAGAGCCTTCAAGTACATTTAGCCTGCAGTTGTACCTGCTATGAGACACTGTAGTCTATAATTGTATACTATGCAAGTCTGGATGGTTGAGATAGAAGTCACACTTAAAAGTCTCATAAGCTGCAAAGTAACCCTTTAAGAGGAACTTCTTTGTAGTTTTCTGACTATGACTCTAAACAAGAGGGAGGGTTGTTTGAAGTTAGAAAATGCTTAACTTCATCTGTTCTACCCACAAGTAATGTGAATTTTAAGCAGCCCAGACATGAAGGTCAACTTGTGTTTCCCAAAGATTCATGGGAAACATTCCAACATGGCTGAATTTGACTTTTTTTCCTTGTAATTTGAAATGTAATTTGAAATGATCATGTAATTTGAAATGAAATTGTTACATGAAGGAAAAAACAATCTTTGCCTAAAGTTAAAAAAAAAGTTAATGAAATATTTTGTCTGAAATTATTTATTGTATTATATCCATTTGTTAAAGTAAGTGGGGAAATTTTAATGTAAGCCAGTTGGGTCCAGATTCAAAACATGCTTGCCATTTTTGATAGGAGGTCAATAACTAGCTTTGTATTTTATTTCAAGAGTCATTAAACATCTTTACCAGGAAAGGAGAGAAAAGAGCGTGTGGAGTCATACATTAAACACAGAGCACCTGCATCTCTGCATCAGAGCACATGCTACACTCAAATGTCATTTTACACCACAAGAAGTGATGTGCTTCTGACAAGTGGGCAAAGCAATCATATTTTGTTTGACTGTGAATTAATTTCAATTAGAAACTTCTTTTGAGAGAAGAAGAATGAAGAGGTGTTAATTCTTTGTGAAAGGTAGGGTCAAGTACTTAGTCATGACAAGGATCTAATTAAATGCAAAACCAGGTGACAGTTCTGTGAAACATGCTCTCTCATCTGCCAAATTCCTTTCTTCTATGGCAGGCTGAGGTCTAAGGAAATACCATTTTTGCCTTGTATTATAATTAAATTCATGCCCATTCTTCCTGCTCTAGTCAGACTGAAAGCAATCTCTAAAGACAGTGTATACCTAATTAACTGTGTGTTCCCTAAAACCCACTGCATTCTACCTTACAGAACTAGCTAGTCAGATAGGAAAATAGATGATAAGTCAGTAATAGATGAATATAAATAATGTTTGATTGTGCAAGATAAGCTCAAAAAGGACAATGATTTCTTAAAATATTTTGGATAACACTAAAGAATATTGACTCACTACCTGTCATTGTGTAGAAAGCAATATAAATTAAGGTTGCCTTTGACTCAAACAAGCAGAGAAGTGGAGTTTTCATTAGAGCAGGGAGCCATTCACAGATGGTGTACAATACAGATTACACTACACAGTTCAGCAAGACTGGGGAGGAGATTTCACATGCTCCCAAAGGTAACAATGTTGTGGGGCATTGAACCACCTTGAAAGATGAGGAGATCAGTGAACATCACTGATTCTCAAATGTGGTTTTGAATTCAAATATTTGATCATCTTTACCAAATCTCTAAATTTCTAATGTAACTAGATAAGATGCTATTGGGTATCATGGTGGTGTGTAAGTGTGTGTGTGTGTGCGTGTGTGTTGTTGTTGTTGTTGTATGTGCATTGGTATTTGTTAATGAGTTGTGGGCACATTGTATATGCCTGTTCAAGTATCCTTACATATGGAAGCCACACCTTGATGTCACGTAGCTTCCTGAATCATTCACCCTCTACCTTTATTACTTTGAGAGAAGGGTTGAGTTGAAACTGGCTTCTTTGATTGGAAGGATATAATTCAACATATAATGTATGCATGCAATGTCTCATTATCCTGTTTAGTCTCAATCCAGGAGTGTGAATTATATACTATAGGTCATCTTCAGACACTGGAGTTGCTCCTATTCCTGAAGCAGTGGCTGGAGTTAGTAGACCTAAGTCCAGTGTTCCTCTTTGATGATTTGTTTCTCTATATGCTAACTCTGAAGTCTTTAAACAGAGCCATATGTACCTCATCCTGTCCTGTTTTCTTACCTCTATCTGATCTGAAGAGCTTCACTTTTGCCCCTGCACTTGTAGACTAGAATGGACTTAACCATACTATTCTCTGTTGTAATTTTGCCAAAGACCTCTGAAAACTGTCCCACGGAAGTCTGTCACCAGACTTGTCTGTGAGTTTCTGGAATGCAGAAATGTTAGATTCAGCCAATTGTGAGGGTAGTGAACTGAACACAGCAGTAATTCAAATAACAAGGCTGAGAACTTGGGGATGGGTGGGCTTGGCTCCATTGGTCACTGAAATTAGAACTATATGTTATAGGAATTTTCTTCATAATTTCCTTCATAAAAGAGAAATACAATAAAAGAGAAATAACTATATCTCAAATTATATAGACCCAATGAGTGAGGAAGCCCACATTTCAAAAAATACCTTGAAACACATTGGATGAAAGGTCAACTGACTGATATGTGACTATTCCTGAGTATATACCATAACTTAGCACTTGTTTGAATTGTTAGAAACCATTTAAACAGACTCCCTTGAAAGCTTTATCTCTGAGTTAGGGATAGGATGGAATATACGGTGTGGGTTTGTCTAGAATGAGACAATGTAGAAAATGGCTAAGTAGCTAATTTGCTTATGGGTGAGGGGTCCAACGGCCATAGCAACAATTTATAAACTTAAGCTCTTGACAGAATAATATGCAATACTTATTATTATAGGGAGGCACAGTTATATTGTTCAATATTTAAAGATAGTAAATCATACTAGGCAACATATGTGCTTGCAGAAAAGTTGTCTATATTTGGAAGGGTTCCACACAAACTTGTGTCTTGGGTACAGCATAGGAGATGCAGCCTGAACACTTAGCTGAAAGTCTTGGGGGAAGACTCTTACTTAACCTTCAGACTGTGGCTGTTACACCTGCTACGTGCAGAGCTATTATCAGTTCCATATATGTTAATCTGCTTTCTAAAATGTGAAACACTATTCAACTATGAACATAGAGTAATATGAACATTCAAAAATTAAGCAAAAATTATGAGATTTTGAACAATAAACAATAGAAATTGGAAATGAAAAGAAAGGAAAATAGATCTAACTTAATAACATTTTTACTTGCTATATTCATAGGCAAATATTCTCAACCCACTTTTTGGAACATTATAGAAAAATAATTTCAGTAGCTACATGAAAAGAATAAAATACAACTGCAACAATTATACTCTCCCTTTTAAAAATACTTCATTATAAAAATCACTTAGATCAACAAATTGAAGGAAGAATTCATACCTCAAGATGCATGCTAATGGCTAGTGTATCAGTAGAAGTATTTTAGTTTTCAGAAAGACTTACTGCCAAAGATTGCATTTCTTTCATATTATAAACTCATCTTGAATATATAGCTTTATGTCAAGTTAATTACAGGGATTCTTCTATAAAATTTTAGTCAATCATAAAAATAAGTGCAAACCTTCACTCTTTAATTTGTATGTGTTATTTACTTGTCTTGTTGCTGTGACACATACAAGACAAAAGCAATGCAAGGAAGGTTGTGATTATTTTTGTTTGTTTGTTCTTACTTACTCTTTGAGGGTACATCCCATCATGGCAGAGAAGCCATGGTCAGGGTGAGATAGCTGAGTGCTCTTGCTTTGCTTTCTTTCTCCTATGTATTCAGCCTTGAGACTTCAGTCCATGGAATGATGCTGGGCAATGTCAGGAGGAGTCCTCTCATCACAGTTAGTAAATATGATAACCACCCACAGACATGCTTAGTGATTTGTCACCACGATAATTCCCTTGAAGTTGACAACCGAGTTTAAGTATTGTGGTGTACAAATGAAGCATCTCTACTACATTTGTGTGCTTTATAGTTTTATGTCAACTTGATGCACATTGGAGTTACCTTGGAAGATGGACTTCAATAGTGAAAATGATCCCACTTTATGGGCCTGAAATAAACCCTTACCTCCCCAAGATGTTTTGGTCATGATAGTTTACTACAACAATAGGAACTCTAACTAAGACAGAAATTTGTACCTGATTGTGGGTATTATGACATAACTCTCTACATGTCTGGGGAAAGATTCTGGTGATGTTTGAAATTTGAGCTAGAAAAACCACTGGATGCTTAGAGCTGAATGGACATTTCAATGGATTTTTGGAAGATGAGAGTATTGAGAAAGGGGCTGGAGGGATCGCTCAGAAGTTAAGAGCACTGACTGCTCTTCTAGAGGTCTTGAATTCAATTTCCAGACACCACATGGTAGCTCACAACCATCTATAATGGAATCCAATGCCCTATTCTGTCATACATGTGTACATATAGACAGAACACTCAGACATAAATAAATAAATCTTAAAAAAAAAAAGAGTGTTGAGAGAGATGCAGATGCAGGAAGTCTGACTTGAGATGTTTCTGAGAGAAGTTTGAGAGCCCACCAAAAGCTCCTGTGATACTTTGAATTAAGAATCACTAAGGCTTGGCTGGGACAATGGATGCTGGTTATCTCGTGCTGGAGAATTAGTTGTGATAAAAGAGACCAGCATCACTGAGGGGACTCCTCTGGAAAGTATTTCCTCAGTGTCAGCACACAGGAGCTTTGGTCCAAAGGCAGCCAAACCTTTACATTGTTCTGGCAGCTGATCTTGGTTTAAGAGTCTCCTAGGTATTCCCCAGTTTGGAGCTATGCAGGGGTCATGGAGACCAGCTAAGAGACCATGGGTGTAGGTAAAGCCTCAGTAGCAGTGAAAACTTTGGTATTAGAGAGGTCAAGGAGAGAGACTGAGGCTTAGCACCATGTGGCAGGATCAGAGTTCATTAATAGATCCCAGGAGAAGTGAAGGTATATCTCTGTTTCAGTGAAGACTGAGCATTTGTGAGATTCCAGTAACATGAGATGACCACCAAGGACAGCCATGAAGTGTAAATGGCCTTGGCCTAGGAAGCAATCTGTGTGAGCTTTGAAAGGCAGCCTCAGAGAAGTGCAACTTCTAAGCCCTTTGGCTCCCAGGAGATTGTGACTAAGCCCAGATACTGGACACTGAGTTATTTATGTGGTTGGAGCTGGATTTTGCTTCATTCATGTTGTGGCAGTACTTTGGATCTTCCTTCATGAACTAAGAAAGTATTTAACTTATTTTTGGTTTCACAGAAACCCATAGCTAAGACTTTGAAATTTTAGAAAGACACTGGAATTTTAGAGAAGTTTTGAATGTTTTAGAGAAATTTTGAATGTGAAGGAGACTTTGGATTATTTTAAAGAGTCTGAAATTTAAGCGTTTGAATTTGAAAGGCTGAGTCTTTTAAAGTTTGAATATCTTATATATTGTGATATTTACATTTTTATGAGATATTGGTGATGAGCAAGAAAGGAAAGGCTATTGCTTCACAGATGTGTATATTTGGCATGCTGATAAGAGGTCCATTGTACTGGCTACGTTTATGTCAGCTTGACACAAAAAAGAATGATTTTGGAAGAGGAAACCTCAGCTGAGAATATGTCTCCACTAGGTTGGCCTGTGGGCAATCTTGTGATGCATTTTCTTAACTAGTGTTTGATATAAGAAGATCAAGCTCACTGTGGGCAGTGCTTGGGTAGTCTTAGGTGTTATAAGAAAACAAGCTGAGCAAACCATGAGCTGCAAACCAGTAAACAGCATTCCTCCAAGGCCTCTTCATCATCTCCTGTCCCTAGGTGTTTTCCCTGTCTGAGTCCCTGTTTTGAGTTCCCTCAGCGGTGGGCTTTAATGTGGAACTGTAAGCTGAAACAGTCCTGTTCTTCCCCTATATTGCTTTGGCTATGGCGTTTTGTCATAGCAATAGAAAATTTGTGGTGTAAGTTAGGTGTTGAGGATACGCTGTTTTAATTTCCATCCTAACGTTGGACGGTACTTTACATACTGTAACCACATGGCATCGTTCTAAGGATACGCACGCCATGGCTACAGTGTGGACCTTCTAGCACTGCAAGCTCTCCTGTAGGATTTTCCTCTTCTGCAAAGTGCAAGGAAAAATGAGAATTAAAATAGCATTTCAACTTGAAGTCTCAGAAATAACACCCCAAAAGATCTGTTTCACTAATTTTATGTGGCGAAGTCTTTTTAGATTGTTAATGTCTATTTATATGGTAATTGCTCCACAGTATATGTCTACTTTTTCTACTTTCAGCTAGATTCCATTTTCACCTAATAATGCCCGTCTCCAGCATACCGTGTGAGTATAAATGATCGTCATGAATAGTGCTGAACAAATCAATAAGATGTTCAAGTTGAGCTTGGGCTGAATTCTTAACAGTCCATGAATTAAAATGAGACTGGAGAATACTTGTGAAGAGGAGGGCATTACTTCTCTTTTCCTTTGGTGACTTCTTGGGAGGGCCAGTCCTCAGGTGGCACTCACATTTACTCCATAGCAATAACTGTACTGAATCCAGCCCCCGCTGGCCTGCGGTTCTGTCTGAAAAGTCACTGAAATAATACTGCTGGGCAAGAAATGAGTGGCCATGCTCCTCACCTTTAGAATATCGAACGTGCATGTTTTACCTGTTTCTTATACATTAAATCAAATAAAGACAGAAGAAGATTGCAGCCCTAGTTACCTCATGAGTGAATAATGTGGGAAGGAAACAAAGAGAAAATGTAAAGATAATTTAAGGTTTATATATTCAGTACTTATTTGTCCATTTTTACCTCTGGGTATGTTAATCTTGCACCATGAATATTCATTGAACACTTATGTCTTAGTTACCTTTCTGATTCATGTGATCAAATACCTGACAAAAAGTAATTTGATGTAGAACTGTCCTAAGAGCTAAGAGCAAGTCGAAGCTGGCTTTGAACCCCGCATCATCCTTAGGGATGAAAACAGTAGGCGTTTGGCCACTTCTTGTCTTTAGTCTGGCAGCTTCACTGAAGCAAAGAAATGTGGTTGATGCCTTGATGCTTTGTCTACCCCGTAGCTGGAAACATAGAAAAGCTTGATCTCCACATGCAGACAAGGCTACCCCCAATATCCTTGTCTTAACCAATGGGCATTCTCAGGGTCAATGACCCCTTGCCTGCCTGTACCCCTATAAATGTAACTACCTTTACTTTAATAACTGAGAGATATGCTCCTCTGACAGCCTCTCCTCAGATTCTGGTTCACTCTACTTGGCTCTTAGTCTGATCTGGGACCCACCAGGATGTGTTGACCAAAGTCCTGCATTTTCCTTCCTGGGGGCTGAGCTGGCAACTGATAGCTTGGCCATGTGCCTGGGAGGGAAGCAAGAAAGAAAACAACAACTTGAGGAAGAGAGGATTTTTCCTGGCTTACGTTGAAGGGGAAGCCATGGCAAAAGGAGTGTGAAGTACTGGCTCGTGACATCTGCACTCAGGAAACAGAACAGACTGGCAGTGAGGCCAGCCTATAAAATCTCGGACCCACCCCCGTGACCCTCTTCCCCAAGTGAGACTTTACCTTGTCCAGGTTTCAGAACTTTTACAAACAGTGTCTTCAGCTGGGCGTCAACTATTCAGATACACAATCCTACAGGGAGAGGGGATTTCACAGTCACACCATAACGCTGACTGTGGCTCTGCCCATTTTCTATCAGGAACGGGGAGCAATTGAAGTGTGAAATGTTTGCTGTCCCCTTGGAATGTGCAGACACAATTTTCTATACAAATGATTCTGGTGGCTTTTCTTAAGTGGTGATTTTTCTAAAGCAATTCAAAGGTGTGTGCAAAGAGAGGGATGGGAGGAAGGGGAATAGGAGGTGAAGGAGGCCTACTGCCAAAGGAAGTATTTGATCTGAGGTCAGAGTGAGAAGGCTCTGACTCTCTGAATCCACATAGGTAAGGGGTTCTAGGAACAGGGTACATGTGCCTTCCATTTGGGGGTGTGTGCTGTGGGTGAACAAATAGAAGAACAGAATGTCATGTCTGAGCATCACAGCACTGTTGGGGAACGAGAAAAGCCTGGTAAGAAAGTAATGAAGAAAAGATGGGATCTACAAATCTTTCATCATATATTATCATTAAACACTGAGCAAGAATATTGAAAGTTCTTAGACACTTAAAACATTCATTGCCATGGCAATTAAAACATTGCCATGACCTGAAACATGAACCCAGAGGTTTTCAGGTCCGACTGTGTAAGTGTTCACTATGGACTCCCAGCTGCATGCATACAAAGCCAAAATCAGCACACTCACAAAACAAGACTAGAGAAATACTTATTATCTGTAAAAGGCAAGGAGAACTTGAGTGTTATATTCAACACAATGTCATTTTTGAACAGTAGAGGCATGGGGATTTTACTTAGGGAAGTGGTAGGGTCACCTTCGTGATCATGCTCAATAAAGTGCTTTATCCCTCTGAATAGTAGAAGTAAGGCCATACATAGTTCGGGAAAGAAATATGGAGTTTCTATTTGGTGCATGTTAGTTCAAGGTCATGGATCATGGACCTGGAAAGTTCAAGATGGACTGGTTCTCCTGTGCTTGTGCTCAGCTTACACCATGAAATTTAGCTAAAGAAGATGAAGGGATATTTTAAAGTACCTTCATCTAAGAGTTTTCCTTTAAAGGTGCCTCCCTTAAGTAGCAGCTAACAGTTGTAAAATGGCATGGTTGGGGAGACTTGGTAAAGATGAGACTATGCAGATAAAGTTTATGATGAAACTCGCTTTGCCAAGTACTGTTTTACACTTTCTTATGAAAATCAATTGTAAGAGAATTCACTTGGCTACTTCTTATCCAGGGTTTCTCAGAGATGGATGAAGACCTGGGGCACTTCCATTTTTTGAAGCTGCTTCATGGTAAGGTGTTAGCATAAACTGGTAAAAACTATAAAATGTAATCTACAAAGGAATGGTTTTAAGTTGACAAGTATAAGTTAAACTAAATTTTAAAAAACTTCACAATGCCTGGGAAGGGAATTTGTTTATATCTGGTGAGGTAAAGATTCAGTTTCAACACTCTAGGAGCAGAACTGAGCCCTCAGTGGCCCATGAGAGGCCAAGGATGCATGAGAATATTAGCACATAGGGAAAGAACACCCTCTACTCTGAAAAAGCCCAGAATGGCTTTCAAACACAAGCTTCTCTAACTCCTTCCATGTGTGTGCAAGGCAGATGACATCTCAGATCTAACTCTTTCTGTGTGTACAAGGCAGCCAACATCTCAGAAAACTGCACCTCCTCTTCCTCTTCATTGTTTTGCCCAGTATTTGGAAGCAAGCAGGGAAATTTCTAATTAAGCTTAGATAGCCTGGAAGAAGCTGTCTGCCCAGTTCTCTGAGTTCTCGATCTGATGAGACAGCTGTCTACCTGTCTTGGAGGGTCTAGACAATGCTCTTAGATGTAGGAATGTCCTTAGCATCCAGTATGGCCTGTGGGTCTACAGCTTTTTGTTCCCACACAAGCAGATAGAAGGAAGGTTGATTCAGTGCACAGAATAAACCTCTGGAGAACTTGTAAGACCCTACCTTCACTGAATGTTTTAAATATTTAGACATGACATTCTGATGTTAGTGGTAGTCACAAACTAGAAACTCAAATTCCAAGAGAGATTGTGGGGTTGTTCCTAAGTTATGATTGTTGTGGGGTTGTCCCTAAGTTATGATTGTTACCTTGGTCTAGGTGGTGTTTAAGTGAAAGATGGATTTTATTATCCATTCTATAAAATGCATCAGTTACAAACTGGGCACACTGGGGCCTTTTTAGAGTTCTGCATTTCACAAACATATTTCATGCACCTATTAAAGAACAAAGAAAAGACAGTTAACTCACAAATGAGTACTCAGAATGAGTACAGTGTAACCCACATGCATCCTCTCCTGTAAACCTTTCCCTGAGGCTCCAGAAGAAAGCGTCTTTGTGGCTCTTGCTTCATGTCTGAAGTGAATCGCTTCTGCTTTCCAGTGTCATAGAAGCTTGTGGCTTCTGTGCCCATTTGTTGCCATCTGAGCAAGTAACTCTTCAGGTTCACACAACCTACCTGAAGTGATGTCGCCTTCCCTCAAATTCCATGGTACTCCTTGAGTCTCCACTACCTTGGACAATAACAACTAGAAAATCCTGAATAGCTTCTGCCCGCAAATAAGAATTACTCAGCCATACCTCTCTACGCTGTGTCCTAAAGTGCTCTCTTAAGTTCCTTGTGGTATATGTTTATGCTTTCTCTGAAAGCATTCATACTGACATTTTAAAGATTATTATGATACATGATATTATGATATTCAAGAATATTTGTATCAAGGTATTCACCTCATGTCTTTATTAATTTGGTCAAGTCTGTTACAGGCACGTTTCTGATCTTTCTAAATGATTTCTGTTTTTGCTGTATGTCTACATTCATATCCTGAAACATTTTTTATCTATAAGTTGCTTTAGGCTTTGGAAGGAGAGAAATGTGTCCTAAATAAACAAATGAAGTAATTAAATAATTAAAGCATGCGTATTGTAGACACTGATTCAGGTATTCTTTGGCTAATTGAATCCCAGTTCTTAGTCCTGAAGCCCAAGAGCTTTTCAGCCTCCTTACAATATACTCTGAAGCCTGCTAGCTCAGACCTAAAATTGGAAGGCTTTGTCCTCAGCCTCTGTACAATCTAGAACATTTTTAATCCTTAGATACAATCTAATCTACAATTAGATACAATCTAATCCACCCTTGAGACTGACTGCTGACTGAACCAATCTGACCAGTTCTTTCTGAACTGGAACTCCTCTGGTTCAACTCAACTCACACATTGTTCCAGCCTAAACTCTCAAGCCTTTAGCTCAAACTGACCTTCTGAGTCAGCTTATTATTTCTGACTTAATTCTTCTGACTCTGGCAGATCTGGTTGACTCCTGCATCTTCTCTGACTGAACTGTTCACTCTTCCAGTCTGGTACTGTCCCCTTCTGTGAGCTGCCTCTGTGTCTCTCCCTGAGCTCTCATTGCTCCATACTGCCTCAGTTAGCTTCTCTGCTCCTCAGTCAGACCATTTCATTGTCTGTGTCTTGTCCCCCATCTTCTTGCTTCAAATTGCTCACCACATACTGCCTGCTGTAACTGACTGCTTCAGAGTGCTTCTGTGTCTTTCCCCATACACTCTGAGATGAAAGTCTGCTTTTATATCATGAAAATTGGACATGTCTTCACTCTGACTTTTCCAACTCTTCCTCTGCTTTGTCACTTTGTCTGTCCTTCACTAAGACTCATCTCAGATGTCCCTTCCAATCTGACACTGTCTCCATCTGCCTCCTGTATCTGTTTTCACATTCTGTTTCTCTTTTAGGGATTAAAGGCATGGACTACCACTGCCTTCTGAATACTGAGATTAAAGATGTTTGCTACCACTGCTTAACTGGTATTAAAGGTATATACCAACCTTCATATGTGGAGAGCCCCCTGACCTTGGGCCTAAATTCTGCTGTGTGCTTTTTGCTATACACTTATTTATCAGTTGGAATACTGGTTGAGCAGGGCTGGGGCGTAAAAACGGATCTGCCTGAAGATAGGAAGTCAAGGAAAAACTCCATATCTCCAGGACTGTTTAGCTTCACCTAGTAAGAATCTTGTGAGTGTACATATGCTTTTTCTCTTAAGATCAGTAATCACATGATTGTATGTATGCCTTTTCCCTTGTGATAATTAACTTCATGCTTGCATGCATGTATGATTTGTCACTTGTGATCATTACCTTGGTACATAGGCATAGACCTCCGAGAAAGAGGGTATAAGAACAAAATCCTAAAATAAAGTGCAGCTTCAGTTCCTGAAGGAGCTCAAAGATACAGTTTCTGTTTAAGATTCAGACTTATGCCCAATCCAGCTAGTACTATTAGACCTGATAAGCAGAACTTACCATTCTTAACATTCTTTCTACATTCCATCCTGACCACACAGGCCTCTGAATGTAATTACTTCTTGTAAACCCCTGGAATATAGACCTGTCCCAACTTTCACACAGGCCTATTCCTCTACACCATATGAAGTTGAATAATACCAATCGTCTTCAGTCTTTTGTACAGGAAAAATAATCAGGTTTATTTCATTTAAAACACTTCAAGTTTCATAGAAGGTACAGCTAGCCACAACAAAATTTTCTTTCTGGCTAAGTAACATTGTGATAGTTACTGTTAATTTCCAACTTTACGTAATCTAGACTCAACTGGCAAGGAAATCTCAGTAAGATAGTGTCTAGATTTATTTGGCTGTTGTGTTTGACCTGAAGGGATTATCATGTTTACTGGGACAGCCAGTCTACTGTGATTGGTACCATTCTCTAGTCAGGTAATCATGGATTGAAGAAGAGTTCCGAAAGTGAATTACGTGCTAATATGCAAGCATTAATTTATTGCTCTCTGCTTTTGACTTTTGATGTAATGACAGCAATTGCTTCAAGTTCTTGCAGCCTTGACTTTCAGTGATGGATCAAATCTGGCATTGTGAGTCAAACCCTTTGTCTTCTCAAGTCGGTTTTTTTCACAGCATTTGATCACAGCAACAGGAAACAGAACTAAGACGCACATCTGGCACTGTCCATCACTAACCTCACTCATCGGAACATGAATGTAAGAAGATTTAAACTCCCCAGTATAGGCTGATGTGTGTTGTGTCATTGGAAAGAGGGAAGTGCTCTTTATATCCACTCTCAAATGTGAGATAAATGGTAACTAAACAAATTCCTGAACTTGTGGGAAGAGCTAAATAAATCTCATCTTTATAATGAATAATAGTGGATGAATCATAAGAATAAAATAGATACTGTACTATCGCACAAGAATGTTTCTAAATTTGGCAAGATGTTACACACATAAAGAGGTCTTCAAATTATTTTGGAATCAAGAAATACACACTCTTCTATCAAACTGTATTTTCTATATGTAAATGGGATCCTTTAGAAAATTCTGAACGCCTGTGTATTCCAATGGAAATTGCTGTTTTCTTTTTGCCACTCATCCCTTATCTAAATAACCATACATAAAATGTTCACCCGGGAAGCAATGCGTAGAATACTTCTGAGTTTTCTTCTCTGTCTTTTCTTATTTTAGGGTTCATTTGATGAATGTTGTATGAGATTTTGTATCTTAATGATTATTCTTATTTCTTTGTATTTTTCCATTTCCAGTGTTCCCTCGTGCTAATATTTAACCTCTAAATTATTACCTGTGTCTTATGTTTGCAGTTTATTACTTTCTCCTTCTTTAGTTTTTATTGTCATTCTGTCAAATGTCTTCTGTTTCCTTTTGTTTTATATCATTGAACACGACAATCACTTGAAATTGTCTCTGATAATTTCAATAATCAGACCACCTGTTTGACAGTTTCATTTACCTGATGTTTCTGACGTTTCCCTTCACGTCTTGTGCTCATTTCAATCTTTCAACATGTATCTTCACAATGACTTTCAAAATATACTTTCAAGAAAATATTAAGGCCAGGAATGGAATCTGCTTTCTCCAGGATTAAATCCTTTAGTTTTTGCCAAATGTCTGAGCTACTATTTTCTACCAGACATTTGGTTTTTTTTTTTTTTCTTTTTTTTTTGGTCAACTGGAGAACATGAAATTAGCTGACAACTTATGGACGACCTGGAGGGATTTGTCTCTACCTTCATTCCTAATTTCACCCATGTCAGGATACAACCACCGGAAATCCAATTTTGATATACAATTTCCAAATTTTTCAGCTACGTTAGATTTAATAACAGAATTTAAAGTGATGACTGCTTGTATTGTTAATGTATTTTAAAATCAGTTATATTTTGAACACCCACAAAATGAAATAAAGCAAAAATCATCTAAAATAATCCAAGATGTCAAATACTACTTGTTTTCATCATTTGCAGATTCCATGTTGATTTATTTATTTCACACTTAAAATTTAATTTTGTAGCTGTTTTGTGAGTCCTCTACAGGTGTATGCAGAATGTCAGAATCTGTGAGTGACAGATGCAGATTCTCCCAAAGCAGAGCAGTGGTCTTTGCCATCCTGGTCCAATTCTCACACTGCTGCCCATGTCAGTCTTACAGTGCCATGTTCTGCTTTTCTGATTTTTTTCCATTTTAGGTGCCTCTTAGTAATTTTGTGGTTTATGTGGCCCTAATTATAGTAATTAATGTGGCCCTAAGTATAGATCTTTATTAACAAAAAAAGATGTTGCAGTTCTTCATGGAAAAAGTAACAGGTTTGGTTATCTTGTGTTCTTCAAGTAACAGCAATGCCACCTGTTAGTTCAATATTAAGTAATAAATGGTACATTGAATAAAGTCTCTTAAAATTAAGTTATACAAAAATTAGTTAACAAAAGTATGGCTAGAGAGTCACTGGAGCCTCAACCGTATATGTCACTGTTCACTGTATTTTGGGTAAATTTATAATGTATAACAGCTATAGCTAATGAAATTTAGTATGAATTCATACACATTCAACAAAAGTTACAAGGATTGTCAGAAACTTTTAAAACAGTACTGAGAAATTAAAAATAGGTTTACTAATTCATCATATATACCACTGTTAATTATTGTGTGATTCAACATTACACAAATGTCACAATATCAAAATTCTTCTTCTTCTTTAATAAAATGTCAATAAAGATGTCAATGCTTCATGTGGAAGTTGACAAGATATTCAGAACATTTACATAGAAATGCAAAAATTAAAAGTAGTCAAAGTTCCCTTGAAGAAGGATGTGGGGGACTTCCACTGCCATTGAAAAGCCAAATTCCAAATCATGTGGTCCAGATGCAAGGGTAGATGAAAAAAAGCCAAAAACAGAGCCTACAAATAGCCCCATCTGTGTGTGGACTCCTGACCTGGGAGGTAAGTGGCTCATCAGAGTAGTAGAGTAAGAGCGTTTTGTAAATGGGTAGAGGAAAGAGAACTTTCTCACAAAAAGAAACCGACCCTAGTGCTCTGATATGAAGATCATTCAGAAAAAAAGTCTATGAAATTGACGTGTAGATACAAAACAAATACACACACACACACACACACACACACACACACACACACTGAATGAATATACAAGACCAAATAGATTTAATAGAATATATATGACATGAAGGTAGAAAAATGTTTAAGAAACAATATTTTATTCTTACTTAAAAGCACATATATAATATATGTTTATGTGAAAACTTACATAAATAGTTTAAATGAAGCCATGCTACTTGGGGTGATTATGCTCCCCTCAAGAACCAGAAACCACAATGCCAGACATGGAAAGCATCCCTTTAGTGTATTTGTTGGGGGAGTCTGAGTCCCCCAAATATAAGCCATTGACAGTGCCCTTGGCTGCCTCAGGACTTGAACTTAACTCTGTATTGCTTCGCTTCAGACACATTATTTGGAAGACTCAAGGGGAAATTTTTCTGGGCGCTCTTCTCTGGGAGACTTGGCTTTTGTAGCAGCCCAAGTTGCTATGCAAGTTTCTGAGGAAGAAAAGCAATTACAACCCTAACCACAGCGGCAAGATGCCCTGGGTGGTGCAATAGTGACTTCATCTTGGGTGTGACCTGTAGTATTCTCATTTGACTTCACTTCTGTCAATAGAGAAGAATCGATGGCTGGCATTGCAAAATTAGGCAGCCATCTATGGCTTGTGTGGCCATGGACCCTAGAGGAGAACTACTACTGAGACTTTCTTTAATCATTATAATTCTCAACTGCATTCTACATACCTGTTCTTATATCCACAGCTAATTCAAAGATAAGTATAGCTTTCACCCATCAGCAAAGAGGTTCTTTTTGCAGAAAAAAGAGGCCATCAGAGAAATACAGAATGATTAGTATACAGAGAACACTTGATGGTGGCATTTCCTTCCCTAATTGATACTTGTACATCACAATCCTTATATCTTAGGCTCACAGAAAGTCATAGAGGAGGGCACAGAATGACTGTAAAGGGCCAGAAGTCTAGGCCAACTGCTCTGAGCTAGTATCTCTGCATATACAAGGAGTTGGACCCATGAAATCTCAACTCTATGATTGTCTGAACAAGTCCTGAATACACACCATCAGTTGACTTGCCAAAGTAGATGTGGAAAATCTCACAGGGCTCCACCCCTAGGTGAGAGCTTGGGGAAACGAATGGTGGCTGAGGCATGGAAAGTTGCTCCTCTCCAGGGGCTAGCCCCTGGTAGGTTACAGGTTATCTAATCCCAAGGGCTCACCTTAAAATTGTAAACAAATAAGCGACACTAAAATGAACCCAGAAGGTTGTAGTCATCTCTCTCTCTCTCTCTCTTTCTCTGTATGTATGTATATGTATATTTGTATGTATGTGTGCTGGCATATTTATAATTAAAGTAAAAGAGGTCACAAATTTGAAAGGAAGTAAGACCATATGAGAGGAAGTGAGGGTGATGGGGATATGGAAATAATGACAATACAGTGTGTGACACTCACAAAAGGCATAAAGTAGTAAAAAGGAAAGAAAGGTAAAAGAAAAGGAGAGAAAAGTGTCTAAGAATGTAAATAGAGAAGATGAAGATTCAGAATAATTATAAACATTAGGTTTTTGTTTCCCAAAATTCAGCATTGAATATAAGGAATGAAAATGAGCTTATTTGCAAAAGATAAAATCATCAGGTGATTTCCAGAGTACATGATGATAATCATTCGTGTAAGGAAAAAGTGAAAGTGTGTGTGTGTCTGTGCGCGCGCGTGCAAATCTGATTTCAGATGCCTGCAGAGACCTTCATATGAAGTTGTGGGTCTCCGCAGGTAGATTTACAGGCAAGTCTGATCCACTCATTTTGTGGTGGGAACAAAATTCAGTTCTTTCTGAGAGTCGTGAGTGTTCTTAAATGTTGAACCATTTTTCCAGCCTCTAGACAAAATTTATGAAAAACTATGCTCGAATCATAGACAAACATAAACAAATATATACATAAAAGCCTACATAGTGAGATGACTCAAAAGGTCAATATAGGGGGCAAAAACTAAAACTGTGAAATCCTATTTACAAAAAAATAAAACAAAAGGTAAAACTAAATATTTAGAAATGCATTCTGAAGGAAAAGCAATGGAGTAATGATATGTGATAACTCTATCTTTGTTAGGTTTTGTTTGTTTTACTTTGTTGTCAACTTGACACAAGCTAGAGTAATCTAGGAAGAGGCTCCTGGGTGAGAAAATGCTTCTGTCAGATTGACTGTAAGCACATTTCTGGGGCATTTTCTTGAGTTATGATTGATGTGGGAGAGCCTGGTTCATATGCAGGTGGTCCTAGGTTGTACACAAAAGCAGACTGAGCAAACCATTGCACTGGGAGTGCCAGCCAGTAAGAGTGCTCCTCCATTGCCTCTGCTCCTGTTCCTGGGTCCATGCTTTGTCCTACTTTTTTCTGGCCTTAGCTTCCTTCAATGGACTGGAAACCAGATGTTTAAGCCAAGTAACCTGTCCTCTTCTGGTTGCATTTGGTAATGGCATGCTTATCATAGTAAAAGAAAACTAAGTACAAACTCAAAACTGAATACGCTCATGTGTCTTTTGTACAAATTCAGATTTCAAAATACAGTATTGAACACTAAACTATATCTGAAACAGTTTCAGTTTGATATTTAATAATTTAAATTTTCTCATAACCTTATCAAAAATTTTACTGACCATTTTTTTATACAAAAATTCAAACACTATCAAGCAAAATATTACTTGTGTGTAATTTTTTCTTCATTCTACCTTTCTTGCTTTAGTTGCTATGCTGGGATTTAAATTCAGGGACACCCACAAGTTAGCTCCACCGTGTCAGCCCAGGACTATTGACATACTGTTTTGAGACAGGATCCCACTGAGTTGGCCAGATTGACCTGGAACATGTGATCCTCTTTCAACTTCTTATCCAGCTGGCCAATAGAAACAGGCCACAACTCTCTCTTTTATCTTGATTTGTATATATTACTTTGTGATTGTGATTTTTGCGGCTGTTCTTGTTTGTTTGCTTGCTTCTGAGATGGGTTCTACAGTTACTCTCACTGATTTAGTGATCTTTATCCCTCAGCTTCTCAAGCACTGGTATTGCAATCATGCACCACCGCTCAAGGAGTAGATATAATAATAAAGCAAATGTATGCTCTTTTTAGAAAAAAATGGAATAAACCTCATGTTTCCATATGTAGTTTCAAGCAGGTTCTCAACCTTCCTAATACTGCAACCCTTTAGTATAATTCCTCATGTTGTACTGACCTCCGACATTAAAATTATTTTCATTCTTAACTTAAAACTGCAATTTTGCTACTGTTGTGAATTGAAATGTAAATATGTGATATGCAGATGGTCTTAGGTGATTCCTGTGAAAGGGCCATTAGAACCTCCAAAAGGGTCACAACCCACAGGTTGAGAGCCACTGGTTTCAGGTATGCTAATTTTTAAGGTTGGGGTGTTCAAAAATACTTCTTTTTCCATTTTAATTAGGTCTTTGAGAATTTTGTACAATGTATTTTGGCCATATTCACCTCACTCCCTCAACACCCCTCAGGTCAGCTTCACTCTTCTGCTTCCCTACTCACCCAACTTCGTATTTTTCTTTTATCAAGCCCATCAAGTACAATTTGTGCTTCCCATATGCTCTAGATGTTCAGTAGAGGGCGCTTACTCTACCAGGATTACTCTATCCTTAAGAAGAATGACTAATGACTTCTCCAGCAGCTATTTTGCTAGGGGTGGGACACTAGTCCCTCCTCCCTCTTCCATGCTGGAATTTCATTGATCTTACAGTTGTGAGCCTTGAGAACTAACGACCAGCCTGACCATATGTCCACTGCTGTAATAGGGCCCACTGGTATAATGTCAGGGGAGTAACCACCCCTTTTCTGGTTGGAGTTGAGGCACATACCACAAGTTGAAACACATGCTTGTCACTGTTATTGATCTGAGATTCTGTAGGCCAAATAGTAGGCCCTAGGAGATACTCTACTACTATTAAATAGTATTAAACCAACTACTACTGCTACCATTACTAATAGAGATCAGTACACCTCTCAACCCTTAGACAAGCTTCTTTTCATAATAGTTTGACATTAACCCAGAGACCCCCAACTGGTCAAGTTACAGAGAATAAGATACTTTGGAATGTTCAAACCTAAATGGCACATCTATACCACACACCCTCCCCCAAAAGTTCAAAACAAAAGGGGGTGGAAAATTACAATAGCTAGAAGCATTGGACTACTAAATGGAAACTGTGTTTCCCAGCTACAATAGGGAAGTTGTATATATAATAAACTCATGACATTTATGACAGCATACATAAGATCTGCACATTCTCTTCTAGCTTCTTAAGGAGCTATTCTAATAGAAATAGCCTGCAACTGTCTCAATTGTTCTTAGGAATATTTCTTTGTTTTTATTCTTGTTTGATTGTTTTTTCTTAAGATGGGACTTCTCAAAAATACTTTATTATCTCCTAAAATTCTCCACCTCATGAATATGATACCCATTACTAAATCCTGAGGCAAACATAATATGCCCAGAAACCTTCATAGTGATCACTTCAGTGATTATGGAAAGGTCTTGAATATATTTTTAGTGACTTTGTCTCTTATTATTTGTTTCTAGAAGATGGGTGAATTCATCCAGATCTGATAAAGTCTGAATTTGAAATTGGAAGTTGCTTGACTTTTCATACTGATTTAGTGACACCAAATTTGTCTGAAAGTATTACATCCAGTTTAAAAATATTTTCATAAATAAACGTGTGCCTGAGTGTTCATTTGCATCGCTGGTATTTCCACTAAGTTTAGGAGAAGTTATAACTCATTACCCATATCACAGTAATTTATATTTCAAAGCAGGTTTTGCATCTTTTGTAATCTTTCATAAAAGAACATAAGTGTGCTCAGCTACTCTAGCAGTATGGTAGTTGTTATGATGAATGTCGTCCCCAAACTGATACTGGGTACCAATAATGCACAAGCATTGTGGTAAATATTGAGCACAAGACAATATATGTGTATTTCCTGAGATTAACTGGAAGTACAGCCGTGTGACCAGGGACATATATGTGACTACATATAGGACAGATGACTTCATGGCTAGATGGAGGTAATCTCCACAATATTCAGAAAGGGTGACAGGTGAAGGGTACATTAAGAAACAATAATTTTCTTTTGCTTCCTTTATACAGACCAGATGAATAGTCAGATGAACAAACGTTCTTTAAAATATCCACCTGTGTTTTACAAGGAGATGGTGCATTAAATAACTTTCATGCTGGCCATAATGGATCACTCTATAATCCCAAATTTGGAAGTTTGCAGAAGAAGCACCTTGAGGTCCAGACCAGTCTGCTACAGTGTAAGACTGTCTCAGCACCACAATAGCAACAACAATAAAGCGTCTGAGGAGAGGAGAGAGAGAAATTTGCAATGAATTATTTTTCATTACCAGCCAAAACACAACATTAACTGTTATATTTGAAAAAGATTTTCACAATTAAAAACAAAAAATATTTAAGCCTAAGTCATTAGAAAAGTTTACAAAAATGTGAAATTTCTCAAAATTTAGTTTTATAAACACCAATAGTAGAACCAAGGTATAAAAATTATCCCTGTCTCATTCTTATTCTGTTCATAGAATGAACAGTGTTTTGCTAATTCAGTATAGTTAGAGCATGTTCTGTGTATATGTACAATGTTGGCTTTGAATAAAAATTAAATATATGAAAACACATAGTAGTAATTACTCTGAGACTCCTTACAGAGTTTTTCAGTGGCTCAGTAAAGGTTTGAGAATATTTACATGGTGACAGAGTGTCAGAATTTTTCCTTCTTTACGATTATACTTGCTATTTTTTGAGTTCTTCTAATATGTCAGATTCTTGTCGTTATCACAGTTCTGTGAAGTAACAAGCCTCATTTAACCAATGATTGAATTTAATTCCCCAAGGCTTAGTTCCTAAGCAAGGAAGACAGAAACATGCACAGAAGCCCTCCTGCGTCTGATGTTTGCATACTATTTGTTATGGTCCAGATAAAAAAGGTCCACCTAAAAGGTTCATGAACTGAAAATGTGGTTCCCCAGGACAAGCATTGTGCAGAGGTGGAACATTTAGTTTGTTATTGTATCATGAGAACTGGCTTAACAAATGGATTAATCACTTGATGTGTTCAAAATTAACCAAAACTTTGGCCAATGGAGAAAATGGAAAGGTAACATCAGGATGGAGGAATTGAGTTACTTAAGAATCATACTAGGAGGTATCTCATCCTTGGCTCCTCCCTGCTCCTCCCTCTACTTCCTATTTTTCATGGGATGAGAAAATGTCTCTATGTTTGCTCTGCCCATTGATATCTGCATCGCCACAGGCCTGGGAGTCTACAGTGAAGGAGCAAAATGTCCACAGACAGAAAGCTCTGAATTGGTGAGTCAAGATAAAACATTCTTGCATAAGCTGCTTTGCTCAGGTATCTTGTCACCATAAGGAGAAACTGACTCCTGCACTATTATAATTTTAATGTTTCTCTTTGAAGCCCAAAACATCATTGTTAGTCAGTGATTGGAATTGTGATTGACAGCATCTTATTTTGCCTTCTTCATATTCCAATGCTATGAACTGTAGTGATACTCTGCTTATCATAATTCTGTTGCAGCATATTTTAACTTATTCTCAAATATTATAAAGCTACATGCTCTTCTGTGCAGTAATAAGCTCTTACCCAGCAGCCTGAGCTACTGCTAGAAGGTCACCTTCCTTAGCATTTGGAGCTAGCTTCTTAGGTGTGGTCTCTGGAATGTAGAAAGCATGCTAGTTTGGAGCACCAGCAATTGTCTACCCAATACCTCTTGTTTGGAGCATTTGTCATTCTAAGGTATACTCTGCACATTGAGCTATTTGTATTGAAAACATCCTATTGTATTAATGTTAATGAAGGAAATTTACTGGGTCTTCTCTCAGCCTAAGCACTGGTCAGGGAAAAACTTGCCTAGAGATTTGACTGGCCTGTAAAAAGGCATCATGTTAGTCAGCTGAAGTTGGGGGTAACTGTGGAAGCTCTGTTCATTATGCATTAAGGCCTTTGTATCAGTGGGTAGTGTTTCCCTTCAATAAAATACCTAGACATCATGAGCTCCTGGTCAGCACCATGAGAGGCTATGGTCTGTCAGTCAGACATGTGAGGTGAGACACTCTCTGCCTTAGCTGTCCAGGTTTTCCATCTCAGAAAGTTCTCTTTGCTCTTTATTGAAACCTGCTAGAGATATTAATACTTACTTAACACAAATAATTGCTTCCTAAGTCTCTCTGATACTCTGAACACAAGATATATCTTATTTTCAATATGCTGCTCATGGGGCTGAAATGGAATCAGTCATGACACATCTATGTGTAACACTGTGTCAAATTGTATCAGAAATAAGACGAATCCAGGAAGTAACAGACGCTTAGGTCATTTGTTACTCAGAGTCTTCCCACAGGCTAATGTTCTGGAGATCATCAAAGTGCCAATCTAATAGAAGATGCTGAGGTGATTAGAAGATGGCAGTCACAGCTGAAACTGTTCTCTATTGCTTTTGCATACATTCAAGCGGGGGCTTTGCTGTGGGAACCACGGGTGATGGACTTACTAATGACTCTGTTCCTCAGATACCATTCACCAATTGGAGGGTATTTTGGTTGTTTTCAGATCTGATTCTTGTGAATACAGAAACAATGAACATGGCTACGCAAGGGTGAAATAGTAAAGATGTTTCATTTTGTATTACATGCTTGCTAAGGATGCTGAGATCTTTTAAAGATATTTTTAGCCATTTTATTCTTCTTTTGATACCTCTATATTCACAAATGTAGTCAATTGTTAAATTAGGCCATTTTGTTTTCTTGTTCTTTTGTTTGTTTTGTTTTGTATATCCTGGATATTAATCCTCTTATCAGCTATATTGCTGACAAAGTTTCTCTCCCACTCTGGATTTCTTCTTCACTTGTTGGGTGTTTCTTTGGTTGTTGGAGTTGTTTTTGTTTTATGAAGTACCACCTGTCAAAGGTGGACTTTAGTTCCTGAGTGAATAGATTCCTATTCAGAAAGCCCCTTCCTGCATTCGTATCCAAGAAGGTCATGCCTGTGTTTTCCTCTCAGATTTAGTGACTCAGATTTCATATTGACCCCCCGTTTAAAATTGTTTATGTGTACAGAGTGAAAGATACAGGTCTAATTTCATTCTTCTCCATGTAGACATACTGATGTCCTACTGCCAGTTGTCACAAATTCTGTCTTTCGTCCAGCGTGTACTTTCAGCATTTTCATTAAACATGAAAGGCTACACTCACATATATTCGTGCTGTGTCTTCCATTTTCTTCCATTGACTTAAATGTTTTATGCCTGTGCTATGCTGTCCATATTACTATAGTTCTGTGGTAGAGCTTGCAATATGGAATCCCTGCAGTCTTGATTGTTTGTGCTTACCATTGCCTTAGGTATCTGGGACTTTTGTGCTTCCAAATGAATTTGAGGATTTTTTTTATATTAATATGAAAAATACCATAAATATTTTCATTGGGATTGTATTGAGTCTATAAATTGCTCTTGGTAGAACAGTTATTTTCACAATGTTATTTGTATCAATCTTTGAGCATGGGAGACCTTTCCGTCTTTTAATATTTACTCAATCTTTTTCTGCAAGTGCTTGGTTTTTATTTACAGGCCTTTTATCTTCACAGTTTGGTCTTACACAGGGATTTTATTTACTTGGGGGGCTACTGTGAATAGGAGTTCATCACTATCTTCTCAGCCTATTTTTTTTTACGTAAGTGAAATGACTAATTTTTCGTAAGTTGATTTTGTATCCTTTTGTCTTACAGAAAGCTTTGATCATTTCTAGAACTATTCTGGTGGAGTTTTAAGTATCTTTTGTGTAGTATCACATCATATGAAAATATCATGTATGTAAATATGGAAACCTCATGTTCTTTTTTTCCTATTGGTTTCAGGTATTAGTGTAAAAATGACTTCATGGACAAATTTTGAACTCCTTTCATTTCTGTTTTTAAGAAGTGATTTGGGGGTCATTGGCTGTAGATATTCCTTGAAAGTCTGGTAGGGTTCTGCTCTGAATTCACTTGGTCATGCCCATTTTTTATTTGTAAGTTATTTTATTATTGTTTCCATCTCCTTTTATGTTGTGTGTCTATTTAAATTTGTTGTTTTTTTATTGGCTTAAATTTGGTGGCTTGGTTGAATCTAGAAATTCATCCATTTCTTTAGGTATTCTAATTTAATGGACTATAGGTTTTAAAGTATTCTCTTTAGTACTATAACTCTTTTTTTGGTGTCTGTTGTATTGTTTCTTCCCATCTACTAAATTTTGGATTGGTTTACTCTTGTTTTTCTAGATTTTTGAGTTGCATTATTAAGTTATTTATTTGTGATTTTCTGAATAACTTAATGAATTCACGTAAAACTTAAATTCATCTCTTTGAATGAATTTTAATGTGTCCTAGTAGTTTTGTTGCATTTTGTTTTCATATTCATTTAATTCTATGAATTTTTAAATTTCTTGGGTTTTCTTTCACCCCTTCATCACAGGTAGAGGAAAGCTAGGAAGGGTCTATATTACAGGGGTCTATATGAAGGAATCTCATTCAGAGGCCTGTATGGTCTGGGTGGATATAGAAGGAATGTTGGTAGACACCTTTAATTCCAGTATTCAGAAAGCAGTGGTGATCCACACCGTTAATCCCTAAGACAGAATCAGAATGTGGAAGCAGACATAGGAGGCATAGCTCAGAAGGAATCACTGTCAGATTGGAAGTGACTTCTGAGATGAGTCAGAGTGAAGGACAGACAAAATGACTAATCAGAGGAAGAGTTACAGATTCAGTCAGTTACAGAAGAGTCAGTTACAGCATGCAGTATGAGGGAGACAGAATGAGGCCAGTGGTCTGACTGAGGAGAGAGGCTGACAGAGGCAATATGGAGCAATGAGAGCTCAGGAAGAAACACGGAGGTAGCTTCGCAGAAGAAGTCAGTATCAGATAGGAAGAGTGAGTCAGTTTGAAGCTGTGGAGAGAACTTCAGCCTGAGGCAGTCAGAGAGTCAGCCAGAATCTGACAAAGTCAGAAGAGTTGTGTCAGAAACAGTCAGCAGGCATGGAAGTTCAGTTTGAGCTAGCAGCTTGGAGGATAGTTTGAATCAGTGAGTTTAGTTAAACCAGAAGAGTAAGAGTTCAGAAGGAGCTAGTCAGAGTGATGCACTTTCCCAGGCTTAAGACTAGATTGCATGGCTCCAGAATAAAACCAGTGAATTAGAGAACTGCCTTTTGACAGGAATCAACTATCACTTAGTAATATGCTGCTTAATCTCCATGAGTTTTTGAGATTAGAGACAAATATCTAGGAAATTTGGAGTCAATTAGATTTTTTTAATGTGTGTGTGTGTGTGTGTGTGTGTGTGTGTGTATTCTTGGCTAAATATTCCCTTGATTATAATAAACTATCCTTCTTGATACGTTTTAATTAATTATGTCTTGAAATCATTTTTATAGAATATTAGGATTGTGATACCTGTTTGCTACCTTATCTCATTTGCTTAGAATAATGTTTTTTTTTTTACATCCTTTCATTTTAAGATAGTAGCTATCTTTAGGGATGGAGGTCATTAATACCTAGAAATATTTATGAAATTTTTACATTAATTACTGTAATTTTCTTTTCTTTTTCTGTTAACATTTTAGTCATATTTTGTGTTTCAGTGATTGTAACTTCACTTGTTTTCTTTCTGTAGTCTCAAAATTATACTTCTTCCTCTTTAGTTCATAGTGTGGCTTGATATAGTCTCTGTAGCGCTGGTTTGCTGCACATGTGTAGAGGAATAGCCCTGTGTGAAAGCTGCAGTCTACATTCCAGGTGCTACATTCTGAGGCCTGTGTGCTATGAATGGAACGTAGACACACCATTATCACAGTATTCAGAAAGCAGTGGTAGTCCACACCTTTAATCCCTGGGAGGGGGAGCAGTGGAAGCAAACACAGGAAGCAGAACTCAGAAGGAGCCAGTGTCACACAGGAAATGATGTCTGAGATGAGTCCAAGTGAATGGCAGAGAAAGTGAATAATCAGAGGAAGAGTTAACAGAGTAAGTACATGCCCAACTCTCAAGAGAAAAGAATGCTTTCAGCTCAGTAAAAGAGAGTTACATAGGGGAGACAGTTCAGAAGCAGACAGAAGGGACAGTAAGAAGTCAGTTAAAAAAGGGGCAGAAGAGTAAGAGTTCAGAAGGAGCTGGTCAGACTGGCTCAGTCAGCAGTAGGTCTTAGAAGGCCAAGGCTAAAGCCATCAAGTTCAAGGATTAAGACTAGATTGAAAAGAGGACAAAATGCTTTAGGGCTCCAGGGCTCCAGGGCTGGGGCAACAGCCAGTGATTTAATTAGGAAAAGATAAACTGTCCTCGGCCCCTAAACAATGGCTACATCTGGGTGAATCCACATCCACATGTACAGCTATGAACATGAATTCTATTAGCTTTTTTGTACAATAAAATGTTTTTCTTGTACTTCAACTATGACAGATATTTTTTCTGAGTCTTGGTTGGCATTTATGGTCTTTTATAACTTGTACATTACACCAGGCTCTTCTGGCCTTTAAAGTCTGATTAAGAAATCAACTGTTCACCTGAAAGTACTTCCTTTATGTTATTTGTGATTTTTTTTCAGTTTTCAATAACCACTCTTTGTTCAATATATTAATATTTAGTAATAATATGCTTTAGGTAGTTTTCTTTGTGTTCCTCCCTTTATGTACTTCTTGAATCTATAAAGGTATGCCTTTTTCCTAATACGGGGGCATTTTCTTCTATGATCTTGTTGAAAATGTGCTCTATGCTATTGACTTGGTATTATTTTCCTTAATCTATACATATGATATGACAGTTCAGTCTTTCCATAGTGTCACAGTTCTGGCATGATTCTTTCTTGTTAGTTTTAAAAATCTTTTCATCATCTTGCTTGAGTGGTCCTCTATGTTACTTTCAAGTCCTGACAGGCTATCTTCTGCTTGACCCATCTACTTTAAGGCTTTCCTCTAAGTTTCTAATTGGCTTATTGAATTTTTCAATTCTGTTTCACTTCAGCCTGTGTTCTCTTCAATAGTTTTAACTCTGTATTGAGTTCAGTCTCCAAGTCCTGATTATTTTTGCTATTTCATTCTTATGTGTATTTGACTTTCCTTGGACATCACTCAGGTGGTCATTGCCACTCTCCCTAAATTCACTGAGCTGTTTAATCTTTTCCTCTTTAAACTACTTGAATTCTCTGAAGATATTTATGATTGTTACTTTACTTTTTTTTCTTTGGGTTTATCTAGGTGATTCTCACTGTAGAACATTTCCATTGGACTCACAGGCTTTGGGAGAGGATATACACTGTTTTGGCCTTTTGTGTTGTTTGTGCTTTAATGATATTAGCTGGGAATGTGGAAATCTTTCCTTGGTTGTGTATCTATGTGAGATTCAAAATTCTTCAGTCTTGGCTTGTGCAGAAGTTATGACAGCAGAGAAAAGCTTGGGAAGGTGGAGATATCATTACTGGGCTTGGTTCTAGGAGGACTCACAAGAGAAAGCTGGTATATGAGATATGTGAAAGAGGCAGGCATGCTAGAGTGTAGCAGGTACAGGAATGCTTTCAGGACACACCTGAGAAAGCTGGTGGGAGAACTGTACCTCCAAGGTGTGCCTAGTTATATAGCAAGAGCATAGCTGGACTGTTGTTGTTTTGAAAGACAAGTTATAGTAGAAAACTGGAATGACTCAAGAAGAATAATTGATAATATACTAGTTACTTTTTCTTTTTATTATTTGATCTTTTATAAATAGATCCATTCTTGGGTTTAAAGAATTCTGAAAAGCCATGCTTTTATGCAGTATTTCAAGACAAAGATTTCTATTTTACTACTGTGTCTAAAAAATTTAGCTTTTTTACCTTCTCAGATATTTAACATAATGTGATAAAACAACTTCTGTTATTCCAAATTTTCAGTGTGCGTGCACACATACACAGTTTTTCAATTAAAATTATCATATAGATCTGCTGTGTTAATTTCTTAAAATTAACATATTATAAACACACACATATATATGTATATAATATATGCATATGTAATTATTAAATATATATTTGTTATATATATAATATATATATATACTATATATAATAGTTTTTCAGGTATAGAGTTATGAGTCATCAAATTATATTCTTTAAAATTTTTTTCTTTTTAATTTCAAAGGAATTTTCCAAAATACTGGGTGTTCCTGTGGGAAAAACCCCAAGCATTTATCTCTACTTCTATGGATCTCTCAACACAGATTTTAGAAAATTACTTTGCAAAAACTTTAGGGCTGAATTAACTGGCACTGCTACTGTAAATGGAAGGAGTTTATGATCTTTCCAGCAGTGTATGAAAATGCAGTCACAAAGGCAGTGGGAATGCCAATTAAATGCACTTCCAGATTTTAGAACTGACATCTTCTCATTTCATCAGCCATAATTTTATACATGTTATATATAATTTAGTTTTTGAGAATTTAATACATGTTATAATGTATCCTGATGCTATCTACTCCCCCATCTCCCATCCAGCTTCTACCTGAATTCCCTCCCCTTACTTCTTCCTAATTACATGCCTTTAATATTTTGTAAATCACTAGTTCCAATTAGTGCTGCACTCAGTTATTGGGTGTATGTCCATCAGTTGGGCTATGTGCAACCTAACCTACCAGGAGGTGTAATCCTATAGAAAATTAACTCCCTTCTTTGGTGGCCATTAGATTTTAATATCATACCAGCCAGGGTTAGGGTCTAATGCTTAACTTTTGATTAAAAGTTGAATGATTATTTTGGTGTGCTTGTTCTAGACTTTTACATCCATTACATGTTGAAATATGCACTTTAAACGCTGGAAGAATGTCTGGATCATTTGTGACCCCTGTTTCACACAATGTTGTGATCTCTGTGATAACTCTTATGAACTTGGTGTGGAACTGTGTGAAGCAGCTATAGCAAACATCCATCACCATTTTGTCCATCCATTTCCTCCATGATATATTCTGTATTAGAGGTTCACAATCTGACTGTAAAAACTGAAAACAAAATAGTAAACAATGCCCCCACCAACGTATATTAAATATGAAGAGTCTCTGATGCAGACTAGATCATGAAGGTGGTGCAGGCACAAAGGCCTGAAGGCAGGCAGGAGAGACTTCGTACAACACTGTGCTTGTCAAGCCAATGCACACTCTTTGTTTTATGTTACATATAAATTCAAGAGGATAGTTGTTGTAACACGTCAATTTCTTCTACATTGCCTAACATATTCCCGGTGCTTGGTTTATAATACTCCCTTAATAAATACTACTGAATGAACATTAAACTATCTTTATGGGTACCAGAAGGTACACTCTTAAGATTAGATGGATGAGGAGCTGTAACCCAGGGAAAGACAGGTTTCTTATTAACTTGCATCATTTGTTTTTATCCCAATTGTCTGCTTTGAAATCTAGTAGTTCAACTCCATCAACTAGCAAATAAAATTAATCTTCTAGAATTTATTACTAGGTATATTAATTACTTTTCTATTACTGTAATAAAGAAGTGTGACAAAAATAGCTAGTAGACAGAATATTTACTTGGACATATAGTTCCAGAGGGATAAGAGCCAATGATGGTGGGGCACCATGGCATCTAGCTGCAGGCAGGGAAGCAGGAACAGGATCTGAGATCTACATCTCAATTATTAACATGAAACCCTGAGACTAAACTGGAAGTGGGGTCAGATTATAAACAGTCAACTGGGCTCCAGTGATACACAACCTCCAGCAAGACTCTAAATCCTAACCCTCCTCAAACATAGCTACCGACTGGGTGTCGAATGTTCAAATATCTGAGCTTATGAGGGAAATTCTTATTCAACCCACTGCATTAGATATTAGGTCACCACATATCTCTTTTCTCCCTTCTCTCATTCCTGCAAAGCCTCCAATACTACCTCTGACCCCCAAAAGATCCATTTCAATCATTTGTGTGATAGCTAATTTCCTGAGACCCTACAGCCTCAGTCTCTAAACTGTTCACTCAGGTTGCCTGCACTAACTGATCTTCTGAACAGCTCTGCTTGCTCTGCTGTTCTCTGAAGTTGTAGCTGTTTTGCCCATAGCCATTTTACTACTGGATTTCCGGAAAAGAATTTGCTTTCTCATCGTGAGTTCTGGATCACATTCTTTTTTTCCAAAAAACGTACATCTTTGAGTCATAGCGCAGCAGATAACAAGCACCACCCCTCACTGTGTCACTTACCCAGCATCTGGAGACTCCTCCTCACTTTGTGATGATTTTAGCTCCTGACTCATGCCAGTCTTTCCGAAATAATCTTGTCTTACATTTGTAGTGGAGACTCTTCATATAGATGTTCCTTGCATCGTCCTGTGTGATCGCCACAACACATTCCTCTTCTCTCGCTCCTTGTCTCTGCCCTCAGCGATACCAGTCTTTGCATTAAGCCAGTCTTGTGCGCTGTATTCCCCATCCAAATTTCATTCCCAGACCTCCAGCTCACATCGTTAGAAGCCCAGTTCTAACCCTTTACAAATCTCAAGAGCAGGCTGTCCTTCACTGCTGCCCTTAGATGTACCGGCTAATTTTGGTGATTTTACGTGGCATACCTGGGAAGAGGGAACCTCAACCTCAACTGTTTCCATCAGTTTGGCATATGGGTGTGTCTGTGGCAGCATTTTCTTGATTGCTAATTGATGTAGGAGGATCCAGTCCATTGTAATACCTTAGCCCAATATGCCTGGGATATATAGTAGAGGTATAAAAGTAACTGCTCAGGAACAAAACAGCAAGCAGCTTTCCTTGTAGCACCTGAAGCTGTTCCTGCTTGAGTCCCTGCCATGACTCCCCTCACTGGTGAGTTGTGACCTGGAAGTATAAGTCGAACTAAATCCTTTCTTCCCCAACTTACTTTTGTTCACAGAGCTTATCGAAGCAACAGACAGAAAACTAGGACATAACGCAGGATAATATTTTGGGAGAAAGTCCCTTCCTCCTGCGCATGCTCAAATCTCGCGCTCTCTCTTACTCACTGTACTCATTTGAGAACTTCACAGCGTAGGATAATCTGTCTCCTCATTACTTACATCTCTACAGTGAACATGGCTAACAAAAGGAACGCAATCGTGAAGACAGAACTGACCCTCTAAATGCATCACTGACAACTTCAGCTTCAGTCCTGGGTGACTCATGACAACTGTGTTGTATTTCCTTTGGTATTGTACTCCCCCATTTTCTGGTTTTTCTCTCCAAGCCCACAGTGCCACTTTCCCATTTTCGTTCTCCATTTCTTATTCACTGAGAAAATCAGGCTTCAGAATAGAACTCTGCAGACTCCCACAGTCGTATCCATTCACTTTTCAGCATCTGCACCCACATACTCCGTGCTCCTGCTGTGAGCACACTATGAGCTGTGATCCTGTCGAAGGCCATTCCTCCATCTGTGCACAGACTCTGCTACCTCCCACGCACACAGGATCTACTTCAGTAAGCCCCTGCCTTTGACATAATAACTTCAGTCAGTTTTCTTATGCTTGCTCTTCCAGCTTCTGCTCCATTTCTTTGTTCTCCTGGAAGCAAGAATATCTAAAAGAGAGGTCCAATTTATTTTTAAACTCCAAAAGATTACACAAGGGAAGATTTTAGTAACCTTAAAAGTAGTTTTTGTTTTCAAAAATATAACAGCAAATTTACAATCCATACACTTAATTAAAATAAAATAACTGTGTTTCCTGAGGTCTCTATCAATAATATGTGATGATAAACCACAAGTTGTTTGGCGATACTTTCCAAAGAAATGTCTGATAACATCCTGTTGCCTTTAATATGTGTAAAACTTTTAAAACACATTAAGAAGGGAACAAATGACCCTGTCTTAGATACTTTCCCATTGTTGTTATGAGACGCTATGGCCCAATAGCTGACACATGAAATCTGTCAATTCAGTAAGCCACTGATAAATAAACTGAGGTAAAACAGATTATAAAATGATATTTTATTCAATAGCAAAAATTAGTGCTATGACAAAATACAAATATGTATTATTAAAGGGAAGAGGAGCTCGTGAACAGACTAGGAACTATTCAGAACTATACGATCCACAGGAGGAAAAAGTACGGAAATATTCTAAAAGTCAGTGGTTGCCTAGGGCTGGAGAGGAGGAGAAGTGAGCAGGCAGAACACAGACAGTGTTGAAGCCCATCGGTGTGACATTCACACTCTTTTCCTTAACACTTTGCCTATTCTTTTTCTAAACTCGACTGATTATTTTTAAAATACTATATACTGCACTATTCAGATATAAGTCAAACCCGTATATCAACAAAGATATTTGTTATTAATTTAATCTGAGTCCATATTGAATTCTTTCTAGATATTTGGAACCTTCAGTGAGTCATCACTGCCTTTGGTCACTGCTGCCTGCATCTCACTGCAAATACGTGAAAGTAGCAGGCACTGCTTAACCTTCTCCCAAGCATCTCTTTCTTACTCTCGCTTTGTATGAGAAAATAAGCCTTAAATTTATTTGTTTATTGTTCATAACAGGTTCATAAACAGGTGTCCTGTTTCCACCCAAAACGTTTATTTGCATCGGTACTGACAGTTGCAAGCTAATACACAGGATAAATTTCTAGTTGCCCTTGTCAGCATGCACGTCCAGTTAGACACATGTTACTGATGTTCCTGAGGGCTGAGGTGTGCATATGACCGCTTCCTATGTTTTGTCTTCCTAAACTTTGAGGGTGTGACACCATTGCTGAAGCCACAACGTAGAAAGAATCAATGGCTATGAGTTACCTTTGAAAGGGACACCCATCTACTGATGTAGAACCTTTCACACTTTGTGAGATAAAATATTAACTTTTAAAATGCTAAGTGCATTAAACATTAGTGAGATTTCTTATTCTATATTTGATAGAAAAGCTAGTATTACCTAGACTGGTATTGTGCACTTAAAAAATGTCACATATCTTCTGTGGGATATCAATGACGAATCTAGCATTCCAAAGGGGTTCTTACATACGAGCTTTATGATTTTTTTTCACATAATCTTCTGAGTGGAAAAACCAAGAATAAGTTAAAAATACCCAACTTCATTAAAGTTAGTTGCATCATTTTAATTTTTCTGAAAATAATATTACTGTTCTGTATTACTGTTTTGGTATTCCTAAATTCAGAACATTTACTTCCATTTGTTTTCTATATAGAATGAAGCATCACACTAAATACTTGTTTTATAAAATAAATGCATTGTTTTCTGAATTTTGAAACTATGCTTATGCTATTCTAACAGCAATACATATTTCAAAATGAGATTGTTATTAAAACTGGTCTAATGCATGCTGCAATCCACAGAATTCACCGTGAAGAAGTCTGGCACTCACACAGAAAACAAGGTGAAAAATTGACTTTTGAAAACTCTTCAAGATTCATGCCATAGCCAGAGATTCTGTTTTTAAAACAATACCAATTTATTTCTTAATTTGAAAAAAATTCTACTTATCTGTCTTCATTTGCTGTGTAATGATCTTGAAATGTCAAAGCACAGTTCTGAAAATATAATCGTGCCATTCCATTCATCTATAAAAGCTCTCCTCCTGTCTGTGGTGCTCCTGATCAGTTTGGTCTTGTCAGTGGGAATCCTTAGTTGAGCGGTGTTCAAAGGCTGGATATGATGCAGGATGTGAAGGAACTGTCCTGCTGAAGTATTCAATCAACATAACTTAGATTTATGGCTCAACAACGATAGTCAATTCAGAAGTTCTCTGATGAGTGCGGGAACAATACTTAGCATCGAGACTAGTAGTATGTACTTCAGAAAGCCATTCAGCTCTGAGCATGATTAAATAAAACATGAGAGATTAATTGAACATGGTACAGAAGCAGGTCCTGGGGTTTTAACATCTGGTAATAATGCAGCTTTTACATTAAATCAATCAATAGATATTAACAATATTTTCAGCCCATTAAAATATGATTTCTGTACTCTTGCTATGTATCACAAACTTTCCCATATTTATTTTTCCTCTCTGTATTTTACTAAATCGCACATGATTGCTGTTCTGCTATAAATGAATAAGGTACCAGATGCAATGTTCAGGGTCAATTTTTATCAACTCGTTTTTTGGAAGAAGTTCAAACATAAGTGCTCACAGTTCCAGTTGAGGTAAAAAATCAGTTCCACTGTGGGCTTATCACCCCTTTTGATGAATGACTTTAAAGCTGAGTCAGATATTTTTTGAATGAATACATGAAGGTTTTGGCCTATTATTTGTTATATTTTTCAGGATATCACCACTACATAATCAATACATATGATACATAAGCTACATGATAGTGAAATCTTATGTATACAAGGCTGGCATCTTATTGGCTCCATAGCTGATGACCTTGAATCTCTAATCCTCCTGTCTGCACAGCTGAAGAGCTGAGACTGCAGGTGTGTATCACCATGCTTACATTATGTGGCTATGGTTCAAAACCAAGGGCTTATGCATGGTAGCTGAGAACACTACCAGGAGACTATATCCCTGTCACTTAACTTGTTTTAAATCCAACAAGACAATAAGTCAAGGCTTGCATTGTAGCACTTGCCATTTCCTCCAACTTCTTTCCATGGCCTCTTTCAAATGACTGACCTGTTATGAAGGAGTGGTATGTCATAACAAGACACAGTAATTCATCTCTAACTCACATTTCTACCATATACATATAATACACATAGCCTCAGAATAATAGGTAAGAGTGAAATGATTTGAAAAACCCTAGGTTTTGAGAATCATTTTTACTTCCAATGTAGTTTAGTTGTGATTTTTGAAATTTATAGTAATGAGTCATTTTAGAGAATTTGGGTAATTTTAAAGTCAATTCTGCCCATTTTGCTCCATCACACCACTGAATTACTCCTGCTTTGAATGCTATAAAGGTCATCAACAGGAAAACACAGTGCATACAGATAGGGGTGGATATTCAGAATCTGCTTCCACAGTGTGAAATGAAGTTCCGCACAAACTCCACAACCAAGTGGAAGAGGCTGCAGATGGCTGATTGACCAGAATTTTTGTGACTGAACGGAGTTGAGGATCATGGTCTGAAGTGAGGCTGCTTTTATCTTTAGCTCCCTTAATAGCCATTTTTCAGTAGGTTCTGTGTTGACCAACCATTGTTTTGACTCTCAGGTAAAGCATGTGGATTATATTAACTTAGATAGCTAGTTCCAGGAGACCAATGCAAAGAATGCACAGGACCAAATGAAACCAAACATCTATCAAGCTTTTCACAATGTCTTTTGACAGCAGAGAAACATTAGCAATGTCCAGTTATATGAAATTCACTCACAATCTTCTGGGCTCCTCCAAAGGGCTTGGGTCACTTCTCTGACTCTGACCTCTACAGCCCTCAGCTTGTCCTCCAAGCTCTGTTTGGCTCCCCTCCACTGCTGTTGCTGTTCTTGGTGGTCATCCCATGGTACTGGTGCCCCAAAAAGTGCTGGGTTTTTTTGCTGCAACGGGGCTGCACTTTCACCAATAGCCTTTCCGAGGCTCTCTTCATGGTGCCAAGCCTCAACTTCTTTACATGACCCCTTCAATTGGGGTCTGCAACTACTACTGAGGCTGTACCAATGGCCTCTCCTGGCCTCTCACAGTGCCAAGCCTCAGTTGTTCTCCACGTCCCATTTATACCTTCAAAACCTGTAGCACATGGGTGACTCTTACAGTATCAGGTTCGGCTGCCAGTACAAGACACAACCTCAGCCAGTTCTGGAAGACAGCTTCTGTGGGCTGACCCTGAGGAAACACTTTCCAAATTTTCAAATTGAGTCTGATTTGCTGGAAAACCAACTAGTCCTTGTCTACAGGAAGGTTCCCTCATGGGTGGCTTTCTCATCACAATCATCAGTGCCAGGACACTTCACCTAACCATAATCTAGACGTGTTTGAAGAAAACAAAACAAAACAAAACAAAGCAGACTTTTCGAGGTCTGGAGTTTCTCTTCTCACTTGTCTCCGCGTTGGATTAACTGGTGTGATGTCCTGCCTCATCCCACGTCCATGCACCGTTTGCAGTTGTAAGGCTGCTGTGTGGTCTCACCAAGAGAGACACGGGGAGCACATTCATAACTGCAAACCCTGCCAGACATCAGCAGAGGGAGCCACCTTCACGGCCACTGCCATACTCACAGTGGAACCCCAAGTGTCTGAGCTCAGGTGTTTTATTGATTCAGAGCTCCTTAGGTGTTCTACTAACAGCACATGGAGATCATTAGCAATCAAACATCCCCCATAGAAATCCAACACCTGTAAACAATACAAGATGCCAACACCTATGCACCCCTTATTCCAATAGTTCACAAAAACAATTATTTTAAATATAACGGAAAGTAAACTTCCACAACAGAGAAATCCTCTGAACATCTTAATCCTAATGATAATTTTCTCTAGCCTTTCATGCATAAGGGGAAATGCTTGTTAGGTTGATACTAACTTGTGCAGTACATAACCATGAAGGCAGTGTGTAATTGCAGCTGATTTCTAAGACCTTAATACAAATGAGTGCTTTTGATCTGCTAAACATCTTGAGAGGTTTGAAATGTAAAATAGGTCTAAGCTAAGCTTTGAGGCATAGGGAGCCTGTGTGCAGAGGGTAATCCAGGAGGAAGGAGGAAAAAAGCAGAAGACAGGGCTGAGTGTGAAACGCAGAACATAAGCTGTGGGGCAAGGGTGAATGTTCCCTTGAAACCCTCTCATTCGTGTTTCCCCATTTCTATCCACTGTGTAGCATCATGCTTCTCCTCAGCTGAGGGCATAGGTGTGCACCCTCCACAGGCTGTCATGTGAGTTTGGATATTCCTGAGAAAGGAAATTCCAGTATCAGTGAGATAATTCATAAATGTCCAACAATCATTTTGTAGACAGATATGAAAAAGAAAAGGAATGAGTACCAGAAAGTATACTTCCAAACAATTCTCAGAAGTGCTAGAGCACACTGAGCCACTACACCACAGGGAAATGGATTTAAGGACAAAATTCACATTTAACTTCCAAAAGTAAAAACTGTTAAAGAAAGTTGTATTCCCCGACCCTTTAAAAAATTGTATTGGCATATATTAATTTAAAACTTCTCAGGTAGGGGTGTGGCACACCTTTAATCCCAGCACATAGGAGGCAGAGGCAGGCAGATCTCTCTGAGTTCAAGGCCAGCCTGGTCTACAGAATGAGTTCCAGGACAGCCAGAGCTACAGCAGAGAAACCCTGTCTTCGAAAACCAAAATAAATAAATAAATAGATAGATAGATAAATAAATAAATAAATAAATAAATAAATAAATAAATAAATAAATACAGCGCATGGTCTTCACTATGACTTGTGCATACATGCATATACTACTGTGAGCCTGTGTTTTCTCCTTTATTGCCTTTCTCACCCCCCTCCATTTCCCTATTTCTCCTTTTCCTTACACATTTCAAAATGTCTCCACTTTATTTTTATGGGTTTCATGGATTCATTTTGTATGTACCTTTCTTTTTTGTTAACAATTATTTAGTTTTATTTCATGTGTATAGGTGTCTTGCCTTCATGTGTGTGTCCAACATATGCACAGTGCCCTTGGAGGCCAGTAGAAGGTGTTGGATCCACTGGAACTGGAGTGACTGTCAGCCGTGAGCAACCATGTGAGTGCTGGGAACTGAGTCTCGGTCCTCGTCAAAAGAGGCAAGTGCTTTGAACCACTGAGCCATCTCTCCAGTCTGCTTCTACACATCCGTCAAGACTTACATAGGAAGCAAAAACATTAATAACTCATTAAATTGGCCTATTTTGATAAAATTTTGGTCATTTAATAGATTTTCTTTAATAGTAAAGATACCAACTGAGTTTATGACTTTTCTCTTTCTCAATACTAATCCAGCTTCCTTCCACTTTGATTTATTGGGATCTATAGCACCTATATTTGTTTCTAGAGTGTGTGTGCATACTCATGTGTGCAGGTTTAGAACTGTGTATGTCTGTGTCTATATCTAAATTTTTGCAGCAACCTAGGCGTACTGATTTTAACGTTGATGCATTTCTGAATGTTAAGTGAAAATCTTGGTAATGAGAGCATGTACATAGTTTGAACACCTTTCCCAAAATAGGAAAAAAATTCTAATTTCAATGTCCTCTGTTTTCTCATTTCTCATTTCAAACTTGTGTCTTGAGGCTGATATGTGGTTCCTTTGGTAAAGAACTTGTCGTGCAATAGTGAGGACCTGGGACTGGACCCGCAGCACCTGTGTAAAAGGCAGGCATGCTGGCACACTTCTCAACTGGAGTGCTGTCGGGGGGTATTTTGGAGGAGTTTGGCGGCAACTGACAGGTTAGCCAAAACTGCAAGCTTCCTGTTCAGCCAAAGACACTGAGCTAAAAACAGATGGGCAGAGTAGACAGAGAACACCAGCAAAACAGGACCCTCTACAGCTACTGGGCAAAGCTCATGTGAACTCACAGAGACTGAAGAAGCAAAAGATCATATGAACTCATGGAGACTAAGCAGCACGGATCTGCTTGGGTCTTCAGGGGTCTGCACGGGTCTGCAGGGGGTCTGCACGGATCTGCAGGGGTCTGCAGGGTTCTGCACTGGTCTGCAGGGGTCTGCATGGGTCTGTAGAGGTCTGCACGGGTCTGCACAGGTCTGCTCGAGTCGGCACCAGGTCCTCTGCATACATTCTGAAGTTTTCAGTTTAGTCCATTTATGGGATTCCTGAATGTGAATGAGGTCTCTGGTTCTTGTGCCTTTCCCTTGGAACTCTTTTTCTGTTGACGTATCTTGTCCAACTTCAATGTGATGGTTTTTTATTTATCTTATTATATTTGATTTTGTCATATTTTGTTTGTATCTCTGAGAAACCTGATAATTTCTAATGAGAGAAAGAAAGGGCATAGATCCGGATGAGAGACAGGGTAGGGAAGAATGGGGAAAAGTAGAGAGAGGGAAAACTGTATTCAGATTATATTGTACTAGAAAATAATTTATGTTTAATAAAAGGGAAAAATAAATGCTAATCAAAAAGATTTTTAAAAAAAGATGGAGAAGTGATCAAGGAACAACATGGAGTTGACCTCTGGCCTCCATACACATAACCCTCGCAGGTGTGCACACACACACACAGTCCACACACAATACACTCACACATACACACAATACACAACACACACACATACACACACACACTACATGCCACATACATACATAACACACACGCCCCACACCCCCATACAACACAAATACCACACAGAACACACACACAGAGACACATACACACAAAATACACACCAAACACACACACATAGCACACACACAATATACTCACACATACACACAATACACAACACACACACACAATGCACAACACACACACAACACACAGCACACACACAATACACTCACATACAACACACACACAGACACACACACAGTATACAACACACACAACACACATACAACACACACACCCCATACAACACACACACACACAGATACACACAATACACAACACACACACCCTGCACCACACACACACCCCACACAACACACACACATACACACCTGTAACAAGACCATAAGCACACTGATGTGTTTGTTTCCATAACACTGGTATATGCATATGTGCTGGGCTGGTTTATTTTTAAAACCCAAAAGTCAAAGTAAAACAATACAGTGACACCAAATGTTCCTTTGCTACTCTTATCCAGGCTAGCCAAAGGGACCTATTCACACACTTCAGACAGGTCTGACGTATTCTTGTCACTCATACAAAGTAAACCGTAGTCTGAAAAATTGTGATTAAATGGAAAGTTTGGACTCTGTCTTACCCCCCAGTGATAGAAAGCATCCTAGCTAAATTACACACCTTTACAATCTTCCTACACGATTTCATTCTTAAGTGGAGACACTCTGTCCTCCTCTTTTCTTTAAAGGCTTCTCAATTACATTCTTATATCTCATTCACTGTCAGTGTCAGTCCCAGTCATGTCAAGTGCTCGCTTGTCAGACACACACTGGATATGACATCGCCCATTTCAGACGTCTGTCGCCTGTTGTAGGTGTGCCCTGGCTACTGCTCTCTAAAGCATACTAGCAGGTGCATAAAGCAAGGAGTGCCTTTGTAGGTGTTTTGCTGTGAGTTACTCCTGCTTGTAATCAGATATGGTGAACTGTGGGAACTAGGTTTCTGTGGCTTATCATTGTGCACCACCTGCCAAAGTTTATAAAATCACACCCTGCCTGGCTTTGGGACACCTGGTTATTTCTCCCCGGCTGACACACGATAATTTGTATTAGACTCCAGAGAATTTTGAGATTAATGTTTATGTTCACTTAAGCTTTCATGCTAATGCACAAGTTAGTTCTACATGGACAGCGGAGAAATTATGAATGAAGCAAGTAATTTGTTATACATCTCATATCCAGCCGTCAGGAAAGGATTCTCCCTTTAAAAGGTTTTTATCTGCCATGACCACTGAGCAGCCATGCCCACTCTGCTAGTGCTATGATAGTTTCCTGCAGCTTTCTGAGCTTGCCAATTGCAAGATTACTTCTGATGCAAGTTAATAAATAATATATGGACTGTTAATAGATCCAAAATTTTAGGTTCCTTTTAGAGAGTGAAATTGTGCCAAATCGTCAGAGAAGTGCTATATTTAATTGGAAGAAGGAAAGTCAGGGAAATGGCAAGGAGAAGGAGAGAGGGAAATAAAGACCTGTTACATGATGGCAGGATTCCCACCCTAACTGAGGTAGTTGATGGCTCCCGGGGAGAAGTGTGTTTTCACTTGTCATTGCAGATTGTGTCTCCTGGTAGGTTGCCCGTGTCCCAGTGGATGGCCCCAAACTCTTGTTCATATGAGCTGCATTAATCGGATGAAGGAGAATGGAGAGACAGATAAACAGATAGGACATGAAGTTGAGAGAGAGCCATGCTGGGGCCTCCATATGGAGTTGGAGAAAGGAAATGGAGTAGCAGGTATGATCACAGTGCACTGTGTACAGGTGTGAAATTCTCAGACAATAAATACTCAGTTGGTGCACTTTGAGTAACCAGAAAAGATGTTTAAAAATCAACTAGATTTTTTATAGTACTGCCTTTCATTTCTGGCTTGAAAATTAATTTATCACATTTATCACCTTAAAGAAAATAATTGATAAATATCTAAGTTTGGAGAAATTGACTTCAAGTTTAACTAAAATTAAGTTTAATTTAATTTTTTAACTTAATTTAACTCAAACTTAATTGAAATAATACATGTATTCTACACTTAATTTAACTCAAACTTAATTGAAATAATACATGTATTCTACAAATCAAATATCACATATGCACATATGCTCACATATCCCTCTTATCTGTCTTTCATGTGAGTATAACTGTCACCTGTCAGAGAGTTATGTACTCACATTTTTCATTCCTTTAAAAACGTATACAAATATAAAGCTTCGGGACATGTACAAGCGTCATTAGGAACCAAGACAGAGGAACAGAGAACAAACCCTTCTGACATTGTGGGACCTTTGGTCACTGTCCCACCAACTCCTCCCTCTCTCGGAAAGAGTCAGAAAGCAATTCACACAGGACTCAGTGGATTGTGCTTTGATCTCTGTGTAGTAGTTTACAAAGCACTGTTCCAAGGAAAACATGAACCAAAACAAAGTTCTTTCTTTTCCTTTTTTCCTTATAATTCACTAAGTTTTCATAGCAAGTTTTGAAGGCTTTGGGACTTCTCCACTTTAGGCTGAAAAAACAAACTTCATCCATCGGAGGCATGAGGACAACCAGGCCACTTTCATCCAACTGCTCACATAACATTCAGAAGAGGGTCCTTTTCTAACACACATAAATGGTCAATCTGTACATCCAGTTACTGTAGGGGCCAAAATACCCTGCCATCCATCTTCTTCAGAGCCAAAATGGGCAGGAGGCAATTGGAGCTATATGCTCACACCTATTCATTTGTGAGCAATGGTTTTACGCCTTGTCAGTTAGCTACTTAAAAAACAATGAGTAGCCAAGATATCTGAAACCAGCCATCTTCTCTGCCTGCGGTTTGTCCAATGAATACCTTCACGGGCTTAATGTAGACAAAGATGACGCTATTATCATCATGGAGAAAAGGGATCAAGTGATGGATATTTGATCAATGCACACATAAAAGATTGACAAATGCCATTGGCAGAGCATGGTTTGGAGTGACACAGAATGAAGATGCTTCATTCTTCCTCTCTGACCACTTTTCAATTCACTTTGTTTGATTTCAGCAATCCAAAGAGACTGCGCTTCAAAATGGCTTTTCATCTACAGTCCTACATGAAGTGCCCTCTAGAAGTCTAAACAAAACCATGTCATCTGTGTCTGTGTGACACTGAGCTTTGCATTATCCCTCAAAATAAAACGGGTGTGCTAACACTGGATATCATCTGAACACAGGCTGATAATGAAAGGTGTTTTTTCTCAAAGTCTTTCTTCAAACAACCCCTTCAACCCCATATGCATCAAGATGTTACCTAATTGTCTGTCATGCTTCATAGTGATTGCCCAATAAGCTATTTCATTGTAATTCACTATTTGAGAATTTAACATCTTTTATAGAAAAGTCTAAATCATCCATGAGCTCACATTTAAAGACATGCTGCAAGTGTGTGCCCCTCACCTAACAGCTGGCATTTCTCTGAAGCTCCTGGCAGATTAGAAGCATGATGTTTCTTGGGCTGATGGGATGTTCATTTCACCTGGACCACAGAGGCTTCGGGGAACTTGTTCTTTGTTACCAGAGAAAGGGAACTTGCTAATTGACAAAGAAAATTGGTTGGAGCCCTGTTGTTCATCATGTTGCAGCTCAGAAAATATCAAATGCACTGCTTCCTGGACACTGAGTGCCACCATATGAAGGACAAAGACGCCTGGGTTTTGTAATCTTGGGGAGTAATGGTGAGCACTGCAATACTGCATAGCCTCAGATCACGGTTTGTAACATTTTCTTCTACAGATATTTTTAAACTACACACACACACACACAATACCCAGTTTCCTAGAGTTACCTAAGAAGTGACTTCTGGTCCTGGAAGTCTCCATACATCCCTTGTGGGTCTTCTTCACTGGAATAAACCCAACCCCTAAACTGTTACAATGCATCAGTATTGATGTTGTAGGGCACAACCTGGAGCAAAGGCAGTGTCCTCACATGTCTTCCCCAGATAACATCTGCTGGGTTTGCAAGGGCCTCCAGAGCACCGGGTGGTTCAGAGACTAACCAGGAGGATTCAAAACTGGACCACAGTGCTCTACATTTAGCTAGTTTACCAAAGTTAAAGACAAAGATTAAAGCCAAGAACAAGAGAAGGTGTGTGGGAGCAGGACTGATGAAAGGCAGAGCTTTTATAATTGTGCTCCAGCACGCTGCACAGATTTGGTGATGTCTCCAAGCAGCAGTGTATGATAACTTCCGAGGTCACTGCCACCCAGGGGCCCTAGCTGGGTCATTCTTGTCCAGGTATTTTCCCAAGGTTTGGTAACACAGACAGCCATGCTAACTCTTTGTGAGTCTGGATTTAGCCTCTGGACATTCTAGAGCCTAGTTGTTACCATGTGACCCGTACCCCAATCCACCAATCACATTATTGGCTTAATACATGTGTTTGTGTGTTTGCATAAAACTTAACAAGTCCAGTCAATGTTGTTTGCATGTACATGGGTGTAGAAGTGACAATTTGGGCATGGTTAGTCTGTCACGGAGCTGTTCCATGAAGAAAACTGACTCTGTGTCCCTCTACGGTTATGGAATGTTTAGAGTTATTTAAAAAGTAGTGGGCCTTGTCAGCTCTTCTCTCATCCAGGCTGAAATGTTTACAAGGCTGGTCTTGTAAACCAGGTAACCACACTGTTGAAAAGTCACGGGTCAAGATCCCTGCTATGTGCAGAAAGCATGATTTCATAGCAATCTTTCTGGTCCTGTAGTTCTTACAATCTTTCTGCCCTCTCTTCCTCAATGTTCCCTGGACCCTGAGGGGATGTATTGCACTTTTTCTTTGCATGTTAACCAGTTGTGGTTCTATGTCATAGTCTTTGTCTGCTACAGAAAGAATCTTGAGGAGGAGAGAGAGCTATACTTACCTGTGTATGGTGATGCATTCTTCTGCAAATATCTCTTATCTTCAAAGAAATGAACTTTTGCTAGACCTTCCAGTCAAGTTAATAATATACTTTGAGACCATTCAAGACTATACACTGGACTTGCTATCCTACTGTGTGCTCACTCTGCTTAAGTTAAATCTTCCTTTATGAAGACAATATAACCAAACTTATTATGCCTTGGATTCCCCATACAATCAGCTTTTGCCACATAAGCTAAATGAATAGCTTTAATTTTGAGATATGTACTCTTCCCTGCCTCTGATCTAGAATAAGGCACACGTGCATGAGAAGATGTGTGTACTGTGATGATCATTTGTTGAAATTAGTCAACATGTTAAAAATAATTTTATACTACAGTTACCCCATAAATGTTGGAAGCAACAAATGGATATATGTTGATAACATCTGTTTATTGTTATGAATGCTCTTTTGGGTGAGTTAGGTTCAACAAGGTGACTCCTTCCCTCTATTAAATATAACTCTATTAAAGAGTTCTGTAAGCAATCCTTCACTTCTTTTCACAGCATGTCTTTGCTATTCCATAAAAACATTCCTTGTTAGGAATAGACATGGGGATAACACAGGTTATGACATAGTCTCAGATACAGAAAAGGCAAAAGAAACTGCAGTAGTCTGAGTGAGAATCCACGGGCTCATATGTTTGAATGTTTGATTGCCAAATGGCAGAATTCCTTGGGAAAAGATGAAGAGGTGTGGCCTGTTGGAAGGAGGTATGCTACTAGGGGTAGATTTGAGGTTTCAAAAGTCCAGGCCACTCTATTTGGCCTTCTCTCTCTGCCTTGCAATTGTCTCAGCATGGACTCTCTCAGCGGCTGCCCTAGCAGCATGCCTGCCTGCCTGCCTCCATGCTCCCCTATAGTCCCTGACTCTACTAGCCTCTGAAACTGCAAGCTCCAGATTAAACATTTTCTTTTATAAGTTGCCTTGATCATACAGTCTCTTTACAGCAATAGAAGAGTAACTACAACAGGGACAGACAGATGAGACACACACAACAGACAAGATGCAAACAGGCAAGTATCTACAAAATACAGACAGATGGAAGACACAGAGGGAGAATTGGAGGATTCATATTTTGGGCTTGATATTTGTCAAAATTATTCAAGAGTAAGTTGGTTTTCTTAGTGTGACATCTATAGGCCTATGGTGATTATGATAAGTATGTAGAACACTCCTGAATACTTTTACAATTTAGCAAAATAGTAGTATCAGTTTTTCTTGTAAGATCTATGATTTATCCAGCCAGAGCTTTACAGTACCAAGTATGAGTTTTCTCCTTTTGAGAAGATCTTAAATCCAGTAAGACAGCCATTGTTTATCCTCAAAATATTAGTGCTGTTATTGTACCTGTAGACATTTGTTGACATGATGATGAAGATGATGAAGATGATGATGATGATGATGATGATGATGATGATGATGAAATAGGTTCTCATTCTATAGCCCAAGGTGGCCTTGAACTGGTGGTCCTTCTACCTTTGTCTTCTAAGTTCTAGATTTCAGTCACGCACCCATTTGCCAGGATAATGTGAGGCTAAAAGTTTTCAGAACCCTGCCATCGTCAAGACAATGCTAGGTGTCAGCTTCTGTGCCCACCTGCTTCTCAGTATCTTCTTCCTGTTTGTGGTCTTGCAGCACTTGTTAAGCCACTCGATCTCAGAGTTCATTTTCATTGAACCTACATCATGTATTATTTTCATTCAGTTAATTATAATAAAATAAAATGTAATTTTTTTCATTTATTGCATTTTATTGAGAATTTCATACATGAATATTCTATAAAATCAGATCAAAAGTCAAAACAAATTGTATGTACTAAATTTGCCATATTTTTATTTGTTTAAATTAACAAAAGTGGTAAGTCCCACATTGAAATATCTCGTGGAAAATAGCACATTATCTTTCAAACCAGTGAAATGTTTGAGGATAGAGAAATGGCATATTTTTCTTCCCTGGTTACTGTTTGGGTATCTGTGTAAAAGGGACAGAAACAACTTTAGCTTCTATGGTCATGGTTTAAAAGCATGCATCTGTATATAATTTGGTTTTTATCTCAAATCCTGAACTATCATTCTCTGTGGGTTTAAGATTCTTTTCTGACCTCTGCTTGCCTCAGAAGTTATTATGATTCTGTACCTTCAGCTCCAGAGCTTCTCAAAACACTCAGAACCCACCTGTCAGTAATTTGCTATAAGTTGGCTTAATTTTCACTTTTCTCCTTTTCTTTGAGATAGTCTGGTGATTCACCTTCAGTTATCTTTCGGCCCAGAGCCTGTAGCTCTATTGGAAAGGTCTTTTCATTACTCTGTAACTCTCCTGTGTGTTTACTGCTATGAGACAGAAATAGAGACAGAAAGGGACTATTTTATTATGCTCTGTAATTACTGCCTTTTCTCAAAGCACTGTAAACTCACAGTAAATGGGTCTTCAAAGTAAGCATAAATGATTCCTTTTTTGGTGCACAGAGTGCTTGTTGGAGATTAAACCCAGGTCCTTGCACATGGGAGGCAAATTCTGTACCACTGAGCTACACTGCCTTCCCCTTGCTTCTTTTATATTACCAATTGAAATGCATATGCATGAAGCAGAACATCCACTGCTTGAGAAAAGAAAGTCAGTAATGATCACATAAGAATTAGAATCACCCAATTAGGCATACCCTGGTAAGGGAATTTATTCTTTCTTTCTAAGTATTTTCTTTCTTTTTCTTATCTGCTTCATTACGAATAGTGTCAGAATTAAAATTTCTTAGTAACCATAAAAAACTAAATGAGCAGTTGTGGCCTAGTCAGTACAAGCTAGAAAGTGAAAGAATACCCAATAACCAAAAACCAAAGTAACTCATAACACAAGACTCATTTCCTATGTAGGTTAGATGTACATGGGAATTAGTAGTTCTCTTTGACATTCTCTCTTCCTGGTCCTGGACTGGGGGCACAGTGGCCGAATACTGTGTGTGAACGAGATAGGCTCAGGGTGAGGTGATTCCCACCAGCTGCGGGCTGCTTTAGGTACATGCTTCCATATAGTGGCCCACCCAAGCACAAGAAGGGACCCCCAGAACAAAGAACAAATATATACTTGTTGACTATAGATGCTGACTTCATAAGATACCTGTCTGAATGCTGAACTCACAGGGTATACTCATTGAATCTCAATGAACATGCTTCTATAACACTACTGTAAACAATTCGTATAACTTGACTTAGTTCCTCTTTCTGTGGAAGAAAAGTTCCTAAGTGGCTGTTATTATTTTATTTCAGATTTCCACTTAAAATTTTATTAGAAAAACAATGAATATCAATATTCTCAACTCATTCTGAGTAATACAAATATCTAATACTATTTCTTTTAATTTAAACTCAGCTTTGCTTTTCTTGTCACCCGTTCTCTACTCTTTCCACTCTCCCTCCTACTGAAATGTTCCTTCTTTGCAGCAAGGCCCACTCTCCAAGTTTCCTGTATTTTTGTATGCAACCCACTGAGTTTAATAAGAGTTGCTTTCACCAGTGTAGATAATGTTAGAGAATTTTTGAGTAGAAAAACGTGATAGGTAATTTTAAGTGGATACCATCTTTCTAATAAGTGAATTTCTTTATGGTAATAACAATAATATCATTTTATATAAATGGATGCAGTATATGTTACACACCTGTAGAAAAATATTAATATCAAATACTAAGAAAAAGTACTTGCTTTTTTTAAAAGATTTATTAATTTTATGTATATGAGTGTTTTGCTTGCAAGATGCCCAGGGAGGTCAGAAGATCTGACTGGATACATCAGAGCTAGAGTAATAGATGGTTGCTAACTACCATGTGGGTGCTGGGAACCCAACCCAGGTTTTCTGTAAGAGCAGCAAATAAACCTAACCACTGAGCCATCCCCTTACCCATTTTTTAATCTTTGACCATATAAAATATAAAATAACCTCAAACTTAAAAACTAACATACACACATGAATTGTATTCATTTATAATACACTATGACATTTGTGATAAATGTATTTACTATGGAATAATTACACTGTAGCAAATCACATAAAGTGTGCTACTTATAAAAAGCAGGCTCATATTCCAGGAATTAATTCACCTACTTAACCCCAGAAAGGAAGACTAACAATACTTTTTCACCTAACATAGAGTCAGAAAACTTTTCTAATACTTTTCTTTCAGAGTCAATAGTTGACATTTTGGCAGACATCCAAACGTCGGTGACAAAATAGTTCATTTTTCTCAAAAGAAAGTTCATCACTTTCTTCCAAGCATCCTCTAGCTAAACCAGGCATAATGGATTTCAAATTTTAGTCTTCGTTTCAAAGTGGCTGCTTTTATCACACTGAAAGCCAAAGTGAAGAGAGGAATGAAAACAACAAACAATAATAGTCATTGTTGTACTCTGTTAGCATTCTCAGTCATGTTACCGTCTAATGATTATAAAAACATGATTGGTTCTTGATTTTTTCCCCTGAAGGATTGAGAAACATAGAAAGAGAATATTTCTTCATTGCAGTGATATGACTTCCATATAGTAGTCATGGTACAATACCACGGTATAATACCATTATACCATGAAATGGTAATGGAACCAACCCACACCATGGTGGTACTGTAAGGAACAATGGACACAACGCTGAGAAAGGAGTCTGACAGTGTCTTCAAGGCTTATTACTAACTTCTCCCTATATGGGCCTTTTGCTTACATGATAGCATTAATCAGAATCGACCATGTGTTTTTGTCACTTGCAATTAGTTTTTAGAATATGACTTAAGACTTATCCTTACCCTATGTTATCCCAAGTTCGTGACTCAGATTATGTAGGTCTCTGGAAATTAAATTCCAAATAGAATGTTAGCTGTTTTTACTAAAATTATTCAAAGGGAAAGTTTTCTCTGAGATTTATATCATTATCATATAATTTGTATTAATTAATTAAAGAAAATTATAACAAAACACATGGACCTTATATTTGTAAAATATATGTGTATCCATAACCATAATTAGCTTTATACAGCCATGATGAAGTTCTTGGTTTGAACATGTTTAAAAGATGAGAGGTTTACATTGTCTATGGTTTCGTTGGTATCAGTCTGTACTTGATTGAGCTTATGAAGATGTACGGCGTCATGGTGGGGAGGATATGTCAGAAAAATTGCTTACCTTATGGCAACTAGGAACAAAGAGGAGAGAGGCAAGGGATGACTCTACACTCAGGACCTAATTTTCTTCTAGTAGCTGTCACGTGAAAGGGGTTTCACTGTTTCAGTGATGCCATAGTCAGGTCACCAATTTTTTAACACTTGGGCTCCAGAGGCTAAAATTACATCACCACGAATCTATCATCCTTTATAACAGTGATCTCAAGCTGAGAAAATTAGCTGGAACTGTGAGTATACGAATTTGTGCTAAATCCTAAGAGAGTCCTTGCCTTCCTTAGCGGTGTTATGGAGGGATTTCTGGAAGGCAGGCCTTTGTGTGTGAGGCTGGGACTTAACAGGCTTGGCTGCTCTTCCGCGACCCATCGCCACCTTGGGGTTCTGTGGGAGACGTCGCCAGGATCACTGGAACCAACTCCTGCACATTGTTCTCTGCCTCCGCAGTCTTGCTATGGTGCTTTCATGCCCATCCCGCCCCCTACTAAATAAATAAACATAAAATAAATTAATAAATAAAAATACAGAATCAAAGGGAGTAGGAAATGGCAGCAACAGTCCCTTACCCCACAGCTGCCTCACATACATTGTACTTTTTGTTTTTTAATTAGTTTTGTGAGGCAGGGTTTCTGTGTAGCCCTGTCTGCCCTGGAACTCACTCTGCAGACCGGGTTAACCTGGAGCTCAGAGATGCAACTGCCTCTCCCTCTCAAATGCTGGGTTAAAGCTGTGTACTACCGTGACTGGCTGTCTATTGTGGTGTTTTGAAAAATATTTTCGTTTTGTCTTTCTGCTCTTTCTCAAAATCAAAATAAGTAATATAATTGTATCTAGTCCTGAATTTATTAACTTTATTCAATGTACATTTGTCTTCTTGTTAAAAGTTGGAGTTAAAACTCATAAGCATTAGCTTCATTCCACTTTCTCCAATTAATATAAGACATATTATTATTCAATGTTATATGCAAAATATATCATGTGTTTTAAATTAGAAATAGTATATTATGTTGTTGACCCTATAGTGAGCATTTCCAGACTTTAAGAGAGATTGTGAGTGCAGTGGCTGTCTCTCCAAATTTCATGAGTTCCGTCCTTATTTAGTAACATGAATTTTCCATGTCAAAATGTTTACTGCAAGTATTTCAGAAAATGTTGTTTTTGAATTATATTCTAAAGCAAAAGCTTGTTGATTTAGGCATTTAAGCATTTAGGGAAAAAAAACATAAATTTTTGAGATATGCATATGATAGATGGAATTAAAACTTTTTCTTTGATAAAAACATCAGTTTACCTGGTGGAAAAATTAATGTACTTTGAAGGTGAAAAAACACTGAAGATATAACTGGGAGAAAATAGAAACAAAAAGCAAAGTGAATAAAATAATTGGAAAAATCACATGAGACCTAAACAACCAAGTAAACCTATAAAAACAAAAGTGAGGGCAGAGTGCTTTGACATGAATGAGGACAGGCAGCAAAGACAACCACATTTCTCTTCACGTAACAGTAGGACACGTTACATCTTTAGTGGAATAGAACCACAGGATTAACATGGACCCATTCGGTCAACGCAGGCTCTACAGGGAGAGCGAGAGTGATATTACCACAATCTCAGGCTGTTGCAGTGCTGAGCTGCCTCAGCTCTGTTATATCATTGATGCTCTGGAATTTCTTGTACTTCTGTGGAACACGTTTTTCATCTACGTGTTCATGCAGAGACTGGACATCAATTCACGTCTGTGCGCAGAGTCACACTTCTTTGAGAGTGTATACTTGAAGTGTGTGTAGTGGAAGATCTTTCTGCTTGGAAGGCTTTGTGAAATTTCAGTCTATTCCATTCTGCAATCACGTCTTCATTTCTATTTCAGGAAAGAGTTAGACCCCTTGAAAACACAAAAGTTAAATGCAAGCACAATATCAAAATGTCCTCAAATGCCCAGTGTCATGGGGACAAGGCTAGAGAAACACAAAGACTCTACAGGCCAAATACACACACACACATGCACACACACACACACACAGTCATGTATGTATATATGTTCACATATATGTGCTCAAATATGTGTGTGTGTGTGTGTGTGCGCGTGTGTGTATAAACATTCAAAATATTGTTACTCTAATTTTTCTTGAAGGGTGAATTTCTTCCCAATTTCTGATTATTGATAAATTTAAACATTCAACTCACTAGATATTTGCAAAATTAGAGAATTAGTTTCTAATACTAACACATAATGAGCATCAGAATCAATTCATCAATTTGCAAAAACAGGATTCTCAATACACAAAAGTCTCCTGCTGCGTGTATTGAGAAACAGCAAGAAACACAAACCTGATCGCACTTATTTGGAAAAAAGTCATAATAATGGAGAGTTTAATATAAAAACCATAAAGAGGAGAAAAGATAATAATATGAACATTACAAATATAATCATGTGTTATTTTAGGAGATTAAATTCAGAGGTTTGCAAAATCCTTGAACACATTCTTTCCTATAAAGTAAGACAGTTGGTGCTACAGTGTTTCACGTTGTGCAAACTTCTTATTTTATTATTTTGAAAGTTATATAAAATATTAGTGGTTGCTCAAGGTTCTTCTTCTAAGAAAAGGTCACTGATGAAAATGCTTCTTCTTTGCTTTCCAACAGCTCACCACCCCTTAACGCGCATGTCACATTGTCAGGTCTCAGATTCACTCTCTCTTTACTTGCTTACTTACAAACATGGTCAGTCAACCCTTTGTGGGGTTTTTGTTGGTTGGTTGGCTGTTTTGTTTGTTTTTTTCTTTTTGGCATTTTGATTTGTGAGTTATTCCTTGCATCCTTATATGGCTAAACTTTCCTCAGGAAAAATGATGGTGTTGTGCCTCTGATATATTAGAAATTTAACAAATGTTTATGCTTATTGAAGTTGATGAAAATCCTGAAGGAAAATCAATATTCTTTCATGTAGATTACCATAAGAAATCAGCATGAGGATGTATCAGACAAAAATCCAGTCAGTCTTTCAAAGGATATGTTTGGGCACTCATTATGCAGAATCTAAAGTGAGTTTTTAACTCTCTATCATTTTGGCAGTGAGTAAAGAAAGCCCCAGTTTCATATGAAAGACAATATTTTAATATTACTACCAAGAAAATATTTGTTTTTATATTTGCATATATCTTTCTGCTTCTACCATTTCTAGAAGATCTAAACATTAATCTTATTCTCTGCTCCACCAGAGCTCACAAGGACCAAAATAACTTTTGAATCAGGAGTCAAGGGTTACTCTCTATGTCACACACAACCACACAAATGAATTATTTTAAAACCTTCAGTAATACACAACCAAACTGAAATTCTTTCCATTACAATTATAAAATGACTTCTGGTAGAACAGTCTAGTATAGGCGATAAACTGTTCCCCATCTGCCAATTAAAATGATTTTAGAATGTGGCTTCTTTGGCCTATTTAGATATCCTTGATATGTCTTGGCCAAGTTTTACTCAACAAAAGTCAAAACTCCAAAGAAAAGGTTTTGTGTCTGATTTTAAAAAGAACATGATTTATTTTCTCTTCAGAATAATGCATATAGAATACAGCGTATCAAACTTGAAAAAATAGCTTCTGCAGTATGGTGAACCAGAGCAGCTGATACACACTCAACCAAACACCGATGTCCGTATTTATTACACAACCACCAGGCCCTTTTCCAATATGAGTCTTTTATATAAGCACACTTCCCCCACAGATGTCTTAACTAGCAAGCCTTCCAAATATCATTCAGGTGTTGAGTGAGGTCTGCATAAAAACAGAAGCCTGAATCTTGGCGTTCGTCAAACTAATACCTGCACCAGTTGTCAGGTAGTTCCAGCCCAGCATTTTAACAAGGGTCCAGGTGCTTCACATTCTCATTACAATTTGGAACCTTAAACAGCTATGAGCACGTTCCTCAGTTTGCCCACACTCCTTTCCTATCTGGAACTGGTTTCAGTTCCTATGACTAGTCTCTGATGAGGCAGTGATGGGCATGCACATTGGACATCCATGGAACATAGTTGGTGCTGATGCAAAGGTCTGGCAGAAATGAAGGTATTTTAAAGAGACATTTGTCTATGTTTCTGACTGATGGATTATTGAACTATTGAAACAATGGAGCTCAGAGAACTGAGACTCTCTCAGGGAATCTCATGCTGGGGGAAGCCAAATGTCTCTACCAGAGGGAGACCTTCAGTCTGGGAAACAGATTTCACACAATATTAACAGCCTGTCAGACCACCTTCCAGTATAAGACTTTAGTCCTGGCAAAGATAGGTCACTGGTTGAAGGGTCTACACCTTGGTAGATGTTACTCGGATGTCCATCTATTTGGCTCTCTATTTAAACTTTACTCCCACTTCAGGACACTGAGGATAGACTAGATAGATAGATACAAGGGTGTAGACTTCAGTGGGTGTCGTCGCCGCTCTTCACAATATGACATTTAATATATCGCCCTTTTCTGATTTCCGCTTTTAATTTGATTCTTTTAATAGGCTGGGCTGTTGAGGACAGGTGGCCAGCGCTGACTGGGGGCACAAGTTGTGACCCTCAAGTTGGATAATACTTAGTACTGGTACTTAACTGTAAAGAAGACTTAGCACTGATCAGGCAACACAGCTTCAGTTTCAGATCTTGAGACATTTCTTACAGGTATTTTTGCTTCAGCTCTGATTTCTGTTCAGAGAAATCACATTTTCCTTAAAAACTTATGATCAGTACAAAATGGCTTTTATAGTGGATTACATCAAAAGAATGAATTCCAAGGGAGTATGCTATTCTTAGCTTGGGCCTTCAAGTTGCTCAATATCAGCTCACAGTGCTCCCGAGAGTGAGCATTTAACACTTCCAGAGGGTGCTCCATGTCTATCCAGTACTCTCCAGATGAAGAGTTAATGTCAATCATAAAATAATTCAATCAAGATTTCCAAATATCATCTGAAACAAAATCATGTTTATGTTCAGATATGGTCAATATATGATTCTACTTATTTTATATTGGATTGAGAAATATCCATCTTGCTGGTTCCTGCTTAGCCACAACCACCTGCTCAAAAATGATGACACCCACTGCTGGCTGGCCCTCCAACATCAATTAAGAAAATCAAGACAATCCCTCACATACTACACTCGAGTTCACAGAACAGTATATATTACACATTCTCAAAACATTGTGGATATGGTGAGCCTTGAGAACATACTTGCAGCTTGTTCTTTTTAAAAATGCACAATTATTTTACAAGAAAGAGCATTTAAGTAAAAAAAATGGGAATGCTTTAGATATATACTAGTGATTTTCTATAACCTTCTGGCCCAATAACATTTGTGACGCAAAAGTTTTTAGGAGTCTATTCCATCTCTCATTAACTATTTCTTATTGAGAAAAATAGTTGGCAAATGTTTCCTTTGTATAAAAGCACATTTATTTTGAAAAGATTGAAATGACTGAACATTTGACATTCAACCCAATTTGGTAAGGCACTAGAGACATTTCTTTTCACAAAAAAAGGAGAAACATTAGGATCATGTAAGACATAAGACTTAAAAGAATTAAGAGGAATTGTTTCGTTTCTAATCAATTCTTGCTATGTCTTCTGGTATATGGTATTTCAAATATTAGGTGTTCACAAGTATATTAATTTCCCTTTCATGCAACTGTTAAGACATCCCACTTTACTCAAGGATCACTGGAGTGCTAGAGAGATGACTCAAAGGTTAAGATTGCTTGCTGCTTTTCCAGGTCACTTAAGTTTGTTTCCTAGCCCAATAGGTCACACACAGCTACATGTAACTCCAGCTATGTGGGTTCCAACTTCTTTTTCTGGCCTCCATGGGCACCTGCACACATATGTCATATACTAACATGGACACACACACACACACACACACACACACACACACACACACACATATAAAATAAAACTTAAAAAAAGAATCAAGTATTATGGGACATTGAAGTAGCAAGCATATTACTTTGTATATTTTCAATACTATTGCTTCATAAATTTCCATAAGACCTAATATACTCCCTAATGGAGCTAACAGAGTATACTAAAAGAATAAAAATACATCTATTTTTACAAAACAGTACATTCGTTTTATAATATTAAGAAAATAGTGCACCTTTAATCCCAGGGCTCAGGAGACAAAGGCAGAGGCAGGCAGATCTTAGTGAGCTAGATGCTAGAGTGAGAGCTAGAGTGAGTTCCTGGCCAGCCACGGCTGCAGAGTGAGACTCTGTCTAGAAAAACAAACAAACACAAAATATAATTTTTAAAAAGTACCATTGAACCTAATTCCATGGTTGTGGAATACAGTCTTTTGATAATAAAAACATAGAAAGGATATTAAATGTTGGGCTGTGCCACAGAAGCCTCTGAAATATGATCTGTGGAATCCAATCTATTCCTGGATAGACACAATAACTTACTTAGCTCAGTATGACTGTATAATGTAGACAGCCTGAGCTCAGTCAGTCTGGATTTTAACTTAGTCAATAATGGTTTATCTAATTTGGCTGGGATAATACGATCACATCGTAATTTCAGTTAATAAATACAACCTAGTACCTCATATAAAGAAATTTTTTTGTGTCTTTCTATTGAGCAGTCACTGAGTTAGAGCTGATTCCAACTTTAAAAACTTTTACATATGCTAATAATTCCTTAAGACAAAAATGCCAACATAGCTTAAAGTGTTTGCTTTTTCCTGTCATTCACCCTTTAATATTTTTGTTTCACTGAGAAATATGAACATGTTTCAATAAATCACCATGTATAACTGAGGGTGTGTATGATATTTATGCATATACGTGATATTCCAGACCTCAGTACGTTACTAGTATTGCCACCACCTCAATTAAATACATATTCTAATATTTTTAGAGAAAGACATGTTTTTAATTAATGCCTATATTCTTTTCTAAAAGTATGTTTATGGTTTTTGCATCCAAGCGTATGCAACTCATGACAGGTCACGTTTAAGACACATCCAGAAGAAAGCACAAAGATGAAGTGGTAGTAGCTTAAAGGTGACAGAAAAAAAACACAGACAGGAATTGCTTTTCAGCAGTGGCTTCCATCCAATGCAAACCATGTGAAGCTCTAAAGAAGAAGAACCTAACTTCTCTAACCATTCCTTAAATGCATATTTTGGACATTATAATTCTTCCACATTATGTAAGTATGACGTCTGTCTCTGGCTCAGGGTGCCGCTCACCAGCATCGCTGACTGCTACATCATAGACAAAGGTCAAGGTTCAGCACCTTCATGCCTTGAGAATTCAATAGACATTTGATGTGATTACTGCCCACGGGTGTGCTGTTTCACTCGTGTCTATTGTCTGTATTCTCATAATAATAACAAGTACTAGCAATAACATGTGGCAGGATATATAATTATTGAAATACACATCAGGCCTGGGTATCGTTCTAAACATGCTTAGAAGCTAAAGATCTCGCTTCCTCACCGGAGATCTTGTAGTAGAACTACCAGTTGATCCATCAATAAATTTATTATTGCTTTTATTTGCTCTTCTGTCAATCTGATACTTCCCAACTTCCTTGTTAAAACATGAAACTCAAGCTGGAATTCAAATATGTTTTCCATTCCATTCCGTAAGGATACTTGTTTTAACACCATAACCTCGTCCAGCATGTAAAGATTACTTTAATATGTTATTTAAGTACTGCTACCTCAATACATAAAAATGGTTTTGTTCTGCTTTATTTTGTTGTTTTTGTTTTATTCTATTTTTGTAGTTGGTTTCAAAGGCAGTGATAAATTGGTTCAGGTGTTTATATTAGTGGAAATAAATTAATCTCAAAGTACCTTAAAAAGCTGTTTAATTAAACTGTTATTTAAGGATTTTTTAGACGTGTGCAGGGCTTTTGCTTCTGAATTAGCAAGCCGCTCTTGCTCTTGTTCGCAGTCAGCTTAACATCTGTTGTGTTTTCCTATCTCCTGTTGGCAGATTTGCATCCGGTTCAGTCTTCTTGACAGCATGATACAGTTGTACTTCTATGGCAGAGACAACCACATTCAGGCAATATTAGAGTAAACTAACTCCAAAGAAAGATTCTACTGTTTCCACTGAGTTAAACTCACCAAACAATAGTAAAACATGGCCGCTGCACCTTGTACAAGCTTCCCAGGAAATGTAGCTCTCGGCACCTGCGAGTTACAAACAATTTGCAGTGACTGTAGTTTAGGGGTGACAGATTTTGGAGTTATTTTACAGTCTGTAGTGTTCTGCATGTCATGTTCAGCAGAATGCACTTGTCTCTGAGGTTCTTTTAATCACAACCCTGATACCTTTGGCCTCAAGTAAAACCCATGCTGTGGGTTTAGTTTGGGCCACTCTCCTTTTCTGTTGAGCTGACTGGACATGCACGTTGTATCTTCAGTGCTTAGCCCTTAGAATAAGCACCTAAGAGCCAATGGAAACGTGCTTCAGAATCTCCTGCCTGTGAAGACACATCTCGACAGGCAGAAGCATAGCTACTGAAAGCTGAAAAGGTAAGAGAGAGGTGAGACAGCGTCTGGAGGAATAAGACAGGCACATGCTACACTCTAATGAAACGCATGCGCTGATTTGGGTTTGTTTGCTTGTTTGTCCCCCATCGGCTATCAGAAAGGCATACTATCCAGGACAGAGGAAGAATATCTGTAATGAGCTTTTAAAAATCGGGTTACAGAGTCCACGTGTAAAGGTTGTGTTGCCTTTGTTCTATGTCCATGTGGACTAGCCAGCCCAAAGGTGTGTGCAAACCGCTGTCTAATGATGACCAGTACAGCATATGTCCTGTTGGCAGAGTTACACGTTAGAAGGATAAGAGCTAAAGGCGTGAGCCCGGCCAGTGTAGATTGCGAAGCGGGAGAATACTGAAAGATATTGTGGCATTTTTGCAGGCACTGGCGCTGTTTTCGGGGACGGGGTGAAGTGAGGAGAAAAAAAGCCTCAAGCCTCATCTGCATCCCTGGATAGCCCCCACAGAGAAGAGGCCGGTTCGCAGCCTGTGGCCGGAGGCTCCAGCGCCCGTAGGTGGCGCCCCTCGTCCGTGCGAGAGCGTCTCGCCCTCTCCAGGCACAGCTCGGATCCCCGCGTGTCTCTCTGGGTCTTTAGAGTCCAGAGACGCTGTTTTAATAAATACGCGCAGTGCCAACGCGCTCCACCAGCCTCGGGGTTCAGAGCAGCAGACACATAAACCCAGGGAAGAAGCGTCTCTTTAATCTCTGCCAAAAGCTGACGCTTCACAAACGGGAGACTCTGGAGTCGCAGTTCTAAAACCATTAAATTACTAAGTTTTTTCCTCCCTTATAAAAAAAAAAAAACATTTTTCCTTTTTAATTTTTTTAGCGCCCTCCCCCTTTTTTTAATTATGAAAGTGGCCACTCAGTTCAAGATTAAGACTTGGAGGGAATTTGGAAAAGAAAAAGAATCTGGAAGAAGAGACACAGCTGGCGCTTCCGAGGGCGCCTAGTTTTAAGAAGGCACCTGGAGGACTGCACAGGGTGTCCGGGTGAGAGCTGAACTTGGGGCTGGCAGAGTGCGGGGAGGAGTCATGGGAAAGAGCTGGGGACTCAAGGGCGAAGGAACAAGAGGGTTTGTAGTTGGCAGTTCTGGATGCCCTGTGGGTCCGGAGGAGTAGCGGGGACCCAGAAACCCTGCTGGTGAGGTGCGTGGTAGGCGCGCAGGCTTCCAGGGCGCCCGGGACTCCGAGGAGGCAGGCTGCGCGCAGGCTTCCAGGGCGCCCGGGACTCCGAGGAGGCAGGCTGCGCGCGGGCTGCCGGGGCGCACCGGACCCGGAGCGGGAAGTGCGTGGGTTCCAGGCGAGGCCGAGTGAGCGGAGCAGCTTGGAGCCGGCTCTGCGTGGGTCTCCCAGGCACAAGGGGCCGGGGCGTGGTGTGCTCCGGAGCGGGAGCCGAGCGGACTGCGAGAAGAGGCTGTTGGGCGGGGCGGCGCGGTTATTGGCCAAGCGCTGGGAGAAGGGTCGTGCTCCGAGCTGTCCTCCTCCCGCTAGCTCCCGCTTGCCTCATTTTCTCTAAGCAGAACAACTTCGCCGACCTCGGTGCTCGCCCATCATGGACGTTCCAGGTAACCCACCGCACCCCTGAGCTCCGGGATCTGCTTGCAGATTGCCCTTTTGTAATGCTTCACCAGTACCTTGAGTAATGTGAGTGCCCGGCCGGGGTTCAAGAGATGGAGGAGAGTCTGCGGCCAGGGGGTGGGCGGTGGTGGGAGCTGTGGACAGGATATTTATTGAAAACCAACTTCTCTTTTCTTAGAAAGAACACTGGAAGAGTTGCTCGGAGGCCGTGGGCGGCGAGGGGAGGGTTTCCTCTGTGTTCCTGGCAGGGTATTGAAATGGCCTCTCTGGGTTAGCTGGAGGAGAGGGGACCCTATAAAAGTGCCAACCCGCGTTAAGTTTGCTAATGGAGAGGGAAGTCGGGGTCCAGAGACAAGAGCCTACAAATGAGCGCCGGGGTTCCCGGTGCTGGAATTACCTCTTCCTCTTTGCCAGAGAGAAGACTCCACCAGGCTCTCCCAGGGGGCTCACCAGTGACTGCCGGGCGTTGGAAGTGGGCGTTAGAATTTCTGTCCTCACCCACCCCAAACGCCTTTCTCCGTTTCTGTCCTTTCCTTTCTCTTCTTAATCTCATCTACCCAAGGCACTTTAGGAGATTTGTTCTTGTGGCGGGGGTGTCTTTTTATTCGAAATGGACTGCTTAAAAATTACTTCCAGGATAGAAAAACAGAGGGTAAAGGGGACGGCAGAAAGAGGCAGTTTCTTGGTGTGGCTGTCTGGAAAGCCACTGTAATGAAGCTGGTGAGGCATCCGTTTTTATTTTTATGTTTATCTGATTGCATTTAATTCCTCTAGACATCTTGGGCTGAGTAGGCAGCGGGTGGTGGTGACACCTCTTGTAAGTCCTCAAGCCTTCTTACATGGTCCTACAGAGCTGCAGCCCAGAATCCCAGGCTCTCTGGCGCTCACCATTTAGGTATTGGACTATGCTGTCCGGTGCACCAGAGCTTTCCCGATCCATTTTGTCACATATGGAATGGGGGGTAGCTTTGGGGTGACCGCAGGGATGGCCACCCGGAAGGGGCTAGAGAGCACCAGGCACTCCCCCCATCCCTCCCGGCGCCTCCACCTGCTTGCCTAAGGGTTCGGGTTCTTTGCCCTGACAGGTCAGCTGGTGCCTTGAAGAACCACTTGGCCTTGAGAATCTGAGGCGGGGACTCAGCCCAGAGAAAGCCACAACTGCGGTCCTGCGTTTTCTTGTGCACACCCAGGCACCCCTCCGCTTCCTGCAGGCCTTGGAGTCCGCGGGGCGCCCCCCAGCCCAGATGCCCGCGCCTGGCCCGGGCCCCCGGGGGCCGCTGCTGAGCATGCCCGGGCGCCGGGGGGCGCTGCGCGAGCCGGCCGACTTTGGCTCCAGCCTAGGAGCGGCGCTGGCCCTGCTCTTGCTGCTGCTGCCCTCCTGTTGCCCGGTGACGGCTCAGAACGACACGGAGCCCATCGTGCTGGAGGGCAAGTGCCTGGTTGTGTGCGACTCCAGCCCATCGGGGGACGGCGCAGTCACCTCTTCCCTGGGCATTTCTGTGCGCTCAGGCAGTGCCAAGGTGGCCTTCTCCGCTACTCGGAGCACCAACCATGAGCCGTCAGAGATGAGCAACCGTACCATGACCATCTACTTTGACCAGGTCAGCGGCTAATGTGCTCATGTGCCGATTAGTGGAGGACTGGCCGGGGTACCTAGTTGGCTGGGACTCCTCGAGTCTCCAGGAGTGCGAGGCTACCTCTATGTTGCTCTTTTTAGTACTATTCTTTCCTGGAGTTCCCCCTTGAACACACACGGAGTTTTGTTTTAAAAAACCAGTTCTCTTGGCGTGGGTTACTGGGAGCCCTGTAAGACTCCCAGAGCTCTCCAAGGGTCTGGTAAACTGAGATTTGAAACGCATTTCTCCGAAAGAAAACAGAGCACTTTCCCTTTTGCTGAGGAAGAGGTGGTGTTTGTGGTGAAGGGTCTTCAGACACCTCGGGGAGAAGGGTTCCTCCTAATGGTGCATTTAAGAGCGTTCTTCATCCAAAAGGGAGTCCGAATAAGTGGTTTGAACCCACTGCTTACTTTGTGGGACTCAGTGGCAAGATGTTAAGTTTCAACAAAAGTGAGTGGGAAAGAGCGGGGAAGACAATCAAGGTGGTTCTCTGCATATTTACAAAAGTAAAGAGGTCATATCTACTGTGGGCAGTAAATGAACCTTCTGCAGGATGTCCATACACTATATCCAAATATAAATGCACACTATGACTGTGAAAACTTAACAAGACAAAGGCTCCTGACTTGAGTCGCTTTAAGCCACTTACTGTTTGGCCTCTGAGCCAAACAGCCAAAGGATTAGGTAGATGGCTATGTAAATGCTTCTCTGGGCTGTGACCTTTCTGTGCACTCTCTCCTGTGGTTCCTATTATTCTTCAAAAAATAAAAAGGTAGTAATGGTACTCATACTTTCTCTAATCAGCTAACGTCCTTACCAAGGGGCTTTGTGTAAAATGTAGTCCTGAAACATAACTGGACACAGGTAGAGTTACTGTTCACTGGCTTTCCTCTGTCCAGGAGCAAGCTTCCAAACCATTTAATAGACCTGATTTCTTTTTAGGCTGTTGTATTCATTTTAAAAATTCATGCATTTGAGGGTTTTATGGAGTTGCTTCCATATGAAAAATATTTCAATATTTGAAAATAAGACAGCAGGACATAGTATAAATATAGTCTACATTCTTCTTTATCCAATTTTATTTTACTATTATTTTCAAGCAGAGCATCCTACAAATAGTCTTCACAGCCTTTCAGATCCAGTGATTTGTAGGGTTCTGAGGAAAATTCTGATACAGGGTCCATAGTAATAGGAATCCAGTTTTTATAGATGAATTAACTTTGCCTGGTTCCTGTTAGATTGTAATGAGAGAGGCCCTGTGCTCAGGACCTGACTGCGTGTCTTTCCATCCCAAAAGCCTTGAATTTACCTACTTCCAGCATTGAAAACCCATAGTGAGGAGAGCCCAAAGGGCATGCAAGGGAATGCTCCATTCTCCAGTGAAGGACTTGGGGAGCACTGAACACAGACATCAGGGGTGCTTTGTCCTCCACAGTGGAGCAGTGTGTGAGTGAGAACCTGCCCTGGAGTGGTGCTCACAGCATGAGGAAGATGCAGAGTGTTCCCCGAGCCACGCCTGCGGCTGTTACTGGCAGCAATTCACTTTGCTCTGAGAGTTTATAGAGTTCATCTTTACAACTGTGTAAAAGTAACAGCCAAAGGCAGTGAAGCTGATGTTTATTTTCTGAGCAGGTAAAAGACAGTCCAGGGTTTTAGTGTTGCTAGCTGTTTATTTTATCAGCACAAAACACCAGCGGGTCATCTTATTATTTTAACTGAGTTGGGATTTGTGCAGGAGGAGAGATGGGAACAGGATGCACAGTAGCTGGATTCTATTTTGAACAAGAAGGGAGTAGAGCTTGCTTCTCTTCACAGGCTACCTCTGACACAGCGACTCTTATTCCTCCTATATTTGAGGAAAACTGATCACATAATCTGCTGGTAGCTAATGACATTCTTATTCTTACCTGCGGGGAATTCCCTTCTTTTGGTCCAGGAGTGTCTAAACTACCAATTCAGTTCTTTTTGTTTATTCAAGGTTATTTTCGTGATCCCATCACCCAGCCAAAAGAGCAAACAGGGTTTAGAGAAGAGTGAATTTGGAAAGGGAAGCCAGTGCTTGTTGACAAAACTCGTCATTCAACACTGTGAAGCACCTACTGTATATTGCCAGGGGTTGGGACCCACTGCACAAAGAAACCTCACAGAGGTCATTCTCTTCTGGAGCTTAGGGCGTTATACCCATTCAAGTGAGCTCATGGAATGGACTAGTCTGTTGCTCCATGACCTTTTCTCTCTTTGTTCCATAGGAAGATTTAAGTATTAATCACAACATCATGTCGAACTCCTGTGACCAATGCCCACACACAGAGACTGAATTTACAGGGTGTTTTTTTGCTTTACTGCCTCCCATCTTTCTCCACACCCTGTGAATCATCGTACAATATTAGCATCTACTATTTGAATGTATAATTAAAATATGCTTCCAAAGTCCTTATTAATTAGAAAGCTTGAGAAGACCTTTGGACCACTTTTCTGCTATTAAATGTTTTTGATTTTGGTGCTCTATACTTCCTGTATTGTCTGGGTAACACTGTTGCTGACATTACTGGTTACCTAAAGTATGGAGAAAATACAATTTGAGAAAGGCCATATCGTGGTACCTCAGTATATTCTTCCCTCTTCCTTTTCAGGTTTTAGTAAACATTGGCAACCACTTTGACCTGGCCTCCAGTATATTTGTAGCGCCACGAAAGGGGATCTATAGCTTCAGCTTCCATGTGGTCAAAGTGTACAACAGGCAGACAATCCAGGTGGGTAGGTTTGAAAGCTGGGCCCTTGAATACTTGATAAACGGGGATTGATTGGACTCTGAGCCATTAAGAAGTCCTCTCTTTCAGGTTCCAGTTGTGTGAGCTCCAAAGGTTAGATGGGGGAGACATTCCTTAGGGGAGGAGAGAACTGTATGTGGGACTGGAGTGGTCTTTGATCTGCTGAGCTTTCCTCTCTGCCTTATAGGTCAGTTTAATGCAGAATGGCTACCCAGTGATCTCCGCATTTGCAGGAGACCAGGATGTTACCAGGGAAGCAGCCAGCAATGGTGTTCTGCTGCTCATGGAAAGAGAAGACAAAGTTCATCTCAAACTGGAGAGAGGAAACCTCATGGGAGGCTGGAAATACTCCACATTCTCTGGCTTCTTGGTTTTTCCTCTATAGACATGGAGCCACCTGGCTGGTGGGAAGGTTTTGATCAAGACTAAGGGATCTGCCCTCTGTAACACCTTGAACTTATCTGAATAGGATGGCTTGGACCCACCTCCAACAGATTGTTGCTGTAGAAGAATAATTGTCTTCTAAAGCTTCAGTGTTTTCTTTGACTATTGACAATTCCTCGGGAACCTGGCCTCTAATTAGTTTTAGACGACAAGGTTTTAAGGAGAAATGAAATTATCGATTTGAGCAATTTGTACCTGTGATTGTAAAGTCGATATCGGATCTTATTGTTGGAACCATTGACTTACCTTCTTTTGTTTGTACGTTGTATCCTTGTCCTGATGACATAGATGCGCTGACCCTCAGATGGATTGCACGTTGCAGTCAGAGCTTAAAGCAAGAGCCCAGCAAAGAACCACCTACAGACAGTCCTTGACCTGTGTTCTCTGTGTGTATAGCCTTAAGAAAAAGAATGGCTTCATTTTCATTCTGTAGCTTTCCCCTGGGCTGATGGGAGGACTGGGAGGGAGCTGGGAATTGGGAACTTGTCAAAAAGTGCTTTATCCTGAGAAGCAAATTTTGCACGATTGGACTGCAACTTTTGTTTTGTATTGTCAGTGGTTTTCTTTTTCCTCTAGAAGCTTTCCTTTTCTTCCTCAGGTTTCACTCCTCAAACCTACTTAGTTTTCATGCTGGGGTCGAGGAGAGAAAAAAAAAACTTATGTTCAGTCCTTGTATGAGATCAAATAGAATGAAACAAAATCTGCATACTTTGTTTTGGATGAGAGGAAACCAGGACAAAAAAGTCTTTCCGTAAAAGTAAGGACAGCAAATAGACCATTCTGCATATTCTTCCCTGGAGTTTCTCTCAAATGCATCTTCAAACTTGCAACCTGGACTTTGTTTTATGTTAGTTTTTTAATTTATACACTGAGATCTTTTAAGAGCCTGGCATTCCTCATTGGTGGTGAATCCCTTCACCATGGAGCTGACGTGGCCGAATCCCCTCATTACCTTTCCTTTGGATGTGTCTCAGTGGCGAGTTAGACATGCCTCTGATTGACCACACAATGATCAGATGCTTCAAAGAAGCAGGACCAACACCTCTTCCTGGAGATCTTCCTGTGATCTGTCAAGGAGAGGGTTGTGTTGACACTCTGTGGATGAACACCTGGCCAGAAGCCACTTGGACTGGAAGTTAAAGGTACTGGCTGCTGTACTCCAGGAATGGTTTTTCAAACCCTGCTTGTTTTGACATCTTGTGCAACAACACTATTAAGATGCAGCTGAGAGACCTGGTGCAGTATTTGTGTGCCAAGGAAATGTCACTAATCCCAAAGCAATCAAAGATGAGACCTCAAACTGGATGTTAATTTGTCTTTGTGTAACAATGTAACCAAAATATTGATGATAAAACTCATAATTTAAGATTCAGAATAAATGGGCTTGATGTCTGTCTTGCTCTGGTCCCTCCTCATCGTCTCTCTCAAAGTGATAGGGAGGTATAGGTTAAGTATCAAGGAATTGGGGTTGTTAAATTTATGTTGTGATTTTATTTATAAAAGACACACACCAATACCAAAGCAGCTATACGTCTCAAGCAGTGTATTGTCACCTTAGATAGATGCAGTTTATACTTACATAATTTAAGAGGAAGATTTTGGAGGAGAGAGGAAAAAGACAAAATTAATGTTTAAGAGGCAGATCCTGCACTTTTTTATCACACATGGTACAAGTGTTAGCCTCACAACTCAAAAGTAACTAGTAATATCAAAGATTCCAGCATTTGAAAAGGCTTCTGTGTGAGGATGAATTTCACGGTCAAAAGGCAAATGAAGGAGACACTGTAATTACAGTTGCATGAAAGGCCCCAGTTTTCCTGTCTTAAAATGGACAAGAAAGTTAGATGAGGTTCTTAGTTCTATTTAAAATGATGTTGTCTTGTAAGAAAGGAAAATTAGCTGAAAAGAACATGGGGGTACTCTTACTCTGATTTGGAGACAAATTTCTAAATGTGAGTTGTGTTTATTAATGCTGGGAACATAAACAGAAGGCAGATGGAGTGTGTGTCCCTTGTGTTTTGCTACTCTTAGATATTTTAATTCTCTTTCCTTCATTTCCATAAATTCATGCTCACTTTAAAACGAACCAGAAACCTCATTTGAAAACAGTATTATGCTGCAGAGATTGGAAGATGTAGGAGCCCTTGTTATTAATATTTGCATCATTTAATAATACATAATGCACATATTTCATTGTATTTATATCTTTATTGTGTACAGATTGCCACCGGGTAATACTGTCTCATAAATAAGTTATTAAATTGACCAATCTAAATGTATTTCAGGAGTTTATTTTCTATTAGAAAATTAGCTTCCTCTTGATGGCCGTACTTGTAGCCTTCTTTCTTTTTTCTCAATGTGAATGCCAGAAAGTACATTAGTACGCAGCCCTCTCAGTAATGTTCTGAGGTTGCTTTCCATATATTGCAGCACCTGCCTGGGCTATAATTCTATAAAAAATTATGTAAAGCTGATCTTGTTTGAGAAATAAAACTTAGGTAAATCAAGTGATATTGAGTATCAGAAGAATTATAAAATAGATCAAGTGAAACAATACATTTGCTGAAAATTCATTTTCCTTGTGATGTCCTTGAGAGATAAGACACTCCCTGGTTTGGCCCAATACAAACACGCATGTCAAACCAAAAGTTAAGATGTGGATTTTTTGTTTGTTAGTTTGTTTGCTTTGTTTTTTGGAATAAGGAAAATAGTCTAACATTTCTAGACTGAGCTCAACATCTCTGGCTTCTATCATCAGGATTCAGTGTTCAATACTTTGACTCTTCCAATACAGTCATTCCAACTCAAAGGCTGTTGAGAGAACCTCTCAGAAATGCTTGGGAATGAATGGAGAGTACATGGTGAATTCTTACTGCTTTGGATGTGTGTGTGTGTGGTGGAGGTCTTTCAAAGCAGGGTTTTCAACATGCAGTTATAAAGATCATTTAAAATAAATATCTGGAAGGAAGATGATTGTGAATGAAATCCATTTCTAAAATTCTCAAAAGACCACTAAAGCTGTTATGTTCAAGTTTACCTTAATTTAATTTTTTAGGAATATGATAATATCAAAATTCATACATCTGAATTTAATTGCGTTTTCATTAGGTTGTTTGGCTGCCCAGTGTGGTTCATGCTAACTCTCCTATCCTAGTATGTACTGCCAAGTCTTATAAAATATATACTGATGATATTTGTACACAAGCAACAGAGATAGCACCAACATAACTAACAGATTTTTAATCTTAGCTTTCTTTCATTGATAAATGTTGATTTCATTAAACTGTAACTGCTTTTCAAGAAATACCTCTTTCTTATCTTAAAATATATTTTCATTTGACACACAACCCTCATGACTGAATTGAAGGCCTAAAAGATTGTGTTCACCCTCCGTGATTCTTGTGATGTTTTTGTACTGTAGTGTTTTTGCTATGCATTCATGTACAACAGAGATCATTTACATTTTTATAGTGCGTGCTTTCTATACATGATCGTGTCAAAGTTAATGAAGAAAACAGATATTGAATACTAACATGAAAACTCAGACCCCTGTGTAGATCTCTTATAGATTTATTTGCTCCCTTGAGGGGGGGGGAGGGAACTTATCCAAATCAAGTTAAGTTGAGCTTCAGAAGAATTATAAAATATATAAAACAAAGACCATTGCTGAAATTTGGGGTTCCTGACACATTTTTTCAATATCCAAGATACAACAGTGGTCACATACTCAGTAACTGTTATATGTAATAGACACTGTTGCCTTTGAACACAGTAAAATGTACACTTGATATTTTAGTGGCAATATGATAAAAATACATGGATTAGCTCTATTTTCCTGGGATTCAGGAATATGTAAGAGAAATATTTGAAAAATTATCTGCTATAAGTAAAACAAAGCAAGGCTACTACTTCATTTTTCAACTGTAGCAAAAAGAGCAAAGAATATTCTGTCAATTGAGTGGCCATATTTTCTACTCTTATAAAGAAACAAATATTGCAATAAGATTCATTTGCTGTTAATAAACTAGTTAACATATGTTTAAATTCCTTTAGCATTAGAAGAATATAAAAATCGAGTGCAAATACACAAATGAATGAAAAACTCATTATTTTTAAGATGGTGTAAATATAGAAACAGGTTACATCATTTTATTCTGAAGGGTGACTATTATTATTATTATTAATATTCTGTGTACTATGTGGGAGAACTTGTAAAATGTAGCAGGATATTAAGTACAGAATTGCAATGAGTTTTGCCCTTTTGCCTTGTTTGTCTGAAAATTTCCTTGTCATTTATATTGCTACTAAAATAGGATATAAAAAATATTTTTAAATTTAAGGACAAAACCTATAAATTCTCTGGAGAACTTTAATGTTACTTTTCTTAGCATTTAATGAGGAAGTATATCAAATATACTTCACTGATGGAGATCAACAATTTAAAAGAAATATAACACACACACAGAGTGTGTAAGTATATATATAATTTAATGTCGGCTTGCATCATAGCTGTCCATGATGTAACTGGACAGAGTTAGTGTCCACGGTCCTTCTTCCCAAACATAAAAGTTGTGTAATAAGACTTAAAGAATTCTGAGAAAAGAAACTTCAAGTGAACTTATCATATCTCTGAGTCTATACACTAATATTATAGTAAAATATGATCTTCAGTAAATGAGGTTTCCTTACATTCTCAAACCCTGTAGGATCACTTGCACATTTTAAGGGCAAAAGCCACATGATTTTACCTCCTGCAGATAAGAGGAGTTATGCTCCATCTTCCTCAGTGGGCTGTGCTGTGTATCCCCATCTCTTGAATCATTTAAGTGTCTGCAGCCTCATACATCATCATCTTCATCAGCTCGCCCACATACACTTAGAGTGTAGTGTAAATGAGCTATTTGACAACTTAATTCGGAAAAGAAATCTTCATTCCCTCATTTTAATGCCTACAGCAGGACTCCCCAGTGTTCGGTGCTACATTGCATTACAGCTAGTCTAACAAATGGAAGCTTTTTATTAATGAGCCAGGACTATCCTGCAGCCTGATTAGCCATGCCTTAGCTTTTATGATTGTTCCATCCCATGCTTCAGGACTGCTGATTACCTCTATTGTTTTAAAATCAGATTCGAGGAAACACTAAATTGGAGGATGTTACCAACGCTTTGGAATGTTGGTTGTGCTATTATTTTGATCTTCTTAACCATATTCTATATATTTAAAAATATTTATACCAATTTCTTTGGCTGTCAGAGCACTCTGGGATATAGGATGTCCTTTCAATTCTTCAATGTTATGCTTAAGAAATGAGCATCTATTGTGATTCTTGACACATCTTTACTATGAAACACACTGGTAGGTATGGTGAAATTATCATCATGGTAATTAAGTTAATTAATTGAAATTTAGTAAATCCTTCCTTCTAAACTACCTCTATTGCTGTAGTTTTATAAGGATCTTAAATATCCCAGCTAGGTTTGTATATTCTATGAAAGATTTGACTTTGAATTATGATTTTTCACTATCTATAAGTGTTAGGTAGTAAGGACACTTCCCGAAAGTGGCCTATTACTGAAAAACAAAGTTAGTTGATGATAATGTGGTGATGTCTTATTTTTGTGTTTCCAAGATCGTGTCTGGATGTCACAAGTAAACTTTTTGTATGGAACTGTGAACTGCCAATGGCAAGAATCATTGCATTATTTATGGAAATGATCTGGTCTTGAGGAATAGGGTGTAGATATTTCCTTTATCATCTCCCAATATTTACCAGTTATTGCCTCAGGGCCAGAAAGTGTTCAGACAGGAGACGAGAGGATAGCAAACCCTCATTCAGCATGGATCACAGAGCCCACACCCCAAACAGAGGGTGGGTGGGGGTGGCAGTGAGATGATGGGGACAAGGGAACCATAGAAAGTTGAAAATGTGTTCACAGAAGCGATCACGTAATTTACATTTTTTACATATGAACCAGATACTGTTTTGCAATGACTTTCATGGCGATCATCCAGTTGATCTGTTCTGCCAGCTACAAAATCCTTCACTGCCTCTGCACCCATGGTGAGCAAGATAGGGACTTAGCAAACACAGCAGAATGGGGTTCATTCAATAAGCTTGACAGCACCATAGTGAAGGAAAATACAAGGAATTTCTATCATGTTACCACAGATGAAACTTTCAGAAGCATGTAATGTCCTATGCTTTCTTCTAGTCTGCTATATTTTAGGAGAAGAACAAAAAACAAAATAAATCAAAACAAGAAAACTCATGCTAAAGCTAGCCAAGTCCTTTGAAGTAATTACTCAGCCAGGTTTCACTGAAGCATGATTTGAAGTCAGAACTGAACTGGAGAACTTACTTAGCTCTTCGAATCAATAAATACATTTTAAAGGTTTTATTGTTTAAAAATTTTGCCTGTACAAAATATATACATGCAAAATCCTTTTGAGCACATCTCCCCCTCCCCCTCTCTTCCAATTTCTCTCTCTTACCACTTTTCACTCCCAACTTGACTGAGACCACTGAGTCCACTCTGTGCTGCCTGGTTGTACTTGGGAGGTTGGATTCAAGTCATCTCCACAGGATGGAACTCATGCCTGATATTAGTAACAGGGCCAAAAGCCTGTAAGTCATAGAACATATAGAAGGACCTGTTGCTATTATTCTGCTAATCAGACATAGTAATAAACTTCCCCCAACTTATCTTTATACCTTTAGAATAGTACATCCCCCAAACCTCATCAGAGAAGCTTCCTTCGAAATAGATAGTGAGTAACAGGGAGACCCACAACTGGTCAACATGCAGAGAACAAGACATTGTGGTATGTTCAGGTCCAAAAATGTCATTTGAGATAAAACAGAAGGTATATGTAAGGCCAAGGACATCGATCAAAGCATGAACCCAGTGTTTAGTTTTGTGTAAATGCATGTGTAAATATGTAAGCATGCAGACATAAACAACATGTATAGCCAGTATTTACCTACTATTAAAGTGTCTTCTCTGACTTTGAGTTGTATCTTGGATAGTTGGAACTGGTGCACCAGGTGCCTTAGCACATGGATATCTACTAAGTTTCTCACAAGTACTTGGCTTGTGGTTTCCTGTTTTCCTTCATGTATTCGGTCTTAGGAATGTATTTCACTGGAAGGTAGAGATTACATCTGGTCTCCCTGACAGACAGAGATTGAAAAGTGTTGAGAGTAATTAGGCCATCTGGCGCTATAAATCCAGTACAGAGTTACGATCAGTGGATCCAGGCTTAATCTGCTCTTCATCCCTTGCATCTGAATTATGCTGGTAAGAAAGAACAGCAAGGGGCTGGTTTTTAAGAGAAATTGCCACATCTCCCCTGTCATTAGCAGTCAAAAGTTGTTTATTCATTAAACTGTGATAATTAAGGGAGACATATTCCCAAAGGCACATTACTTTGTAATGATGTCTCAAAATATGCCCCCACTACACAGTGGGTGTCATGCAATTTTCACTTATGATTTTTTACCAATTGCTGAGTATGCTAATTAATATGAATGATTACAAAATACTTTTTTTCTTTATCTTAGTGGAGGATTAAATGATCCCAAATTTATTTTATCATGTTTTCTTCCAGAAATGCAAATGCAGAAGTGTTTCAAGTAAAACACATTAAAAAAAATAATAAAATAAAATAAACCTCCCCAATAGATGGTGCTAGTGCTGTGATTTGAGCTCTTGCATAATTAGTATGCAAAAGGCTCCATAGAGAGACCTCTGGGAATTCCCTTACATGGATACATAGAAAGGCAGAAATGAGGCTTTATTTTAACTCAATTCAAATTGACATAATTGTTCCATTTTAAAACTTCAGAAATATTTCATGGTGTTTTGTGGTCCAGACAGGACATTTTGTCTCTGCTATTCCTATTTCAACTGTCTTTGAAATATAAACTATGTAAAATATAACATTAAAAAAAGTATTACAGAAGGAGGTGATAAATGGCTTTCCAAGTTGTTCATTTAGTGTGTTTGGGTCTCTCAGTTAAAGCTGTAAGCTGATGTTTCTACGGTGGAAACTGTACAGAATCCCTTCCTTAAAATTTACAAGAAGATTCTGATTCCAGTAACTGGTTTCCAGAGTGATGCTTTCTAGTGCTCAGGACACACACTTAAGTAGGTACTGTACTGGGTGAGTGCTCTACCACATCTTTCTGAAGTAGACATTGCGGCTTAACATGATTAATAAAGACACGGCCACACAGCAGATAAACTATGATATGAAATTTAGGCCTTAGGTCCCCGCTGCAGAGCGTATTTAAACTATTGATTTTATTGCATCCCACCGTGATAGACACAGTGTACAAAGACACAGTGCACATAACCCTCTTATAAGATCCGTCTACGCGCCATCACTAGTCATACATCTGTATCACAGTTACTTCACAAAACCATTTCCTTTACAGAGGAAAACTTGTTCTCACAGGTAGAAAATACGAAAGTGTTTTATTGTATCTCTACTAGAAATACTGCTGCAATAACATAGAAACTTATCAAACTGTGAATATCAAAAGCTCTGAAGTTTGGGTTCTCACTGTGTTTGCAGAAGACGGTAACTCCAATAAATTTTTTCTTGATTTCTTCTGCCAAACTCTTTGCATAGGCAAACTCACAGCACTCAACAACGTAAACCCAGATAGCTCATTTACCGAACAGCACTGCATGTTTTGTAAAGGACACAGATCACTGTTTAGAATTCTGGAACGAGGCCTCAGATTCAAGAGCAAGAAGCAAATGAGTAGAGCAATTCGCCTCTATACAGCTATTCATTAGCTTTAAACCTCACCTCTTCCTGGAGAAAGAGCCCTCACAACCAGGAATCAGGGGTTCCTTAGCAGGATGACATACTCTGAAAGCCAAGTAACAAAATTAAAACCAATTAAGAAGCATAAAGGGGAGATTTCAGAGGTGACAGCTGTCATCTGGCTGTACTATTTCTGTGCATTCTTATATCAGAGGAAAAGATGGTTTAGAGTTGATGACAAAAAATGCAAATTAAAGGTGCTTCCCAATAGTCTCCTCAAAATATTTTTTTTTCCTTTTAGTTGCCTTTCATTTTTGTAGCACATTCATTAACTTAATAAGTGTGGGTATTGATAAGGGATTGTATTTAGAAGTATTGTGTTCAAACTTGCTACTAAGTGTGTTTACATAATGCTTTTGTGAGTGGTTTAAGCACAGTGTAGTGAAGGGTAGTTGTGGTGGGCAGAGATAGATGATGGTGTCTTCTTCAGACTCTATCCCAGTGTACCTTTGTAAGATAGAGTATCTATCTATCTATCATCTATCTATCTATCTATCTATCATCTATCTATCTATCTATCTACCTACCATCTATCCCTCATCTACCATCTATCACCTATCAATCATCTATCATCTAACTATCTATTATCTATTATCTCTCTATCTCTGTCTCTCTCTTTCTCCCTCCTTTTCTTCCCTACTCTCTCTCTTTGCCCCTCCTTCCTTCCTCCCTTTTTCCTGCTCTCTCCAACCTTCTTGCATCTCTCCTCCTTTCCCTCTCTTAGTCAACCCCCACCACTGAAGCTGTAGCTTGTGTTTTGAGTAAGATAGCTAGAAAGCAAGCCCCAAAGATCTTCTATTGCTTTTGCTTACCAGCACTGAGTAAACAGATTTGTTATTTATTATTGTATTTTATAAGTCTTTTGGCAGTCTGCTTGTCCAACAGGCTTTTTACCCACTGAGTTTTCTCTTCAAGTCCTTATCTCCTTCTTGAAATCTGCTGAATGTAGTTTGCTTTTTGTAAAAATAAAAGTTGGTACAAATGTAGAAAAATAGTTCTATGTGAAAGCTAATGTCTAAATTCATGGGGCTATATTCAGAGGCCTGTGTGGTCTGGATGGAATGTAGCCACATATTTAACCCAGTACTCAGAAAGCAATGTTAGCAAACACTTTAATCCAATATTCAGAAAACAGTGGTAGTAAGCACGGTTAATCCCAGTATTCAGAAAGCAGTGGTAGACCACCACTTTAATCCCTAGGAAAAACAGTGGAAGCAGAAACAGGAAGCAGAACTCAGAAGGAGTCAGTGTCACTCAGGAAGTGACATGGCAGACAGATTAAGATTAGTCAGAGTTAATGGCAGACAAAATGAGTAATCAGAAGAAGAGTTAGCAGGTTAAGAACATGCCCAACTCTTACTAGAAAAGGCAATATTTCAGATCAGTTAAGGAGTTACATGGGAGTGAGGGTCAGTCAGTTGAAGAGTTAATAAGAAGAGTCTGTTAGGCAGTCAGTTGAGAAGCAGGCTGAATAGTCAGTTGAGAAGTAGTTACAGAGTTAGAATAGAGTCAGTTACAGAAGCTGAAGCTGGAGTGAGTTACAGAGCAGACAGTTGAAGCAGTCAGTTACAGAAGCAGGATGGAACAGTGAGACCTCAGGGAGAGATGCAGAGACACAGCAGTGCTCAGCAGAGGAAGCCCAGAACAGTGAAAAAGTTGAATCAGAAGAGTAAGAGTTCAGAAGGAGCTAGTCAGAGTGGCTGTGTCAGCAGTATGTCTTGGAAGGTTAAGGCTGAAGCCTTCCATGTCCGGGCTAACAGTGTAAGTGTTCCAGACTGTAAGAAGGCTGAAGACTTCCAGTTCAAGGACTAAGAGTAGATTGTAAAGAGGACAAAATGCTCTAGGGCTTTAGGTCTCTGGGATAGAACTAGTGATTTAATTAGACAAAAGAATAAACTATCCTCTGCCCTGAACCAGTGTCTACATCTGGTAAACACACACACACACACACACACACACACACACACACACACATATATATATTTCTATGTCTACAAGACAGCCACCCAAAAGCATAGAGCAGTGCATAACCATATGCATCTTTATTTAGTTGTTTGAGTAGTTTCGTAGTTGAAGACTTCCCTCAGTGACTAAGAATACTCACTGCTCCTCCAGGCGACCTGAGTTTGGTTCCCAGCATACACATCAAATTTTCATAATCACATGTAACTCCAGTTCCAGTGGATATAACACCCTATTTTGGACTTCAGGGGCACCTGCACATACATGCACACACATAAATACATACATACGTACACATATACACACACATATACACACATACGTAATTTAAAAAATAAGTCTTAAAAATAATGAGTACATTTGATGTCAGTTATATAACTGGGGAGTTAAATCAGATGAGAACTCGCTTATGTGTTACTGCTTTATTGATTCTCTCATTGGCTGAAAATAGCAAATAGAGAACTCATCACTATTCAGAATAACTTGCATTAAAACAGTTAAGCCATAGGTGCAACAGCTCAGTGGAAAGAACTTTTACTTTTTTCAATGTATTTATTTTTCAATTTTCATATATGCATTCTGTATTTCTACTGGTTAGCTCTCCTTCCAATTCTTCCTACATCCTTCCCACATTCTCTCAAATCCATGATATTTTCTTAAACTATTATTGTTTTATATATGCATATGTATAAATAAACACATAAATGCTACCTCTTGAGTACATTTAGTAACACTCATATGTGTATGTTTTAGAGCAGACCACTTGGTGTCAGATATTTGAGTGGGTGACTCATCAAATATCTTGCTCCTCTGGCTCTTAAAATCTTTCTATTCTCTCACTGATCCTGGTGTCTTAGAAGTACAGGGTGTATTGTATATGAATCAGCTAAGGACCACATGATTATTAGTTCTCCATATTACTATTAAATGAGAAAAAGTGTTTAAGTAAAATCCCAAATAAATATAAAATAGGTTTAGAGTTTTGGTACTTTACCTTTTTCAAAAAGAAAACATACTGATGCTTTTCTACAAATTACTTAGGATAGATTTGTTCAATTTATATATTATCAATTTTAGCTTACTGCCCTGTAATATTATCAGTGTTATTTTATAAGGTTTTACTTGAAGAGTATAAAGCTGTGGTTTATTGATAGAATTCTGGCATGGTAGAAGTTTATGTTTATGCCAACTCTGGTGGTTTTTATTTTAGTTAGAAAACATCTAAGATTTCCCGTAACACAGCACTTGGTAATATGTCTTGTCAGGATTAAACCACAGAAGGGGACAGGTTGGCTGCGGAATTCATGTACTGGGAAGACTGACATATCCTCTCTGGAATGTTCCTAGAAACTGCATCATATCCTTGTGGGAGTGGCTTGAACCTCCAAAACACAGACACACTTAGAATTTTAAGTAATGTTTGATTATAAGACATTATTCTTAGGAAATAAGTCAAAGTGTATTGAGAAGATGGCGATAGGTATGAGAATTTAGGTGTATACATGAATTCAAAAGGAGATATGTGGTAGAGAGATAGATATAGCAGATGGACGGATGGTTAGACAGACAGACAGATGGATAGATGGAGACTTGAGATGTACACAGGTTTGAGAATGATGAAGAAGATTCTCTCCCTGGCATAATTTAGCCAGGCTCCTCTGATTATCTTTTCAATAGGCTTTTTTTCTGGGCTTTGTCCTCAAACTCACACAGATGATTTATAGCTAGAACCTTACAAGTCTATGCAACGTTCAACGAGCGATGTGCTCAGTTTCTGATCCCATTCTGTGAGCTGGACGGCAGTCTCCTAAGTCACAGTAAAGAAGATTTTGATTAAGATTCTGAGTGTACTGTTAAGTTGATCAAGATCTCCAGCTGTATTTGAGAAGGGATATTCATGGATGGGCTCTTGTTGGGTCTTTAAAAATATTCATTCATTATGTGTGTATGAGCATATTTATATGTGCAACATTTGTGTGGTGGTGCCCACAGAAGTCAGAAGACTTCTGGTCTTCTGAATTGGGTCCCTTAGAACTGTAGTTATCACAGATGGCAGTAAGCCACTACTTGGGTATTAGGAACTGAACTCAGTTCCTTTTCATGAATAGCAACTGCCAAGCCCTCTCTCTAGCCACGCCTCTATGATCTTCCGAGGAGGAGTCACTCTCTGGCCTCTAAGCAGAACATTCCTGGCTTTATTGTGAGGCCTCCACATCAGCAGTTAGTTTAGGACTCCAGATATCTATGGTAAAAGAGAGAGGCTGTATTAGAAGCCCTCTGTATGATTCACAAGACAGAGACAGTAGACGTCCAGGCAGTGTCCTTTACCATCTGGTGAGAATGTAGGGTCTTTTCCATGAACTCTGCTCCTCTCTCCTATTTCCACCTCAAGCCAGTGTCTCCTTCACCACCATGAGGGTGTTTCTGCTGCTTCCTTTCTTACTTTGTAGTGGGGTTCATTGTATTTAGATACGTGTGTGTGTGTGTGTGTGTGTGTGTGTGTGTGTGTGTGTGTGCATCTCCATTATTCAGAGAGCCATGCTATATAAGAATTATTGTCATGACTTGACTAAAACTTATTTGAAAATTCTTAGCTTTCTTGGGAAATATAAATTAATCTCTAACTGGCTTCTTAAGATATCTTCCTTCCCCTCACCATCTTCCTTTTTCACATGATTTTTTTTAAATTATTTTTAATCAAAATACAACATTTTGCTCCTTCTCTCCCATTCTTCCCCCCTCTCAAATTCATGGTCTGTTTTTCTGTAATTATTATTTTACATGCACACACTCACATGCACATATGTGAATAAATATTTAAATACAAGTCACTAAGTCTGTTTAGTGTTGATCCTATGTTTATCTATTTGTGGCTTACATCTTAGTATTGGATAACCTGTTAGGGGGTCATTCCTGGGAAAGGCTAGTTCTTTGTCTCTCAGCAGTTGCTAATTGCCTGACTATCTAGCAATGGGGCCCATGAGATGCTCTTATGTGTGTTAGCATGTAAATTGGTATTATAAGCCCCATAAGATTTCTCCTATGTAAACTGGTATAATTATTGTTTAAGTCCTTTTTGCAGCTGCCATATTGATGAGATTTTATGGGTATAGGCTTCCTGTTATATTTAGAAGCAGCAAACTTCATGATCTTCTGATTCTTACAAGCTTCTGTCCTGTCTTCTCTGCTGTGTCCTGAACGACCATGGATATTGAGAACTGAACTTATGTCCTGTGCAAGAGCTGTATGTGCTTTGAATGGCTGAGCTTTCTCTCAAAGCCCAAAACATTTTTTTTAAAATAAAATAACCACATTGTAATTAAAGCAAGCAAACAATCAAACAAAACAATGAGCTGTAACTGAAACAAAGACAAAACATCAAAATCTGGGAATATTTTTTCACCAACAAATCTAAATTAACCAAACTGCCAAGGAGCTAAGTCCTATTTCAACAGACACTAGAACTGTTTTTATTGGAAACATTAACTTCTTATTTGAGTCTGAGAGAAAAAGAAAAAGCACATTAAGTGCAGAGATAGGTCACCATCTTAGTCTATCTTTGCTTTGGACTTTAGAAAAACGGAACTTCCTCAGAGAATCTGCACTCAGAAAAGATACTTTTCTTGAGGTGAAGGTTATGCTATGGAGTCAGAGCAAACTTCTCTTGAGAATCAATTTATCTCCCTGAAAAACAGGTGCATCTTTGGAATATCCTACAGAAGCAAACCTGAGAAAATGATTAAAGAGACCACACCTTTATTAGGAATCTTAAATGATGCTTATCTCTTACCTTTTGGGGACAAATTTTTAATTTTTTTTTTTTCGAGACAGGGTTTCTCTGTTGTACTGACTGTCCTGGAACTCAGTCTGTAGACCAGGCTAGCCTTGAATGCACAGAGATCTGCTTGTTTCTGCCTCCCGGGTGCTGAGATTAAAGGCATGTACCAGCAACACTGGGCTTAAAATAAAAGTTTTTATGTAAACGGTGGACTTGGGGTTACTAAATTTCCTTATCTATTTCATTATCATGTTCATACTTATTAAATCTCTTTTCTCTGTTCCAAAATTACCCTTTCTCTTTAATAGGATGTCAGGACAGGTAACCTAACATAAGATGCTGGTATGCTGGAGATAGTGCTTTTCATTTCTTAGCGCAACAGCTATACTCTGAACTAAGTTATATTTGTACTTCTTAGTAATTATGATTTTCTTTTGTATTCTTATTTCATTTTATACACTTTAAAAATATTTTATTTACTTTTATTTTATGTACATTGGTGTTTTGTCTACATGTATGTCTGTGTGAAGGCATCAGATCTCCTTGAACTGGAGGTACAGACAGTTGTCATCTGTCTCGCGGGAATTGAACCTGGGTCCTCTGGAAGAGCAGCCATTGCTCTCAACCACTGAGCCATCTCTTCAGCCCCTATTTTATACACTTTTAATTAAAGTATTATTACATCACTTTTCTCATTTCCCTTCCTCTATGTAGCTTTCCCAAGTCCCTTCCCTTCCAACTCTTTCCATGTCTGTCCTCTCATTCTCAAATTGATAGCCTCTCTTCCTTGATTATTATGGTTAAATACATGTATATGTACGCACAAATATGTAAATACAGTGTGCTGAGTCCATTGCAGTACACGCTCTTAATTGTGAAACCATTTCTCTAACCTCAGTTCTTCCTACTTTTATGAGAAAATATTTTTAAAAATCATTATACTGTTAATTTGGTCAAAGAGGAAACTAACTGTTGTTTGAAAATGATCTAGGATAAAAGGTTCAAACTTTGTAATAGTTCTTATATTTTGTTTTACCTGAATCAAATCCCATCGCAATCATGTTGACATGGAGCTGTCTTTGAGGGTTTGTACTAGCCTCTGGAAAATCTCAAAGGGTTTGCTACTTCATCTAGGGAAAGGAGTTTATTTGGTTTGTCCAAAGGTAGGAAAATATTTCAAATACAAAAGAAACCACTTAGCAGTCCATTTGTATGATAAACGTTTCTATAAAGATTTCAAAATGTTGTAGATTTCAGAGTTACGGCAACATTCTCACTCTCTATGGTGTGCTTGTTATAGTGTTATTATCACAATTTCAGTTGTTATTTCAAAGACACAGACTGACTGACAGACAGAAAGTCCCTCCTATTCTTCCCATATCCCTCCATACCACTTCTCTCCAACTTCATGTTTTCCTTTTTTAACCCACTGAATCCATTTAGTGCTGCCAGAATGTGGGCTTTCTATGACAACCACTTAGACAATGACGAGACCGTGATGTCTGTCGTGGATTTCTTCAGCTCTGGGAGACTGACGATACTAGAGAGCTGTTGACTCAGCGGCAAGAACAGCAGTTAGCTGTAGCCGACTGAGAGACCTGATGAGAGATCATCATTCTCATGGAGGCATGGATTTGGAACATGTCTGCACTCCTGAGTCTGGATGCTGAGCCTTTAATCTCAGCACTTGGGAGACAGCAGTGGGCAGATCGGTCTCCGTGAGTCTGAGACCACCCTGGTCTACAAACTGAGTTCCAGGACAGCCAGAGTTACAACTGAGAAACCAAGTCTCAAAAACCAAACAAAGTGTCTAGATTCTGGACACACAAATCTAACTATGACTCATCAATATGATTGATTACACCTCTCTAAATAGATTTTCAATGTCCAAATCCCTCCAGAATTTGGAAACGTTTATTCAGACTCTTTTTCCCCATGGGAATACAGCTATTCATATACTTCAGTAGGACTCTGTCTTCCTTATAACAGACATAATTGGGGAAAAAAAGGTTATAGAATCAAGACTGTGCCTGGGACGTCAAGTTTGAGAATAACATACACAGGATCTGATATGGTCAGTTTTATAGACCAAAGGTTGACTTTTGGGAGCTAAAGCATATAAAGACCTCATGGAAAATGTAGTTTGGCTTAAAGCATCTCTAGACTTGGAATTTTAGTATGAAAAGTCCACTCCTGGCAGAGTCTTGAGAGCTGGAATATTTAGAAATCTTTAAGAAGAAATGAACTCACCCAGATTTATAAGATACTGCACACAAGATCTGCAGGTGACTCTCAACTTGGTTTCTGAGCTCTGAGAGTCACTTGGAAGTTCTACTATGAAGCACCATCAAATTGCCAGCATATCCTTAATGAACAGAAGGTCATGACAGGAGAGAAGGATTTATACTCTTCAGATGCAGAAAGAAAGTTTCTTCTTTAAACAGGGCAAGGGCTGACAAACTTCTGCACAACTCCTCTGGGCCATCTTCCCTTTGCAATTTCATCTTTGAACCTAGGCTTCAAATCTCTCTCCTCTGTTCCTGTGGTCATAGGAATTCTTCTCAGTCTGGGAGTCTCCTTCTTTCCTCTTTTAGTATCTAATGGACTCAAGTGTATCATGGAATTCTTCATCTCTCTTCCTTGAAATCTAGTCTCTTTTGCTTTATTATTATTATTAATTATTATTATTATTATTATTATTATTATTATTGTGTGTGTGTGTGTTATACTGCATATGTTACAGCACATGTGTGGCAGTCATAGGACAATTTGGAGAGTGAGTTTTGACCTTCCATGATGGTATCTTGGTTCACACTCTGGTCTTCAAGGCTTGTATAGTAAGCAGATTTTTTACTCAGAAGTGAAGACTTTCTGAGCCATCACATGGCACTTGTTGGCTGACTTGACAAGATGCCCTTAGAATCATTTTTAGGAAGAACTGCCCAGCCCTGAAATTTTCTGCATTTATGTTGTTCCTCAATCCCTTAATTCTACTTTTCAATCATAAAGGATCAACTATCTTTGGTGAATTGAGAACTGACCCCATTCTCTCTCCCACGTTGTATTCTTGACACCTGCTGTCATAGACCTGATTAATGTCTTCCTTGTCATTTTAACAGGTGTGAGAATAATTTTTTTTGTTAACCAAATGCATATTTTAATACTATACATATTTGAGTAATTGTATGCATATAAATTTATATGTATAGAAAATATATTTATATCTAACTGTGTATATGTACATATATATGTCTGTATTTATAATATAGTCATACGTCTGAAAATATTGAATAAGAAAGAGTAAGGAAGAGAAGTACTGAAGTAGACAATCTTCTTCAAATATACTCATCTCAGAATACATGAATCTATATGAGAAACTGCTGTATAAGACAAGAACTCAGGTAAGTCACACTGCTGAATATAGCTAATAATTTGGTAGCACTTTATAGCAGCCAGTATTCTAAGTGATATAAGTAAATTCTCATATATAAATTATGTAATGTATGCAATATTAATGTATATTTTTCAATTTTGATGATTTAATGTCATGCAAGTAGACGGCATCACTGTCCCCTTGTTAAAATGACAGGGTACTGGATGGCATCAGTTGAGACTTTATGGGCCTATTCTAGGCCACCATGAAGAGAACTTATGAGAGGCTCTTGGTGAAGGTGTAGCCTCAGTGGCAGTTGAAGGCCCAGATTGAAGGGGCCATGTTAAGAAGTTGAGGCTTGGCACTATGAAGAGAGCCCAGGAGAGGCTACTGGTGAAAATGCAACCCAGTTAGAGCAAAGGATCCTAGCAGTTTTTTGAGGTGCCAACACCATGGGATGACCACCAAGAGCAGAAGCAGCAGTGATGTGAGCCAGCCAGAGCCTGGAGGACAAGCTGTGTGTGCTGCAGAGGGCAGAGCCAGAAAAGTGATCCAAGCCCGTGGAGGAGCCCAGAAGATTAGGAGTGAATTCCAGATAATTGGACACTGATAATATTTTTTTCTGTTCTCCAAATACATTCTAAAACCTTGATACATGTTTGGTTTCATTTGGTCCTGTGCATTAATAACCCTCATGATTGTTCCTCTTGTAAATAGTTATTCTAGTGTAGTGTTAAATTGTGTTGTTAAGGTAAAGCAAATTTTTTTCATACAGAAAAGAGAAAATGTTGTGGAACTTTACTTTTAGTTGTGTTTAAAATAATTGTTTTCATGCACTGTTGGAAAAAGGCATGTATATGCCTTGGCATTTCATATTGTTTGCAGGTGTTGGATTTATGTGGGGAGACGTTTGATTGCTTATGATTTGCACGTGGTATGAGTAGACAACCTAAGGAGTTCTGAATGAATAAAAAGCCCTGAGCTCAGATGCTCAGTGTTCTACTGTCAAGTGAGGCACTGGTCCCGACAGTGGTTCCCTCTGCTGAGGTCTGCCAGGGTTTCCATCTATGAATATGCTTTCTTGTCATCCCTGGTGACCTGCCCAGTAGGTGTGCAACTATTACACTAATTAAGTTTTAGCTTGTTGGACTCACTTTAGTTAATTTCCTGCCAACTTCATCATGACATAACATATATCCTTCCATATTTTCATGACAATGTCCAGACCAACAATATAAATGTTTATCTATTTTTATTCATATTACTTTATGCAGTGCTGTTATTGCACGTGAAAGTTGGACTTCATTTTTACTATTTTTTCAGGCACAGTGATGAAATAATTTTAAGTTCAGTGGCCAGAAAATGGTAAGGGTAGTTAGAGTTCATTGTCAACTTGACAGAACCAGCATTCACTTGGGAGATGTGTGGGCATGCCCTTGGGGGATTACCTTGATTACCTTAACTTATTTGGGAAGTCCCACCTTCATGATGTGCGTAACTATCCCATTAGGAGGGGATCTTAAAGTGTAAAAATAGAGACGGCAAGAATAAAAGCATCAGGAAGCATTTGCTTCTGTTTCTTGACTGTGGATGTAATGTGACCCCTGCTTCAAGCTCCTGTTGCCTTGAATCTCCTGCTGTGATCGACTGTACTTTAACTTTTGAGCTAAAATAAACTCTCCCCTTTTGTTGCTTTTGTCAGATTAATTATCACAGCAGCAGGAAAATAAACTAAAACAGTAATAATCCTAGGAAGGCTACAGTTTGGTTAGTTGAACAGGTGGTTGAAATTATTCCAATATTATGCATGTGACCTCATGCTTACACATATATGTGCAACATGTGAACATACTGGCTTACATGTAATGGCATGTGATCTAAAGTGTTACACTCAAGTGTATTTGCCTGAGATGAGGGTATGGTTATGCTAAGCCTGGCGACACAGCCTGCCTTCTGTTCAGACCTCATGCACCAGACAAGCTCTCTCCAAGACTTTGTGTTCCTCGCCACCGGCATCACTCTTCGTGGTGTTTGCTACTCTTCAGCTTTCTGTTTTTATCTTCAAATCAAAATTGCAGTCTCACAGTAATAAATAATGACAGTTTCCCATGATAAATACAACAATAAAAATTGTGTTTGGTACTAATCAGTTCATCAATAGTATGCAACAAATACAAGGTGGCAGAACCAGAAGAAAGCAAAATGAGTAGCTGGAAGATGTTTCCAGATCCCCAAGTGGGTGAGAACTGGAAAAAAAACCATGAACTTCAACTACGAGATTTTTTTGATTTAGCTAACTTCAAATTAATGGCATATACACTAAATATGATTTTTGTTATTTGTACCATTGTAAATTTTCTCTAAATAAATATACTCTGCAATTAGAAATATTTAGCCCATGATTTGTATAAAAGATATTATAAAGAAGGTATCTCTAATAAGCAGGATTATCAGTGGACAGTTCGACTCCAGGGACAAGGGAAGGAAGATTTTAGCCTTGAAACATAACAACCAAATTGAACAAATTTCAACCGCCAAGCCTGGTTAATTTTAAATCAATATGTATGGTTACTGAGTTTTGTTATTTTGCGTTTAACTAAATACTATTTTAGAACCAAAGCATAAATCTGTACCTACTACAATGGGAGTTTAATTTTCCTTGTCAAATCTAATTTGCTGCCTGACTCACTGGTTCATGCTGCTGACGTTGATCCCAGTCTGCAAGCCAGGGAACTAGAAAATACCACAAATGCACCAGGTAGCCTCTGATACTGCGTTTAACAGATGTATGATGAATGTGGCTTATTTACAGTAGTGCAGTGCTTCATAAATTTTAATTTATTTTTTTTGGTCTAAGTTTATATTGTCTTTCATTTTGATGATTTTATATGAGATTTGTTTCGTTGCCCTCTCCATGAAAATTCTGTTACTTTGAAGCTCATTGACAATTACTAATGCAATGTCCAACATCTTTTGAAAGTTGACTGTACCAGTTGCTATTTAAAGTGTTTGAACTATGGCTAAAAAGACAGCTCTGGGATCAGAACACCTTACAAGCATGCAGGCTTGAGTTTAGATCCTCACACTCAGATGAAAAGAAACTGGTATAGTCTCTGGAATGTTGGTGATGTGGGGGAGGAGCAGAGACAAGAGAGTCACTGGCATTTCTGGCCATCTTCCTACCTCCAGGCTCCTAATAGTTATGAGAAACCTGTCTCCAGTCAGTAAGAGTGATAGGCAGGACACCTGAGTCTTCTTGTCTCAGCATGCATACACATAGGTGCATGCATGCCCTCACACAGATACACACACAAATACACACACAGCAGCAGCAAAATCAACAACAACAACAACAACAAAACTTGAAGTTTATGACTCATGTTGTCTCTATTATTCAACCATTTTTTTCTGGGTTCTGCAGCTGGGAAAACTGAAGCAACAATGGGTCACTGCTGATGGTCCTGAGCTCAGTCCACCTGACTCACTCTGTGTTATAATAGATCATGACATCATACAATGCCGAGAGCTAGCATCAGAAAATTTCAATATGGGCTGAGAGCTTTTTTCACTAACTGATTGTTGTGGCCAGGTGCTTATGCTGCAAAAGTTTCCTTTTTGCTCCATAAATCAATTATTTATTATATTTGCAAGTTCAATTATCTCTGAGGTTAAACTTAATCTATGTTTTTAATAATATTTTATGGCCAAGTTGGCAATGCCAAATTAATACCAAGCACTGACACACTTACTTTGACAGCTTAATATATATTCCAAGAAGACTCCCTTTACTTACAAATTAATTAATTAATTAATTAATTAGGTTCAAATTCCAGGAATATGAAGGACCCTGATAGTCACAGTTCATTAAGGCTGCAGTTTGGAAATGCTTTTCTAAATATATTAGAATGATCACAGCATCCATAAAATATTAGGAAATCTGTATAATAGAGGGTCCTGGAGCAGAAATGTATCAAAAAGCATTTAAGCCTATAGCTAGCAAAGCTTTGGTGGAGAAAGGATGTTTAAGAGTTACTGAAGCTGGAAATGGGAGGGTCTCAGTATGAGAAGAGGGGTTCTGGAGACCAGAGAGGAAAAGCTGCCAAGACACTCTCATGTTGTGCTTTCCGCTGCTACAGCTTAACAGACAGACGAGGTTTTAAAGAATAAAGAGTTACCTCAGCCAGTTTAGGAAGCTGGAAACTGGGAATTTTCTAGAATTCCAAGCCACAGAAGACATCATTGGAAGGACACTCAAGAAACAAAGTCACATTGGCTTGATACCAGATCCAGTGTGGAAATAACCCATTAAACCATCAATCACTTCATTTATGGGTGAACCCACCTATTTCTGAAGCAGAGCACTCATGTTCTAATGACTCTTTTGTATCTTACCTGCTCTTACCCAGGCTACCACAACGGAGAGTAAATTTCAACATGAGTTTTGGTGGAAATACCCAAACCACAGCGTGTGTGTGTGCGTGTGTGTGTGTGTGTACACAACTTTATCCAATAATCAATTCCTTCCAATTTCATGAACTAAAATTAGGAACTGGAGAGATTGTTCAATGATTAAGGGCTTATATTGTATTTTCAGAGGACTGGAGTTCAGTTCCTGGTGCCTTCATCTGTTGGCCACAACTACCCACTGAACATGTCTGTTTCCTTTTAATTTTAAAACACCGCTTTCACTATTTTACCACTGGAAAGTCCTTCAGTGAAGCCGTTCACTTCTGTTCTCATAGTTTTGAGGTTGTGTTTGCTATACCAATGAAAGAAAGACAAACAAAATGTATAAGCCTATTGATTTTTTCTTTTCTTTAATATTACCATAAAAGTTCCATTTCATTTGATTTTTATTTTATTTTAGTGTGTGTGTGTGTGTACGTGCACACACGCAGATGCCTATGGAGGCTAGAGGTACATATAGTTGTGTGCTGGATATGGGTCCTGGGACCCAAACTGTGGTTCTCTGCAAATGCAGTATGCTTTCTTAATGTCTGAGCTATCTCTCTAGACTCAGATTTTTTTTCTTGAGACCAAATCGGTCTATATCCCAAAGTGTCTTTGGACTTGTGATCTTCCTGTCTCCACCTGCCAAGAACTGGGGTTATAGATATGAACCACCATGCTTGGATTCAGAGCACATTTTAAGAATAAAAATTCTAAACACACCAAGATATGGTTTCTACATAAGTAGTTGTATTTAAAGTTATATAATCTGATTTTTCTATTTTAATGTTTTTTGCAGAATTCTTGGACCACTCTACACATTAATACCACGTACATACAGACATCCCATCTTTCATCGGCTGTTGCTGAATGTCCTGGATGTTGATCTCCTTGTCGTATACCCCTCTCATAACATGATGCTAAGAAGGACATCCCTGTCCATAAGCTCTGCCTGAGAAACTCTGTATGTTGCTGATACAAGTCCTTGCTCACAGTTCACAAACCACTAAACTTCCTGATGCTGCTCACTCTAAGAGGAGGGAAAAATGTGAACAGGAGCCGTTCTTCTTGCTTCCTGGCTTGCATACCTGCTAGCAAGGATTCCAGGCAGTTGGAAACTCCATTAATGAATATAATTAATATGTGATATTAAAATGATTCCCTTTGAGGGTCCATTGCTAAAATTTTCTCTTTCTCAAAATTAATGAGAAAATTTTCATGGAGCAATTAGTTAGTGGACAGATCCCCAAAATGCTTTATTTTTGAACCCCTGCAAATCCATCCCAAAAGGTAAACCTCCTTTCTTCCATATTCAATAATGCATAAGTGAACAATGTCAGTGTGTGAGGTAGTTTGCAGAAAACCTCTGGGTGTGTGGATCTAGAACCAGGAAAGAGACAAGTATCCTAGTGTGGCTGAGAAACTTCCTAAACCATGGGAAGACTCACCCCTAGGATGGCACCATCCCAGTCTGGGGTCTTGGAATAGATGAAAAGGGGAAAGCTAGCTAACTCACTGCTGCTCCCTGTGGATGCAATGTGATCAACTCCTTTTATCAGCTGTCATGTGTTCCCAATATGATGGACTGTAGAATGGGAAGCCAAAATCAACCCTTCCTTCCTTCAGTTACTTTTGCTGGATATTTTGTTATGGAAAAAAAAGGTGAGTAAGAGAGATATAAGAATATACATAAGCATAAAGTCTATAACTACAGTAGGTTTTGCCTCAATATATTGCCTTCAATTACAACAATTCATAACTTTTCTTTATTGACACACTTAGGCCAGTTCTGGAACAGCGACCTCTGTCCAAAGGCACTTTTGGAGTGTCTGTACAGCAAGAACAACAACAACAAATCCACATGTTTGAGGATTGTTGACTATAAATTAGGACAAAAACAAATTTCTTAGAAATCTGCACCTTGTTGAAAATGGTAATTAATAACCCATAGAATTCACTGGATTGTTAAATATTTATTTCTAAATGAGTTCAATGACATCTGGAATCAGAAGAGTAGTCTATAGAATAGTGAAGAATACACAACTCAAACAGCAAAGTGCAGTTCTTTAGGCAGCGATGAGATTAAGAGCAACTATGACCTCTGTTCATTAGATGATGTGGTTGCGTGTTGCTTCAGTCAGTGTAAAGAATACTGGATATTTAATCATTACCATCTTTTATACATATTTGTACTGTTATATTTTATTCATATCTACATCACATTGCCCACACTTGTCCCTTCTCTCCATTCTTGTTGGTCTCCTTCCTGATCCCCTTACTTCTGTATCAGGTAGATAAAGAGACAGACAGACAGATAAGCAGATAGATGATAGGTCCTGCATATAAGAACATGTGTCTTCTTTCAACTGCATACCTCTCATACTACCACCCCCTCTAGAGCACTTCCATTGTTTTCAGATATTCTGTTCCTAAATTCTCAGCTACTTTTCCACACCCTGCTTAGCAACTAAGGATACTTTTAGAATGTGTCAGTTCTCAACTATTTTCTTCTTTATTTTACCTTACTATATAGTGCTCTGATATTTTTGAGATGCATTTAACACTTATGTAGGTAAGTCTTAGAACCATGAGGTGTTAATGACTCACCTAATTAGATGATATATCATTAGGACCCTAAGCTATGTTTTTCCAGCAAAGAAACCTGCATTTTTCTGCATTCGGCTTTATTTTCCCCTGACATTTGTAGAAGATATGAACAAACAATACCCTAACAAATGCTGCAATTTATTATGTGCTAATGATATGCCAGGCACGGATGGAATTGCTCCACATACATTATCTCTAACGAAGAGGTATATTACAGAAAACTAAAGAATAACTTGAAATGTTAAGAATTTTGTTTAGTGAGAGACAAAAGTGTGTGTCTTTTAAACTACTGATCTCTGTGATCAAATATTGACATTTGTGCTGTCACTGGCAAAGCAAAAAATCTGCTGGAAACTTGAGCATAGAACTTGATACACCTGATGGAGAACTAACTTAAATCCTCATCTTGTGTCCCCAGATTTTGTTCTAAGCAATATAGAAAGCACACAAACACACCATAGTTACATTGTACCCACTATATAGTGATTCTTTGTTTAAAATGCAGAATTGTAATATACAAATGAATAAAATGGAAGGAATTAATTTATAATAAAGAGCTAGTGTAATATTTCAAATCTAATGTAGGACTGACTTTAATATGATTTTATTATGTTTTCTATTATGTTGGCTAAAAGTTTTAAAATTCTGGGGATTATCCCTCAATGCAAAAGTTGAATGTCTCAATTGTAAGACTGGCTTTTAAATGTATTTATGAAGTTGAATAAGAAATAGCTGCCACTACTTCTTCTAATAGAGTTAGGTCTATTAAGTATGGTTTGTTAATATTAATGGATATTATGGAGACATTGAGACTTCTAGCTATTCCTGTGTACTACACATCTTTCATAGACTGTCCATCAGTCTAACCATACCTGTAGTCATGGGTATGGCTGATTACTCTTACCTGGAAAGCAAAGAGAAATCAAACTCCGTTTATCTCATGGGACCAGAAGCTTCCAGGATAGACTAGATCCCAGGAGACTCAAGACCAGAGCACTGTCTTCATAGGTACTTGAAAGTTGAAAGTTGACACTCTGTAATCTGAGAGCTGAGACAGCTGTAGGTATCTGAACCTGGGGAAGCTCAACGTACCATCAAGGCCTGTAGTTAGAACTCATATTTACGTTCCCATGGATCTCCTGTAGCACACAGTTGTAGAACTGCCTCCATTCAGTCAACTCCTAGAGAAAATCACTTTCCCCTGTGTGTCACCTATTTGTGAACTTGTTACTGATACCAGCCAACACATGTGAGGAAAATTGGCAGGTGTGAGAGTAAGGTACAAGTATGCAGCACATTTATTAAGTAATTTCTTTCTAACCCAGACTGATTTATTTGGAAATTCAGGAGAGTAACAGTTAGGATGATGAATATTAAAAACTCAACGGTAGAGTTAGGGAGAAATGTCATTGCCTTGCAACACTTTCCACACAGACATGGGAACCTGAATTCTCATCAAAGCAGTAACATTAATAAAAACTTATCCTGAAATACCACAGGAACTATGAAGGCCCTCAACAAAAAAATCATAATTCAGAATCACTTCATTAGTTCTTAAGAGGTAAGTGTGTCCTTTAGAGAATCATCACTTGGGATTTTCATTTACTTTCTTAAATGGAGAGTTTGTTGTTCAGAAAGTCCATCATTAGCAAACTCTGTTTCATTGTGTTTATATGCTGCATTAAGCATTGAAATTTAAGCTACCCACTCTTGATGCTTTTTACTTAAAGCCAGAAATTTGTTTGTTTATTTAATGACCATCCTGCCACAGGAGACAGCATTAAAACTGTAGCTGGCCAGAGTACTGTTTGATGTTTAAAGCTGCAGCAAAGTGCACTTGAGGAGATGTTATCATACTTAGTACAACAGAGATGACACTGGAACATATTCATTTTTATTCCAGCAATTAGTCCATCCTTGTGCACAACATTTCCTGTAAATTACCTTCTCAAAACCTTGATGAATTACAGGAGGAGCATGAGAAAAGAGGAGAAGTAGTAACCCCTTAGGACAGACTGGGGAGAATGTGGGCATGCTTTAGAGTATTTGAGGAAAGAGTGGGAAGGGATGAGAAACAAGTGGGTGACGAGGTTATCCTTAACAGCTGGATAAAAGGGCAGAAGACCAGATAATATTATGCTAAAGCTACCTCAGCCATCTGAACAGTTTTGCTAATGCACCAGTCCAGTTCTCATGGCAAAGAGTGGACAGGAAGCCTATTAAGCTTTGGATCTTCCCATAGTTCACATTTATTACAACCTATGGAGGGGAGAAAGTAGTGAGAATCACATTGAAATTGCCTATCATTTGAAGTACTTTACAAAATGTTAAGGGAGAATGGAAGGTAATTCATTTAATCAGAATATATACAGATTTTCTAGCTGCCAGAATACATGGTCAAGGCGTGGTCCTTCCCATTTCATATGGGACAGATGCAAAGGGCAGAGGTAAATAGAAACTGAAGCCAGTGTGTGATTAAGTTGAGAGTTGGGAGCCGAGTTGAAACGCCATTACAAGATGGCGCCGGTTTCCTGCTTCCGGGCTCCTCTTGCTCGGTTCTGGAGTAAACAAGTAACAGCGCAGGCGCAAGTTGAGTAATCCTTGCCGCCTCCCCCTATGCTAATGAGGTTCTGGACATGCATCCAATCGTTGATGGTCACGTTGCTTGCCGCCTCCCCCTATGCTAATGAGGTTCTGGACATGCATCCAATCGTTGATGGTCACGTTGCCTTTTGCCCTATATAAGCAGGGTGCCTCACACATTCAGGGTCTTTTCGCTCTCAACACTCAATCAAGCTACAGTCCTCAATAAAACGTAAACCAGAAGAATCCTGTGTGCGGCGTCTTCCTTGCAGGCGAGGCGGGCGTCCACATTTGGTGCCGAAACCCGGGAACCTGACCATCAGCTCAGCACCGGCGAAGACCCCTGTTTTCAGGAGGATTCAGAACTGGAGCGCGGGACGAAAGTGGATCCAGACTCTTTCTGAGAGGTATGCTGTTTTATGAGATTGACCCTGCACTAGGTGCGGTCATGTTTGCTTGTATGGTTATTGTTGTTCTTGCTTGTTGCCCTTGTCTAAATTGTCATCGCCCAGTAACCACCGGGTCTCTTACAATCCCTTCTTGGGGTAAACTAGAAGGAGAATTGCAGAGAGAAAAGGAAAAGGGAAGTTTCCGTGCCGGTACATGGCCATTATGGCGTATGGTTAATAAGCGATGTCAAGAGAGGGTAAGGGAAGGACAGCGAACATTAGCAAAACATCAAGACAGCATGTCAGAAACAGAAAAGAGGAAGAGGCCTAAAAAAGATATAAAAAGGGTAGAAAAAGGGAAAAAAGAAAAAAAGAAAGAAATGAATAGTCAGAAAAGGGTATACCCAGTACTAGCAGAATTTGACAATTTAAAAATAACCAGTAATGAAACTAGTAGTTCCTCTTCTGACTCAGAAACTTCGGGGTCAGAAGAGAAACTGGACACAGAGGAACAAACAGAACTAGAAGAGGAAGCTGCGCGCTATGAGGAAGAACGTTACCGTCCTGAGCCATACGCTCCGGCGGCTCCCTCTGCACCCCCTCTTCCTAACCTGCCTAAGGCTAAGAACCATGGGTGCCTCACCTTCCTGTCCAATGAAATTGGTTCTATCATAGTTCATTTCTTGCAGGAGGTGGATACCATAGCTCCATGGTTTGCAGCTGCAGGTCATGTAACCATCACAAGAAATTCTTTGAATTTGGATGCTGCTGGAAGATCTGCAGCAGATAGACATGCTATGTCTACACAACCTCCACTAGAAAATGTCAAGTGGAAAGATGTATTGTCTAACCAATGGAAGGGCCCGGATCAAGTTTTAATAAGATCCAGGGGAGCTGTTTGTGTTTTTCCTCAGGATCAAGAAAACCCCATTTGGGTGCCTGCTCGTCTGACGAGAACGGTGAAACAGCCCTTAGAAGATCAAGAACAAGATGAGGATCTTTAAAACGCTACTGGCTCTCCAGATGATCCTGATAAAGTGGCCCCCGATACGCACAGAACAATGATGGGGAATACTAACAACACTCCCCAGACCAATGCCAGTAATGCATGATGCTCAAGTTTCCCCCCCCCCCCCCCCCCCCCGCTTCTTTGCTACAATCAGCGCAGCGCTATAGCTATAGGGGAAGATCGTACATTTTCCCTAAATGGAACACTTTGTTTTACTATGACTAACGAGATACTGTTGCTGCAAATTTGTCACGGGAACTTTCTCAATATCTCAAGACGGATTGGTCATCACAATTTGATGCTACTATGAGGGACCTAAGACTGGCCATTGCACATGTCAATTCAACTCGTGTGGACTTATCCATGGTAGCAGGACTCTGGGATTGATTGGATTAAGGATGCTACCACGTATCTCAAGGAATGGGCAGGTCGGGGAACTATGGGTATTATGATGATTGCTTCTGTATTATTCAAGCATTTGCTGCCCTTGATGTGGGACATTCCCCTGCGGCCTGGTTAGCAACGCTTAATCGTTGGGTCGATGGTTGATATGTATTGTCCAACCCTCTTATTAATAGTTAAGTTGTGTGTTGTCAGAACCAATGCGACAGAAGTTCATCTCCACCACGTCTCCCTTTTAGACAATTTAGGGCATGTGGCCTTTGCACCTTGAGGACTTGCTTCCATTGCACCAAGAATAGGCACATCCCTTATTCGACCCAAGGTTAGCCTTTGCACATCTCAGAGGTTCTCCTCATTGCACGAGATAAGGTAACCTGGGTATTTAGGACATGCTTAACTTCCTCGATCCTCACCTCCGTAGATGGAGGGGGTTGATCGGTGACTTAGCATGTTCCTTTGTCCTCAATTTAATATAAAAGGGGGAGATGTTGGGAGCCGAGTTGAAACGCCATTACAAGATGGCGCCGGTTTCCTGCTTCCGGGCTCCTCTTGCTCGGTTCTGGAGTAAACAAGTAACAGCGCAGGCGCAAGTTGAGTAATCCTTGCCGCCTCCCCCTATGCTAATGAGGTTCTGGACATGCATCCAATCGTTGATGGTCACGTTGCTTGCCGCCTCCCCCTATGCTAATGAGGTTCTGGACATGCATCCAATCGTTGATGGTCACGTTGCCTATATAAGCAGGGTGCCTCACACATTCAGGGTCTTTCGCTCTCAACACTCAATCAAGCTACAGTCCTCAATAAAGCGTGAACCAGAAGAATCCTGTGTGCGGCGTCTTCCTTGCAGGCGAGGCGGGCGTCCACAGTTGAGGATTGTAAGTGAAACTGAGTCTGGAAGAGAGGTCAATATGGCCTTTGTCAAAACTTGCTAAGAATGAAATTCTTCTGTCCTTACCAAGTAAACTGCCATTATTTTATAGGAGAAAGTAAAAGTGATGTGAAACCTAGAAACAGAAGCACTAAGTATATTGGATTGCTGAAACTGTTTGTTTTTCTTGTCTTTAGGGAACGGTAGTGAGCGTCTGCAATAAAGTCCAGGCATAAGTCTGAGATGATCACTGAAGAAAAAGCAGAATAAAGAAAATAGGAAGAATAACAATGCCCAGTGGAAGGAGAATATGCAAAATGCAGCCGTACTGTTTGCTGGCTACTGACCAGTCCTTCCCTGCTGTGGACCTTACATATCACGCGTAATAGAAACTGCGTGAAGTCCTGAGGAGGAAATGGAAAGTTAGAAAAAGAGAGGAATGTCTTCCAGACACTTGTATCTCATTTACGTCTGGAGTCCATGGATGCATGTTAATCCAACACTGAAAAGATGTAATAAACTGAGAAATACATGAAGAATTCTGTTTCTTCTTCTGCATGATTCACTGAACTATTTTGCTTCTACCCTGGTCATTTTCTGTCACAGTCATTTTGAAACAAACCTGCATCACTTACACCATACATCATAATTCTTCTCATCTGTCATTCAAACAGAACATGTCAAATCAAGCTGTCATCAATTATGATCATTCTGAATTGTGTAATTGGGGACATTTGGGGAACAAACTATGTTTTCAGCTATATTCCTAATAAGGAGGACCTGCAATTATTCAATTAGTGTTTTATAGTTTTATAGAAATTATCGAGATCAAGAGGACCAATACATGAGATAAATGAAAATTCCAAATGAAATGGGTGAATCCTAGGTCATGTCTTCATTATAGTGACACACAACAGAAAGAAATGAAAACAGGCCATAACTGAAGAAAATGCTGGTCACAAGAAAAAAGTACAAAAGGAATTAGAAAATATATTTTGTTTTAAAAAATATTTGCTTTTAAAACATGTTCAAATATGTGGAGTATTTTTCTCCTCTTAAACTCATGATCTTTTAGTAATTTGAGAAAAATTAATATATCCATATCTTTATTTTAAATAACAACCCCTAAGGGACCTTTTTTAGTTTGTATTTATTCATTGCTGTCACTGAATTACTGTTTCAGTATGACTTTATATAGTAGAATCCACTTCCATTGTTATACCTAAGCTTAGAATGTTTCGTTTAGCCAATTGTCTTTTATCGTAATATGATATTGCAAATTTTAAAAAGAGTTTTATTAAACTTTTCAAGACTAGCTATAATAGCAGCCAAGAAGAAATGAACCTGATGTTAGCTTTCTTAGAGCGCAATGCACAATATTTTGAAAGCACATCTTCTCATATGAAAACAGAAGGGAAACTTTTGGTTGCATAAAGATTTGATAAAGATAAGCAGTTAACTCAATCATGACCCCACCTTTCATTCAGTGGTTAGTGAGAAACTTCTGGTTGTAAGTGATGTGAAGGTTTACGTATAACTAAAGCAAAGTTACTTGTCATTTTTTAAATATCTCCATAGCAAGTATGCCAACGGCCCGTTTCGAAATGCTCACTAAATGTGACTCTCACCCCAGAGCGTAGCGTCTACCTGTGATGGCCATCTTAGACACAAAGTTCTGGAAGGAGTGTGGCATCTCTCTTGCAACACTGACAGATACCGTTGAAAAGCAACAGTGACCCTTGTCTCAAACTCAGCAAATCCGCGGGTGATAGGTAAAGCTGTTTAGTCATTTATACTTGCTGCCCCAAGCTTTTCCCTGAAGACTGAAATAAAAGGTACATCATGTGCATTGATGCGTATCGCACGTATAGCATTAGAAAGCCAAACAAGTTCAACCACTTCGTTTGTCCTGTGTTGCTTTTCAAAACTCAGGCAATTATTTTTACATCTATAAGTTTAATATTTTCATTTCGGAAGCCATTAAAATATCATTACCACTCAGTCAACAAAGTATTATTTCTAAAAGAGGGCATATAACAATCAAGAGTTTGCCAAAACAGTGGCTTCCTATACTAGGGTCATCCAAATAACAGCTGCTGTTTTATGGACAGACTCAAAGAAAACCACCCGTCTTTGATGCCCTGACCGAGCCAACAGAGTTAAGGCTTTCTCCTCTGAAACAGACATCTCTGTCTCATCCACTTCCACCACAACCTCCTACTTAATCATCACTTGAGTCTGCTCCACTGGGACGTATTTTTTGAAACTGCAAATTCTCCATTTGGATCCCAATCTCCAGCTCTTCAATTTTTATTTTTTGCTATTTTATTTCCTTACAACTATCGTGTCTCAGCCGTTATTGAACTTAGTTATCTTTCATTTTATAGCTTTTCCACAAAGTTCTGCGTCTATGACTGTCTCAAGCCGCTCACACTTTACATCCTCAATTCCTAACTTGCTGGTTACCAGACCTTGATAACTCACTCTGTACTTTCAGTTTCAGTGTTGTTTGCACTCACATATAAGTAAGTAAATATGTGTCAAATTTTATGTAGTGTATATGTGTGTAGAATAAGACATTGCAGATATACAATGTATACTTCCATGTACAATGATAAATATTATACGTTATCATTTCAAAATGAGGGATCAGAGCTTAGGAAGAAAATAGTGGAATAAAGCAAGACCCAAACCCAGTATGGCAAAATCCAAATCCTGTAGCTCCGTGTACAATATCAAAGGGGTTAGATGACTCTTCTTTTCCAGCTTTGTTGACTGCAACAAGCTCCCTATTAGGCTGGTTTCATTCCTTGTGTGCAGCTCTCCATGGCTGATATCTCAACAATATGATGTCACTACATCTTGGGGTCTCCAAGGCAACTCGAAATTAATTTTCATAGCTTCACCCATGTACCTCTCTGGATCTCTTATCCTCTCTGTGCCTTCACAAAGAGACTGCCTGCCACACATTGCCTGGCCCCAGTAGCTTTCTATCATTTTGGAGGAAGATTCCACGGCCAGTTTATTCTTGTATCCTTTATGATTTGAAAGCTAGCACCACATGGAAAACACTACCAAGTTCAGCTGCAAGCTTAACATGCAGTTTGGCTCCCTTGAATCGCATTTGCAGCAGCTTTGTTTGGTGTTAAGTTTTAAGCCTAAAATTCCTGAGGCCTTTTTATTTCATAGGCTGGAAGCTTATTTGGATAGGGTCTTGCCTGAGGACCCCTTCCCACTATTCCAGCGCAGATTTGACATCCCCTTAATGGTGCTAATTTCCTTTACAATTATAGCCTCTACAGTTATAGCCTCTACAAGAACAGGCCTTGGCTATAACATCAAACTAGCTAATATCTTTTGCTTTTCCAGACTACACTTCAGATTTTTTTCTGTCCCTCTTGTTCTTTTTCATTGCAGATCATGTGATTGCTAATACCCACAGGGCAGATTCAAAATTAGGCTGTCTTGAAATCTCATCCACCAAAAAATTAGTTCATTGCCATTTAAGTTGGCCTCAAGTAAGCTCTTAGGATATAGGCAGAAAGTAGCCACATTGTTTTTGGCCAACGTACCACAAAAACTGTCTATAATTGAGTTGCTAATGCTATTTCCCTCTGAAACTTCTTGAGCTGAGTCTCCACAGTCCATTGCTATCAGCATTGTCTTTCAAGCTCACACTATATTGATCCATAAAGCACTGATTACAGCATTCCACTGCTTTTCTTGTTTAAGGTCTGAAAATCTTTTATATTTGGCCAAATATACAGCCTGGTTAACTTTTTCAGAGCAACAGACCATTCATGTCCTGGTACCAACTTCTGACTTAATTACTTTTCCATTGATGTGATGAAGCACCATGACTAAGATAATTTATAGCAGCAAAGAGTTTATTTTGGGATTAAGGTTGTAGAGCGGTAGCTTGTGATGGAGCAAAAGGTAGCAGATGGCTGTCTGGTAGCACAGCGGCTGACAGCTCATATCCTAAATGGCAAGAAGAACACAAAGAGCACATTGGAGGTGGCACATCAAAGCTCTTCCTTGGTGCCATGCATCCCCCAGAAAAGACACACCTCCTATGTCCCTCCTACTAGGGACCACATATACAATGCCTGAGACTTACAGGGCATCTCTTTCAAGCCACCACACATATTTTCTATCATATAGCTAATGGTAGCACTGTACACAACATTACTGCTATTCAAGTTCCTCTACATCAGATTTGTTTCTGGGTTTTAATAATTATGTTCTGTATCTCTTCCCCATTATTTTGTTTATCATAAGCACATGCACACAGAGATGTGTGCACACATTGCTGGGTGGGTGTCAAATTCTCTAGAATTTCTCATTAGGTTGAGATGTAGCTCTTAACATAAAGAGATGAGAGTCTTGCTATGGGAACTGCATTATCCTTGGAGTTACTGTCCAGATCCAGTACTTTTTTGTGGCTGGAAAGACAGGTTGTTCTGTCATAGTCAAAACTGGCAGTGATGCATGGGACTCACTACTCAGAAATACTCTGTAGCACTGTGCTGAACACACAGGCTGTGGTCTACCTTTCAGGGGTTCACATGTCAGTTTTGCTGGCTAGACCACTCAAATCTTGGTAAATTTGTAATCTCCAAGCAGGAAACAGCAGTGGAGTCTTGCTGCTCATGGCTGCTGTGAAAGGTGTTTGCTGTTAGCTAGACTGAGTTTCACCTACAAGTGTATCAAAGCCAAATACTCATCTGCTATATGAGGAGTTCAGTTAGAAATGGACATATTCTCAAGTTGTTTTTCCAGATAAAAACACAGAAAAATTGTCCTTACTGGAATTCATTTATAATGTAAAATTCATGAGTTTATGTTTTATAGACAAGAATATAAACCACAAAATATTGATTGTTAACTGCTTTTAAAACATTTTTCTGATTATAAATTGGATATTTCTATTGAAAATTTGTAAATTTTAGAGGAACTAGTAACATAGCCACATGCAATCACTCTTGAAATTTTAGTAAATTCATTTTCCAGATTTTTCACCATTTTAATAAAAGTTTTTTGAATTATTAAATATAGAAGTGATTCCATAGTGTTATGTAATGATTAGACCTGCCCTGTACTCATTCCACTCCGATGCTCAGTTCTTTATGTACAATCCATTTTCCCTTCCAGAAGTCCATTTAGTGTGACATTATTATGTTTATTTTATAAATAAACAAAGCTCAGAGAAATTCCCTTGGCCAAGATCTCCAGTGCGATTTGTTATGGAGTTACTATCCTCTTAGGAACTGACTGGTGACCAAAGCCCTTTTGTGCAGTCACAAGTATTTCACAGAGCTGGAACCATAGAGATACTCTGGAAGGTATACCACATAGAAAATTTATAAGGATGGCTGTAGACAATCCACGCCAATATGGGATTTTCTGTGTTCTTTTACTCCTTAGTTCTGTGTTAAGGAATGGTGTATTTTACTTAATTAGCCATCCCGGAAATTGTATATTTCACAACACAATTGCTAAATCTCCCGAGGAAAAAATGATTTTGCTACTGCTATGTATATGTAGACTTAGGGCTTATAATAAATGCAACATTTAAAGTAACTTAATATTTCCTTCTGTATAAGGACTAGCAATATATTAGGACAAAACAAGCTTATCTAGTTTCATATATATCAATATGTTGTGACATATATAAGGCTCTGTGCTTCTGGGTTGTTTGTTTCAGTGGATTTTGTTTTATTCTAGCTGGAAGCAAAATGCTTTCCCAGCTTTTAAATCTGTTGTTTTTCAGCTGATGATTTGAATGTTCTATGTGCTACAAAATGTCATCAGAGAATCCTTCATAATGGTTTTAATATCTCCCTAATAATGCTACAGGGTGTCTTTGGTCACTTTGAGTGCCTAATACGACTGTTTGGAAATAAACAATGAACAAAGGAGATATTGCAAGGAAGACAAGAATGCAGGTGGTGCTGACTGACAGGCGGTTCCTTAAGCTGTTAGAACAGTGTTGTCGTATTTGGGGAAGGGAATTTCAGAAACCCAGAGCATTGTGTGGATGTTTATAAATTCTTTTCCTTATTTCTTATGAAACCTTATGACTCCAGCATACTGCTTTCTTGACTACCATTTTTATACATATTTGATTGCTTTATATTGTAATTTACAACTCAAATGTGCACAATTCAACCACAGGAGCTCAGTTAGAATTTAGTGGGTTTATATGTTTGTTTGGCCCTCAGCACAAGTAATAAGATCTCAGCTTTAAGTACCACCGGGGTTTATAGAATGAAGGCATCTGCATTATTATATTAAAATGTTCCTCCGTGTAATAAATATAATTGACAGTAGTGCATGACTTTCTTTATGAAAAATGTTGATAGCAACAGTCTTAAATACTGAAGAAACTGCCAATTAAATTTTTATGTGCCTAGTTACCAGCTAAATGGTTAGCAGATGCTCATATTAACAGTTTATTACTGGATATCCCTAATAAACATTTTAAAAAACGCTTAAGGAAACACGAAAATTGTGTATTAACCACCCATTTTCATTAATAATGTTTTGTGTTTATTATTCTAATATGCTCTTTGTCATAACGCTCATGATCCCTGATGGCAACCGTGTATCCAATAGCCACTGTGTGACCTCAGAGAGAGACAAGGAGACATTTTCATAGATACAAAACCTGCCAGACCTTAGCAGAGGGAACCACATGTAAAGGGAAGCCCCATTCTGGACAGCAGAACCTGGATCATCTGATGTCAGGTGTTTTTACTGATGCAAAACTCCTCAGGTGTTTAATTGATACAAAAATCTCTGCCCCCTCTAACCAGAGGCATATTTGCATAATGAAGGAAACCTGCAGCTTAGTCTCATCCCACACTCCTTTAGCAGCCAAGCTAAGTCACCTTTATGGTTGGGAGCTCAAAGCCCAAGGGGAATGTTCTTTCCTTGTTGCCTGAAACTGTGGGAGAGGCACTACAAGAATTCCTCCACAGCGACTTTGCTCTTCGCCACAATGGCTCTACAGAAAGCCACGAGGAAGTAGGTACAGGTCATGAAGAAGCAAACATCCGAATCACAGATTTACATCAAGCCAGCACCTGCAGATGGAAGCAAACTGCCAATGCTTAGGCAGCCCTTCCCCCAACAACATATAAGCCAATTGTTTTAAAGTTACATGAGCATAAATGAAAATAAATTTCCCAACACTACTATCCGTATGTTTTTATAAAGGTGCCCAGGTCCTCTGAGTCCTCTGATCTGTTTCATAGAGAAATAGCTGTATGTTGTCATTGGGTGTTCAGCTGTGCACTGGAATTCTAGGGTGCTGTTCACCTAAGTCTTCTAAAACCAATCCTATGCACAGTCCATCATGTAACATGGCTTAAGGTGCTAAAACCTAGTCACAAATCCTAGTTCCTCAGAGATCTGAGGCAGGAGGATCAAGATCTCTAGGTAATTTAGTGAGACCTCAAATTACAAAAAAATGGCTTGGAGGTTAACACTGAGTGCTTGCCTGGAGGTCTTTGAAAAAAAAAATGGAGTACTGAAATAAAAAAGTAATAATGATATTTCTGTTTTTCTTTCTCGACCCATGTTTAGGCAGTCATGTTGTTTAGACTATGGGTTTGTCTTCTGATGCTCCTGGGAGATGCAATCTCAAAGGAAACTTGCTGTTCTTCTGACTCTTAAAATATTTCCATTCACTCTTCCACAATGATCTCTGAACCTAAGGTGTAGGAGTGGTTTGTAAATGTATCCATTGCGGACTGGAATCCACAACTCAGTATTTTGATCAGTTGTGTTTTTTGGTAGTTGTCTCACTCTGCTTAAAAAAAAAGTCTCCTTGAAGAGGGATGGAGAGATGAGTACTACACTTACCTGTGGGTGTAGGCACAAATATTTATCATGTATTGGGAATTATGCTGGCTTAGGAAAGTGGTAGTTGTAAGTTCTCCTGTGACAGGGAAAGTCAGTGAGACTTCAATGCTTCATGAAGGACTGAAGGCAAGTAAGAAATGCTGGGAGTGGGAGAAATAGTCTTTCCCAGTGAAGAACACACCAATTGATTAACCCAATGATAATGGTCAGCTCTAGAAGCACACATACATATTTATGCAACATATACCAAACAGAGTATATTTAGGAATCTCTCTCTATATATTTATAAATGTTCATAAGTATCATGCATAAATACAAGAATAACAATTAATGAACAAAAAGGCAATGATTTTGCAACAGAGCAAGGAAGGATGTATGGGAGGTCTTGGAGAGGGGAAAATGGGGAAATGATGTTATTATATTATAATCTCAAAAAGAAAATATATTTATTGATGTAAAATTTGCATGAATTTAGCTGTATGTTATACACATGACAAATCTATTTACATATAATTTTGTTCCCATGTACAACTTCATGTGTTTTGTCAGATAAAAAAGACCAATTACCTTCTACTAAATAATAATTACTCAATAAATGTTTGATCTTTAATACTCAAGTGTAACTTTTACAAAGATCACAGAGACTTGTAACTAAACATTTCCCCACACATCATTGTACCATGGACTAGATTTTACATTGGAAGGAGGGAATTTGTTGCCATCCACAGATATTCCATACACTGGGGATTATTGTGCAGAATCCATTTTTTTTTTTTTTTTTAGTTTTGAAGAAAATAGTTTTAAAAAAGTAGATAGTACTGTTTATAGCTGTTTGTCTTTGGTGATTGAGAATTGCAGCATGCTCCTTAAGGTTACTACAATTTTCCCTCTATGCGTGTTTGCATTGTTAAGAACATTGATACAAGATTGTGGAGAATGATAATGACCTGGAAATTGCCTGGGGTGAGAAATATGTGAATGTATACACTTATAAGTAGCTTATGTTTTCTATCTTCGAGTTAGTTTTTTATCTTTTAAACCTTTTACACTTTTAAAGGGGACTGACATTCATTCAGATATTAGAGATGAAACAAATCTTTGCTATTCTCTAACACATTGCAGGATTAACACTTCTTTGAACGTTTGTCAGAATTCCCCTTCATGCTCCCATTGGTCTTGTTCCTTTGTTGTCTTTGGGATAAGATTCCTGAGATTGTTTATGTACTGAGTTGCAACTGACCAATTAGGTGCTTAACTTGAGAAGAGTGATTTTGACTAATTCGTCATTACGTTGAATGCATTAGTTACCTGATGTTTGTGCATTAGTCAGGTGGATGGTATACACAGAAGGATCTAGCAGAAATATGAAAAGCAAGAGACCTTCATTGCCCTCTGTTGAGTTACATAAGTACACATGATGATCCTGCAATGACTTTTGAAAAAGTCTCCTCAATGCTTATGACATTGACTCTTGAAGTTAACTTTGGGCTGAACTAGAAACAACACTTTTCAGAAAGTCTGTATTTGGTGTATTTGAATTCCTTGCAAGCCTGACTATAGGATCCATGGTTATAATACACAATTTTGACTTAGTAGAGACTTTTCATTTGTGTGTATGTGTATGCGTACATGTGCTCAGGCATGTGCAAGTGAACATGCACACATGTGCATATCACAAGTGTGTGTATATGCATGTTGTCTACCTTGGGTTTTTGGAACAGTATCTTTTAATGACAGAGAACTCATTATGGTGGCTAGGATGACTGCTTGTGGAGCTCCAGCAATAAGGCTCTCTCCACTTCCCTAGCTTCAGGATCAGAAGAGGGTAGCACTGTGCCTGACTTACTGACCTGAATTCTGGAGTTTAAACTCAAGTAATTGCATTTGTAAGGTAATCAATTTACTATTTGCTGGCATTATCATTTTCATTTTTTGAAGTATTCAGGAACAATGATCATCAACAGAATTACGTTAGCTAAACAAACATGTTTAACTCCCATGCCTAGGCTAAAATTGATAAAAGTACCATGAGGTAACCATGAAACCATAACTTACATTTCAGGATTTTATGTCTTTTGTTTTAAAGTAATACATTTATTAAACATAAACATTTTAAAGAAAAAAATAAGGAGCAAATTTATCACAGATAAAATAGATCACAAAGTTTAATTTATAACAACAGGAAATAAATTCTCATAAATATCACCTTTATATTAAAGCTTCAAAACACCTTTCACAATTAATAATTTATGATTACTTTATATGATTAAAAATGTAAGCTAAACCAATTATATTTTTTCTTTAAAAAGGAAGTACATCTAATTAAGGTATATCTTCATTAATTAATTAGCAGATACCAAACTCACAAAATTATAACTCAGAACCCTAGAGCCAGGGTGCTGACTGTGGAGCATTTGCCTGGTGTGCAGGGGAAACCTAAACTCCATCCTTGGCTCTGCTAGTGAAAAGCAAGCAAACAAAGAAGCAAAACTTCACAAGATTTCCCCTAATACTGAGTAACAAGAAGTTATAACTATGTAACTGGAGCAAATTGAAAATATCTGTTTGGGTTTTATTTAATTGTTCACACACACACACACACACACACACACACACACACACACACCCTTCTGGATCATTGTATACATGTTTGTGTGTGTTTGCATGAATGCTTCACTTTGTTTTGTGGTAATCACACATGCAAAAAAAAAAAAAAAAAAAAAACAAAAGACAAAAAAACAAAGGCTTGAATTATGCCACTGTGTGGCTAAAAATACTGTCTCTATTTCCATGTCTCATTGCAGAGTCAGTGCCTGTGGCCTTGGCAGCCGGAGCACTTCCTCAGACACGCATCCATGTCTGGTTGGCTGAACCTCTACCAACCACTTCACATGGACTTTTTGCTGCTCCTTACAACCAGGAATCTTCCTGTTGAAAAGGTGAAAACCAAAGCAGCTGAACTTTAGTCAGGCTTCTAAGAGCACCAAAACTATGTAGGCCCAAGTCAGTGGCAAGGGGACTCAGAACAGTTCCCAGAACTAGAGTAAGGAAAACAATTTCTAAGACAAAATAAGATATGGACCACTGACTAACGGCCTTGGGCTAAGAATCTCCCCTCACTCACATTGACTAAGACCCTAAGTTTACATTTTCTAGTGCCCGCAACCTTGCTATATGCCAGCACCAATCAATTTAAAGGTTAATACTACATCACTATGCAACCAATAGACTCACGCCTGATGATCTGTAGCTAAGCTCCGCCTTTGAAAAGCATATATAAACCATACTTAGAATGTGCTGATTGTCACTCTCACCTGCCTCTCTTAAGGAATCTGTGAGAGTGGACTCCAATGCGTTGGAAATAAATCTCTTGCTTTTGCATCTATCTCGAGTCCTGGTGATTTCTCGGGGTGTGTGTCTGCCCCTAACACTGTGATCTTATTTCCTGATATGCAATGCACACTTTGCTCTTTTCTTGACACTTTGCATCAGACAAGTAATATTTCTGTGTACTGTGGTTTGCTATAAGTATCAAACATTCCTCCTGTAGTGAGCTTAAATAAGACAAAGAATGTTTCAAGCTGCAGTGTCATTTTTCATTAAATAATCTCACAGTGTAGACACTACTGGGCTCACAATATTTACTTTAGAATGAGATAATGGGAAACAGAGTCTAAAATAATTTGCTCAAACCCATCAGTCTGAGGAATGGCTCCAACTTCATGATTAAATCAAATGTTTCTATGTTGTACCCTAAGAACCTCCCAGGATTCCTTGTCATTAAGATAAGGCACTGGCATTCTGTATACTGTTTTTACAATTACTTATGAGATAAATGCCCATAGCAGATATACTCTGAAACATTCCTTTGTGATACATCTATCTTTATGTATCTATTGGTTAGGCAGTAGGACTCTGGTCAAGCTTTAATTTAGATATTGTAGTGAGTGAGCTTACATATATGAATGTGATTAAAGTTTATAACTATTTTAAAATTTTACTTACTATTATTGTTGGTTGGGGGGATTGCATGTGTGCATTCTGAGGTTGTGCATGAGTGTAGGCAAGTGAAGGAAGGCATCTGGAAATCAAAGGGAGAGTTTTAGAAGCAGGTTCTTACATTCTACCTTGTTAAGGCAATCTTTCTTACTTCTGCTGTGCTGCATCTTCCAGACTAGATGGCTGTCAATCACTTTTACATGCTTAGCCATACTGCAGGCCCCATGTGTGTGGTTTTAAGCAAATAAAATAACACTAGTAACTTACTTCATCCTGTGGAAAGGCTCAAGATCAAAGGGGCTGCTCCTTGATTAGCAAGCAGTTCAGCATGAGCCTACAACAACAAAGACTGCCTGAGTTTCCAGGGTGCAGAATCCACACAACAGCATTGAGCGTGATGTGCAGTGGACACCTGAAATCTCAGCAGTCATGAGGCTCAAGTCAGGCATGGCAAGGTGGAGGAAAACTTGGCCTCCCTGTTAGTATGTATCCAATCTCTACTATATAGTAAGACCTTGTCTCAGATTTAAAAAGCAAGTTGTGTGTGTGTGGCTAACTTGAAAGAGTGCTTTTTTACAATACACGACTCTCTGGGTTTCATTCTCAGTATCGTAAAAACTCTGTATGGTGGGACAGCCCATAATCTTCTCAGTTGGAAAGTAGAGGCAGGAAGATTAGAAGTTCAAAGCCATTCTCAGTTATACTGTTAGTTCCAGGCCAGCCTGGCAAGACAAGACATTCTCTCAACAAACAAACAAACAAATGACTGTACCAACTTCAATGTATACTGCTCTGCCTTAAAGATCTTAGACTTTTTAAAGCCAGTTCCTTAAAACATCTTTCCCCACTCTTGTCTCTGATGTTGTCCCTGGGTCCCTCCTGGAGCTACCTCCTATCCTGCCTCCTCTTGGAATCTTGCTGCAAGGACATTGGTGAGGTTGGATTAGGGCCCTCTTATATGACTTTATCTATGTCTTCCTCAAGTCATATTTTGGGGAATAGGGAGTTGGGGTCTCCACATTGGGATTCAGCCCATAGCACTCATTTTGCAGATAAAGATACAAAGATACATAGATGTTAAATAACTTGTCCAAAACGGGGGTTCTTGTCAAAATGTAAATTATTGTTGTCTCCAAATGAATGAAAATGAATGACTGTATCCATTCTCTCTATTGCATGTCTTTGCTTTCTAACGCACTTATGGGTCAAAATAAAGGTTTCATACTACAATATAAGAAAACTGTTTTACAAACTGACAAAACACCAGGGTATTAATTATTGTAGCATTGTAACATATTACAATGAAAATCAATGCCAGACCTCTACTAAATGTACCGTAATTACCCATCAAATAGAAAAGTATACCACGTGGATGACTAACTTTGCATCCCAAAAGGCCCCCAAGTTCTGTTTTCTCTCTTACTAGTTACATATTTGGCACATTTCTCATCAGGTTTCAGAAGTGGATGATCAACATGCCTTAATAAATCAGCACTAACCTTAGACATTTTATTTTATAATCAAGTAAACTGGTATATCCCAGCCTAGCCACTTAAAACTTCATAGAACTGAGGCAGTCCCATTGAGAAATATAATAGGTGAGAGCTTGCTAAAGGATCAAGGGGACTAGAGTTAGTTCCCATTATAAGTTCAGCTGCTTAGGTTCAAAATCAAGTTGTTTTTTTGTTTTGTTTGTTTTTGTTTTTTGATTTACATTCCTTTGAAAGTCAATTAAGTCCTCTCTGTTTTATCTTTTTATGGAACAAATAGAGATATTGATGACTCTTGGTTGTGTGTTGTGTAAGTTTGATTATACATAGAATGTTTTATGCACTGTTGGGTGAGGGACTACCCTAGGTCTTGGCATTCCATATTGCTTGCAGGTGTTGGATTTCTGTGGGGAATGTTTGATTACTTATGATCTGCACCTGAGGAGTTCTGAATCAATAAAGCACCTGAGCTCAGATGCTTGGGATTCCATTGGTAGTATGCCACTGGCTATGATGGTGGTTCCTTCTGCTGAGGTCTGGCAGGGTTTGCAGTTCTGAATATGCCTCCTCATCTTCCATCCTGAGCAGTTCCACAGCAATGTACTACTGCAAATGGCGCCCACAACGTCGGGCTCGACGTCATGCCAGCTAATCCAACATGAAGACAAGGAAGAAAAAGAAACTCCAGACCTCCCAGAGTCCAGCAAAGAACAATCAGGGAAGTAGCAGAACCCAGACATTAAGGTATTAATCGAAGTCTCCTGAAAGAATAGGGGAGAGAGGAAGGAAATAAGCCTGTATAGAGAGAAAGGTCTGTGGAATTAATAAATAAATGAGGAAAAGATTTTTGAGGTGAGAGCTACAGAACTGAGGCCCTTAGAGATAAAGAATTCAGCTGGGTGCAGGAAAAAACAAGGCTCTTACTGCCTTTTCCCTGGTCATGAAGCTAATGTTCTCTCCTGCCGTTTCACAAACTGAGTTTTCTGATAGGTGCGTTGTATGTGTGTGAAGCCCAAGTGGGTCTTGTGTTTGAGGTCTATGAAGAAGAGTGTATGCTTACCCATAGCAATGGTGAAAAAGAACACCAAACTACCAGATTGTTTCAACTGGAGATTCTTCCCACCTGCCCAGGACTTTCTGCTCTGGAAACTGCAGCTTGGAGCCAAAAGACCTTAGTTAAACTGAGCATTTTTTTTTTCCTTCTGCAAACCCATCTACAAGAGGTCCTGATAAGACACATTTGCTATGGCAATGAGAATTCCATTCCTGAGGGAACCCTTACTGCAAAGTGACCAACTATTTTTTCAGTAAACCATACTCTATCTTAAAATCTGGAAAGTGTTTCCTCAGGGTCAGCACACAGAAGCTGTCTTCTAGAACTGGCCGAGTTTGTATCTCATGCTGGTAGTCAAACTTGGCACTCTAAGAGTCATCCAGGTGTTACTGGTTTTGAAGGCATCAAAGGGGTCATGGAGAGCAACTGAGGCATGGCACTGTAAGAGGCCAGGAGATGCAATTAGTGAAAGTGTAACCAAAGTAGCAGTTAAAAGCCCATATTGAAGGAGTCATGTAAAATTGAGGCTTGGCACCATGAAGAAAGCCCAGGAGAGGATATTGGTGAAAGTGTAGCCCAGTTGTAGCAAGGGATCCCAGCAGTTCTGAAGATGCCAGTACCGTGGAACAACCATCAAGAACAGCAGCAGCAGTGCAATGCAGCCAGCCAGAGCCTGGAGGACAAGCTGTGTGCTGCAAAGAGTAGAGTCAGAGAAGTAATCCAACCCCTGTTGGAGGAGGCCAGAAGATTGTGAGTGAATTCCAGATAATTGGACATTGATAATGTTTTTCTACTGTCCAGGAACATTGTGAAAAGCTTGATAGATGTTTGGTTTCATTTGGTCCTGTGCATTAGAAGCCTCATAATTGTTCGTCTTATAAATGGTTTTGCTGATGTAGTGTTGAATTGTGTTGTAAAGGTAAAGAAATTTTTTTTAATACAGAAAAGGGTATATGTTATGGAAGTTTAATTTTAGTTATGTTTAAAATAATTGTTTGTGTGCACTGTTGGAAAAAGGAATGCATAGGCCTTAGCATTTTGTATTGTCTGTAGGTGTTGGATTTATGTGGGGGATGTTTGATTGCTTATGATCTGCACCTGAGGAGTTCTAAATCAATAAAAAGACCAGAGCTGTGATGCTCTGGGTTCCATTTGCCTGACTGTGGCACTGGTCAGGACAGTGGTTCCCTCTGATTAGGTCTGGCAGAGTTACCAAGTAAGAAAATGCCTCCTTGTCTTTTCTGATGAGCTGTCACAGCAACCTACCAACTACAGTTGTGTTTTGTTATATAAGTGAACATCAGTTTGTTTGATGCCCCTGGTGCTTACTTGGTGGTAAGCAAGCATTACAAGCATGGGATTAACAGGTTTCTCCAAACCAATTCTCAGTCTTAAGGATATATTTGAAAAATACATTAAAAAGTTTATTTCAAAAATTTAAACTTGATCTAATCAAAACTTTTCCATTTCATATGTATCATAATTGAGTTGTTTTATGAAGTATCTTAGACCACAATTCAATAAAGATTTACAAAAAGGCACTGCACATCAAGTTATAATAAGCACAGGGTAAGTGTTGTAGGTTTTAAAATCCTTTAACGTGATCAAACATTTCTTGCCCAGAATGAACACTGAAGTTGGGAATGCTGTTTACAAGATACACTTAAAGAGAAAGCCTATTTTAGATTATTTCTTTATTTTAGCTCAGGTAAAACATCATAAAAAAATCTAAAATTCTTCAGCCCTACTATACTTTTAGAATGGTAAGAACTCAGGCCATTTGACAATTCCAAATTCTGCTGAGAAAGAGGGAAGGGAGACCTAATAGCTGGTAGGACATACATGGCACAGGATCTTTGGATGACAAGGTAGTTCTTTAAGGGTATCAGCTTTAGAAAGGTGATAGAAGGGTCTCTACTGATCACTGGCAAGCCTGACAATCACAACTGGTGAACTCCATGCCAATGTGGTAGGGAAATCTGTCCCAAGGAGATTGAAGCATTTCTAAAAATGAACCTGAAGATATCCTCTGGCCTCCAACATGTAGACACCTGTAGACACATATACAAACCAGTACTCACTTGAACATATATGCAGACATACCCACTCCTCCCCCACACACGTAAAATGTGTATGCATCATATAATACAGCAAAAGTAGTGAAAATATATTCCCGTATAAAATATGTCTGTAAGTAATCATTCCTAGAAATGAAACTTCGGTAACAACCGAAACATTGTTCTGCAAGTGAGTTAGTACACAAAAACCAAAGGATGGATTATTATTCATCCTTAAGTGATAAAACTTTATCTTCCAACCACGAAATGACATGTTTGAAGATTCACTGAAAGTTACGAAGCTAATCAGTGGAAGCTATGTACTGTAGAATCCAACTATATGATATTCTACAGGAGGGAAACTACAGAAAATCAAACCATCAGTGGGAAGAATGGTGGGGTGGGTCACAGAGGGTTGCAGGGTGGAGGTATAGCCTCTGTGTCACTATTGTGCTGGACTTGCATCTCTGTATCTCATATAAGCCTCATACATCGTACAACACCAAGAGTGAACTCAATGTCAAATGTGCATTTGTGTGATATTAAGGTGTCAGTGGAAGCTTATCAACTTGACAAATGTGCCTCTCAGATGGGGGATGTTGATCATGAAAAGGGGAGAATACATAGAGATGAAAATATGAAAATCTCTTTATTTTAGTGACTCACAGTATTAGAGAATGGTGGGTCTATTGTGAACATTAGAGTTAGCTGAACATAATTCTAGCCCAAGTACCTGTGCATCTGTTTTCTTTTCTGGAGTGAGTGGTTTAAGCATTGTTTTGAAACAGTATACAAAACAAAGCTTTTGCAAAGGCCTATGGCTCCCAAGACACAGCAGCTGGAATCAGGTCTTTCCTTGCCTCTGGATGCTGGTGTACTTGAGTATGATAAACGGAACATTCTTTAAGAAAGTGTGAAACCTGAGGCTAAGTGAGAGTTAGATAGACAGCCAGGTTCAGAACTTGTGCTGTAGTAAGTCATCAAGTCTCTACAGCATCCTGCTTAGAATGGGATCTTCCCTCTAGAGTCAATTTACCAGACTACATATTAATCTCCTCTCATGGAAACAATTTGAGGTGGGATTCTTGATTCCTAGAAGCAACAGTGTTCTGTAGAATGGTATCCCTCCTGACTGTGCTTACATTGTCTATCTGAGTTATTTGTTTCACCGAGGATTAAGCCTAAGGAATGTTCATGTTGGATAGCTGATTCCACTGCAAGGCAACGTTATAAAAACTAACAAACCATAATATGTTGACTCATTCATTACTCAAGATGCTGGGAATAATAAAAGCAATTCTTTATTCAGAGGTTAATGTATTCAGACTGTGTTCTCAGTGCTTTATGTGAAGTGCCTCATTTAATCCTCGTGACATGAGGAAATGAGTGCTCTTACTAATCGAATCATATTCTTGACAAATTAATAGAAATCTAAATATTGAGGTAGTATCAGACTCCTGGCTCAGGCTACTTAGATAATTCCCCCAAGCAGAAGCACAGGGATATGATGATATTTCATTTCAGACAAAATAGTTAAAGTTTGATCATTTAAATAGTTTCATAGCTGATTGTACAATTAGTTATTATTTTTTATTATTGTTTTCAAAGCAACCTTGCATATGCCAGACACTATGCTAGTGAGCTACACCTCCTGACTTCTTTTTATTTTTTATTATCAAACATTATTTCTGTGTGTGTGTGTGTGTTTATGTGTGTGTACTCTCTCTATGTGTACGTGTGTGTATGGTATATATGTGTGTGGCTTTGTGTGTGTGTGGTATCTGTGTGTGTGTGTGTGTGTGTTTGTGTGTACTCTTTCTCTATGTGTATGTGTGTGTATGATATGCATGTGTGTGTGTGTGTGTACTCTTTCTCTATGTGTATGTGTGTGTATGATATGCATGTGTGTGTGTGTGTGTACTCTTTCTCTATGTGTATGTGTGTGTATGATATGCATGTGTGTGTGTGTGTGTGTGTGTGTGTGTTTGGAGAACTACATTGTATGTGAGTGGAGGTCTAAAGACAATATTAGAGAGTGAGTTTTCTTTTTCTACTGTGAAATCCAGGGTTCTCCAGCCATCAGGTTTGTGAGGGAAGCACCTATACCAACCAACCATCTTTCTGGCCTTTGTTTTCATTTTGAAAACAAAAAGATGATTTACATTTCTAAAATGAATCATTGGCATTTAACCACAGGATTGTTTGGGATAATTAGATAGTAACAACTTAAAGTGTCCATAAACCAGCCATGACAGATTATATGACAAGTCCAATAGATGAGGTTGCTAGGGCCTGTGCTTCCAGGGCTCTGTTCTAGGAGGGACAAAAACCCTTGTAAATCTGGGGCTTAAAGGACACTGTGAGGGAGGTGATACCTTGTCACATGCCTTGTGGTGTAGATATGGTCTTGGCAAAGTGGGGAATATGCAAATTTCCCCTTATTGCATGGTCAAGTCTAGTTTTCCATGACAAACACCCCCAGAGAAGATGCACTGGCCGGTTTGGTTCTTCTAACTACTGTCTTTGTTCATGAGAAGGAATATCTACTCATATCTAAATACTTCATTTTCATTTTTTTGGAGCTGATAATTTGTGAATTTACTATTCTACTAGAAAAAATTAAATGTGAAATTACTTCATCACATGTTACTTAGAAAGTGATTTAAAAAGTTCAAAATAACCTAGTGATAAACTGAGCTTTATTCTCTGTTACTTTTTCAGTCTCCAATGTTCCAGTGGATTTAATTCACTGAGAAGTTTGTGGTGGCCTCTCTTACTGATGAGAGTTCACTGACTTGGTCTTTAGAACCATGCCTGATGTATGCTTTACAATATCTTATTTAAAATATGACTTATACTGAAACATTGGGAAACTATAAGATGAATTAGTGCTTACACTTCTCACACTGCATCAAAGATGTCTCTTTCATCGAAACAAGATAGTAATCACGACTTTCTGTCTTTGTTCTTTCTTTTTCTTTGATTTTTCGAGACAGGGTTTCTCTGTTGTAACTCTGGCTGTCCTGGAACTCACTCTGTAGAGTAGGCTAACTTCAGATTCACAGAGATCTCCCTGTTTCAGCCTCTCGAGTGCAGGGATTAAAGGCATGCATGGGCACCTCATTTTATTTTATGTTTTTCAAGACAGGACACGTCTGGTGATTCCACCACTGGATGTTTTTATTTGGTGATTTCTTATTTCCTTTGTAAGTTGAGCCAAAAGTGCCTCTGCTCAGTCCCTTAGGCTAATACAAAATTAGTGATTGAACAGGGACTTGAACCCTGGACTCTCAGATTAAAAGTCTGTTGCTCTTCCAACTTAGTTATCCAAGTTCTGAGCATCTCTCTTATAACCAGATTTTGCATATCATTCATGTCAAGGCCTCCTCATAGATTGTTAAGGGGAAGAGATCATTTGAGTGAGTGTAGATAACTTTCTCTACAGTTTCACAGTGAATTGAGGGCATGTTAGTCTGCAATTCACTTAAAGATTTCCTAAAGTGTAAATGTAGTACATACATGCCATAGAATAGTATTGACCTGGGCTGTGGAATGTTTGCAAGCTCAGCAGATTTTTTTTATGAAGCCAAGATTGAGTCACTCATGTGGAGTATCGAGGTAGGAGCTAAAAAGAGCCTATCTATGCCATGCACCCACCTCAAAGAGACTAGCCATAATCCTTCAGTAACATTCAGATGAATTAAAAAATAATAATAAAGTGTTACCACTACAAAACTAAACCTTTAATTAAGTAAATTGTATAGGATTTATAATGTAGGAAACCTAAACCACAAATCTTAGATTTCGTCCCAGATTCCCAGGCAAATATAAAAATAGTCTACATTTAATGAAAAAATTAAAAATAAATAAAACAAAATATCAGAACTGGAGTGATTTTAGTGTCCTCTTCCAAGTGATGTTTAACTTAAGGTGTTAAAGGGTCCCGTCTCTGTGTGAGGCTGTGTCCTTCACTCTCCCGTGCTGTGGAGTAATGCCATTTTTATGGTCTCCAGGTCTAGATTTTTTTCCCCGCAGTATCAGAGAACATGTCCTCTGCAGTGATCTTCCTACCTCTTTCTCCTCATCTGAAGAGAGACAGAAACAGAGGAAATTTGCTGTAGGAACAGAGACATGATGACCACAATAGATATGTCTCAGGGGAAGGACTCCATGTCCTCTCCGTTTATTTTTGCAGACAAAAAAAAAGAGAGAGAGAGAGACAGAGAGAGAGAGAGATCTTTTCCTCAATAGATTTGAGAATTAAATAGTTTCTATGGCTATTACTTTATATAGGAAGCTTTACTGGGAGTCCACAGCTTCCTTGCCAGAACTGTCTTTCTCTCTGACTTCCATGAGGGTTTTCATCTTAGGAACAAAAGGCTGAGTTGATACCCTTGCCAGAGTAAGTTCAGCTTCACTCTGATGGCCTTAATCCAGGCCTCCCTGTATGGTTTTTTGATGTGAGCCATACCCTGTAAACAAAATTTCTAGCCATAGCCCTTGGAACATATGCTTCTCCTGCCCCATCCCTTTGTTTCCATTTATGATTTTCTTCATCAAAAAATCCCTTGTGCATGCTGCCATTTGATGGAGATCTATTTGTCATGTTGCTATTTAGTAACAACCTGTTTACACTCATCTTGACAACAATACTTCCTTAGTGTTATTTTTATATGTGCATTCTCCTACAACTTCCAAGTGGTGCTCATATATTTTTTTTTTTTGGTGTCACTTGTGGTTTTGTCTTTCTACAAATTTCAACATTTATCTTCTTCCAAATAGATTATTGGCATCTTTGATTAGAAAGAAAATGCACAATATATTTGCGTGAACATCAACCCTCTTTACCCTCATCACTCGACTTCTTGTACATGTCAGATATTAAATGGAGATGAAACAGTGAAAACAGAAATCTCATGCATTTTACAAACAAGGACAGAGTCCAAATGAGCCATGAGAAATGAGATTGGGAGGAAAGAATTATATTCTAACTGCCCAGTGACCCACTCATTCAAGGTCTCAGAGAGATATTAGATTTCTAGGGAAGAAGCCCAGCAGTTGGACTAAAGCGATTCACAATGTGTGAGAAGAGAGACATTGTCCCCTTCCTAGTGAGATCAGACAATGAGCTGAGACAGCGACACAATGAGCCAAAAAGCACACCCACCACGACCCTCTGTGGCTTGAGCTGGATTTGAAGGCAATGGATGTAACACTCTGTTCTAAGTTCTGTTAGCTTTGCTCAGCTTCCCCTGGGAAGAGAATCCTGTTTCTGGGCTGGGATACAGTTTTCCTTACCTCATGGTTGTTGGCTGCTAACTTCAGCCTTTAGTTAATTTCTAGGATCCTTTCTAAAAAGGCAACTCCCTTTCTTACCCACAGGGCCAGGATCAGGTTTCAAGTGAAACTGCTGATATCTGACGTTGGTTTTATTATTTTTTTAATTTTTTTATTTTTTGCCTTATAAAATTTAACTTTATAAGGTTCAAGTATAATTGTTATAGGTGGAATTGCACATAGATATGTATTTAGAAAACTGTTAAGAAAATTAGATGACAATTAGAAAATTACTGGAAATAAGTTACTGGTATATTTTTGACTTGTAAAAATAGTCTCTAGGGCACTGGAAGCAAAATGAATATGTCCTAGAAGCATTCACATATTTTGATTAATTTTCACTTCAATATTTTTCTTTTAAGACTTTTTTTTAAATATCTAAGCTTTCTGAAATGTCCTCAGTTTTATCCTCAAGGACATGGACATAAAATTCTGGGAAACGTAAAGATCACACACAGACTTCTCTTTTGTTCATATGCCTAAAAAACCCACAGTAGTCCTTTAATAAAATTCTGGTATTAGCTCTTTGTGCCTGACCATTTCCCAACACAGGTACATTAAAAACCACAGCTCATAGCTGGAAGCTAAACTACCTTTGAGAACATCATGCAGAGCAGGGTCCAGACTGCAGAACTTTCTCTTCATCTATCACTTTCTGTGTAGTTAGGATAAAGGAAAAGAGGAAGATACCACCAGGGACTTTCATAATGACAGTCTAGAGGGACATTCACTCTCAGTTTGAATAGTCTTTTCTTGATTAGATTAGATTGGGCTTAAAAATTGTTAGTTAAGTATTCCCACGATGTATTTGAAAGATCCTGGTTAAAGGTAACGCCCTAGGCTTGGGTGAGAAATCATATCAAATGAGTGGGTGAGTGTGCTGTCTTGAGATTGTGGCTTAACAAGTGACTTTCATACCATGTAAGTCGCTGTTTGTTTGTAAAGTGTTCCTCCTTAACCAAGCCAGTCATGTAAGACACGAAAGACCTCACTCAGACAAAACAATTGTAGTTCACTGTTGCTATATACGAGTCCATCATCTTTTCATGTGTGTAAATAATGTTAATTATTTACAAGGTATGTGAAATTCCCTTCATTTCTGTATGGTTCTGAGTGCCTTGAGGATTCTCACATCCCTGATTCTTATTTCCAATCAAGTCTCTACTTTTGTGTAAAATGATGACTTTTATGACTCCTACCACAGTTGGGATGCTTCCTTGTTATAATGTAAACAAATTCAGTTGTACATAGATCTGTGCTTTTCTCAGAGGGGGAAAAACATATGCCTACAAGTTGATTTAGTTTATCAAATGATATAAACATAAATATTTGAACAAACTGTAGTTAACTATAATAAAAGTGGTGTTCTTAAAAAGCCATATTCTGAAACAACCATGAAATAAAATTACATACAAATAATACCAGGAACACCTAAAACTTCTAAATAGTTTTAAGTTTAAAGTAAAGAAAATCCACTTAAAAAGCTTAAAAATCTCTGCAATGAGACTGTGCTATACAATGCCAATGAAATATTATCTTACCTATTTTATTGTTTAGCAAATAGAAGAACAGAATAAATGAAAATAAACTTTAGTTAAAAGATAAGTAACATGATACAAATTGTAGCTCCAACTAACTTGAAATTAAAAACATATTCTGAATAACTTAAAAGTTGGGCATTTGAAAATAAAGCAGGAAAGCTAGTAGCAAACTTGAGAAATACACACACAACAGTAGTAACAGAAAACAATGTAGACACTTAGATATGTTTACTGGAAAGAATAATATACCTACATGGATGTCTTCATGAATATTTGCTAAAAAGCTTGAAACTCCAACAGAAACACAGTTCCCACAAATGGTCTGCATAAATCCTATACAAATCTAATTCTTTTAAAAGTTCTACATACACAGCAAAATTAGCACCTTTGTGGAAAGTACCTGATAAACCTGTAGGACCATGTGGTCACATTGATAAATACTAATATTTAAGAGGCAGAATATTACTATTTTTCACCAGGATGATAAAAACATCCATTTTAATTTAAGAATTTTTAATAAAGAAACAATTATTATTTACAGATGTGAAGACAAAATTATATCTCAGTATGAACAAATCAAATGTAGAAAATACTACACAAATATTTAAAAATAAGCTATGAAGATAAATTGTGGATCATAGGAGAGCAGGAAAGACTCAATGATAGTTCATTATCAAATATTCATTTTATTGACAATTTAAGTTAAGTAGACAAGTGCAGGTAATCTATCACTAGATGTTAAAAATATGAATCACTGGTGGTGGGCTACAAGTATGAAGCAATAAGAAACATTAATAACTAAATACAGAGCTCCAGAGGTATGACCTGAGTCTCCAGACAACAATAATAAGGAAAGAGGCCAAGCCACAGGACAGTACTGGGAATAGGGCACTTATGGAACAGATGGGCAACATGGCTGGATTTCCTGAATAAATGGAAGCTCACGGAAGCTTTGGGGTAGACAAGTGGCCACTCTGAGAGTTGCAGCAGGTATGATGATTGTAGAAGGTTTAAGTAGAAGAGTGGTGTGCTGTTCTTTGAAACAATAGCTAGAATTTGTACAATTTGTGGAACGAAAAATGAAAAATTGTCAGGCCAGGAGACTTGCTGAGTTGTGGGTAAAGTGAAGTTGTTTCTGAGGTTGTAAAATATAAATGAAGAGGATTTTTAGATATATTATGAAGCAGAATGAACAGTACTTGTTGAAGAATAGAAACTCTCCTACTCTTCGTTAATTCTAAATTTCCATCAGATTCTAAGCAGTAAGACAAACTGAGGTATACATGGATGTTCCAAAGCTAGAGTTTTACTATTTCTGTCTTATGCTTTTCAGATGCCCACTGAAGACATGAGGACCATTCTGGAATACTTAGGACTTTAAATAGTCCTATTCAATTTACATGGGTATATATGTACTCTCAGAATAGTCTTTATATTAACTAGTGGCAAGGGAGATTTTATTTTACTTTTTCCAGATTTTATTTACATACAAAAACTTGTTAGCTTGATTATATTTAAGAAAGATGTTTAATTATAAGGCTGGAGAGATAGCATGATGCTAAACTTCCATTATGCTCTTAGAGAGGAACCATATTTGGTTCCCAGAACCCAGGTAGAGTACCTCATAAGAACCTGTTACTCCAACTCCAGGGGATCTAACACCCACTTTTAGAATTTATAGGCACCTGTTCTCATGACCACAACGCTCCTGCATTGACAGATACATACACACATAATCAAAAATTAATATAATAACAGTAAGGAAAGATGGTGAATTAGAATGATTATTATAGGAGTAGTGTATCACAGGCAGGAAGCTTTAGCAATTCTTTATAACAGATGTGTATATTTCATCATAAACTAAGCCTCAGTTCAGCGTTAAAGACCTATATATGGATTTTTATGTGTAACTACAGGGTTTGGAAATTTCCCTCAGTAATTAAGCAATGCTGAGTGGTTAAAAGCACGTAGCTCCGGCAGAGGGTTTGGCTTCTGTTATCAGTACTGGCATGGCAGCTCATAACCAACTGTGAATCCAGTTCAGGGGATCTGATACCTCTTCTCGCTTCTGCAGGCACTAAGCATGGTGTTGACGCATTTACATAAACACATAACTTAAGAAAAAGAATCTCTCCTTTAAGAGGGTGTTTTCACCATGTAACTTTGATTGGCCTGAAACTCACTATGTAGACCAGGATTGCCTCAAATCCACAAAGATCTGCTTGTCTCTGTCTCCCAGGTGTTAGCTGTGGTTAAAAGCATGCATTACTATACCCTGCCAAAAAAAAAAATCTTTAAAAAATGAAAACCTTCCTAGTGAGGTTAGTATGGCAGAACATAAGCATATTCTTTATCAACTTTTAGTCAATATGGTAGGTTTCATGAATATCCATTTTTATCTTAATATAAGATATACAAAAACTTATATACAAAGGTATATTTTTTTAGATAATATTTTATTAGTTATTTGAAAATTTCATAAAATGTATTTTGAACATATTTACCACTCCATCAACTCCTCCCATAATAACCTTCCTCACCCTCCCATTCCTTTCCACCCAAAACATTTTTTATTACCTAATGAGTCTTCCCAGTTACTCTTGCAAGGTAGGACTTGCCCTGGCAAGTCTCCCTGCCCAGGACCACATCTATGGGGGCGGATTTTGTGCCCACTTTCCACCCTCTATGCTGGGGTTTTGTCTGGCTCAAATTGGTTTGAATATGTTGTTTTAACTGTAGTGAATTTGTATGTGCAGCTGCCTTGTGTATGAGGAAGTTTCCTTTATTTTGTAGACTGCCCCTGACTCTTACAGTCTTTCTATGTGTTCTTCTGTGAAGACATCTCAGTTTTGGGGAGGAGGTGTGATATGTATGTCTCACAGTCACTTATTCTCTAAGTTGACCAGTTAGAATATCTCTGTGTTGATTATTGTTTATTGCAAGAAAAAGTTTCGATGATGAGGGCTGAAAGTCACTCTGATATATGGTCCTAAAGGAAGTCCTTAAGAGTCATTTTGATCCTGTGTCCACTTAGCCAAATAAAGTTGTTGAGTTCTTACACAGGGCCTATGACATGGTAGCCACAGAGTTTTGTCCCTTTAACAGTGCAAGTATAGTTCAATATTATGGAGTAGGCATTAGAGCCAGACAGAATGAGCTTGGCCACTCCCATGGTATTGTGCAATTGTACCAGTGACATCTTGCAGGCCATTGGCTGTTATGACTTATAGGGTTCAGAGCTGGGTGAGATTGTGGATTTCTTTTCTCCTCTGGCAACATGCATAGCACTTCCCAGCACCAGCTAGCCATCATGGAAGAAGCTTACATGTATGAACGGATTTCTTTATTTTCTCTGACTCAAGTATGCGACATTTTCAGCAATAGGGTCTTACTCTCAAGTTCTAGAGGGTAATGAAGAGTATTGGCCACACCTCCAAGCTCTCTCTCTATGAGCCATTATTTGGCAACAACTCTAAAAGAGGTAAAGGGTCTTGGTTTGCTAACATGAGATTTCTAGTTGGGGTATTGTTCTCCCTTTGTAGGGTAACACTATTATACCTTGTGTGTGTGTGTGTGTGTGTCTGTGCATATGTGTGCATGTGTGCATGTGTGTGTGTGTGTGTGTGTGTGTGTATGCATGTGTGTGTGTGTGAATGTGCATGTGTCTGTGCATGTGTGTACATGTATACATGTATGCTTATGTGTGTATGTGCAATTTTCTATAGTAGTATGTTTTCATGTGCCTTTTCAAAAGGTCTTTAGCATTAGTCATTCCTTTCCAGTCTCTTCTCTATCTATACTCTCCCCTACGCACTCATTTAACTGCTTCTGTTCCATTATTCCCCTTAAAGTTTTGTATCACTTTGTCCTATCTCTCTTCCCTGGAAAGCCTGCTCTCCCATTTAACCCTTATTAAATGGCTGACTTTCAGATATATCTGAAGATTCTAACTCAACATCTAAAAGTGAGAGAAATGTGAAGTGACTCTTTCTGGGTTTCAGGGTTACATCACTCAGAATGATTGTTTCTAGCTCCATTCATTTAACTGTGAATTTCATAATCTTGTTGGGGTTTTTAATGCTTAGTAAAACCATTTTACCTATGGTTATGTTCAGTGGCTGAAGAAATGAAGTGGTAACAGTGAAGACCAAGATTATCTACAGTTTTAAAAATTTAAGCAGACAGGGGCAAATTCATTTCAAGAGCCACTTAAATTTGCTTTATTTTCTTTAGTTTTAATTGATTAAGGTGACTGATTTTACCGTAGACTTCATTTTTTTTTTTGGCATATCAATTGTCAAACTCACAAATGCATGTCACCGACTCTACTCCATGTTGATTCTGCAGTATGACAATGAAGTTCTTTGTTCACACATGTTGATACAACAATGAAATTAGCCCTTCAATTGCTACTTTCTTCATAGCAATTTGCATAACATTAACAATAAAATGACTTCACTTTTAGAGCAATTTCTTTGGCAGTCAACCTGATGTAATTAGATTTCTCCCCTAGGAATACTGTCAGTCTTTATTACTAAGTAATTAGCTTACAATATAATATTAAATGCTAAAAAACCAACTGCATGATTTCCTCAGAAGTGAAAAGTATAAAGAACACACAGTCCCAATCGAAATTCTGTTAACAGCTTTCATTCTTTTTGCCAGGAGTGCATTTTGCATTTATTATAAAAGAGAATGCATATTGTTCTTTTAGAACAGTATATAACTCCTGTGAGAGCCATTTATAAAATCTAATAAACTCCTCTGTAGTACTAGTAAATCACTATAAACTTGACATTATTCCAAAGATGGATATGATTTAGCATAGCTTAAGAATCCTGAGACCATTTCTTTGGCACTGTTTTATTGTATCGAATATGTGCTGTAGACATGTGAAATTAAAGTTGCTAATCAACTCACAAGAATGTACTTTTCCTCACTATGTACTTTCCAGTGTTTTAGTTTCTAAATTTTATTTTATTTCATAAATTTTACTGATAAGGCATTTAAACACCATGCTAATTCGTTAGGAAAATCACCTGTCTTTTGTTCTTTAATTATGAAGTTATACAGATAAGATTTTAAGTCTTATCAATCATTTTAGAAAGAGGCTGTATTATATTGTAAACTGAGACTGACCCTAAGCCTAAGAACAGAGTTTATTTTAACAAGAAGGAAACAAATCCAGAGGAGTGTTTAATGAAATCATCGTGGGAAAAGGCTAAGGTCAAATACAGTTAGAAGGTAAGACAAGAATTCTGAAGACATGTATCCCTTGGCTGGTAGACAATGGTATACCCAGGCATGCCCATGTGGAAGGGGCTCCTCAGAGCCAAGACAACCAGAGGCAAAAGTCTCTGACTGAATCAACTTCCCAAATTGCACGGTTACCTATGTACTAGTGTTGTCCTCAATATCTACTATACAGCCAGCCCTCAGTAGCCCTTACTTAGCCTGCTGTGGTTCAGATATGATTGATCCTGAACCCTTGGTTCTTGATATCCTGACAAGGACGTGGCAGACAGAAATCCCAGCATGTCTGTTTTGGTGCCCAATACCCTGAAACTTCTGTGTATGAGAGGCATAATGCAGATGCTGGCCACAGTTACAAAGGATTCTTGTGTAGGCATCTGTGAGATGGCTGTACCTGAGTGTTTGCAAACTGTGACTTTCCTTCCATCAGTCTATAAGGAAAATGATTTAACAAATTACAAAATACTTCCTATGTCAGTATTTAGGCATGGTCTCAATCTCTAACTTCTTTAAGTTTGTCATTTATTAATTGATATCAGAAAATTAAATGTAGGAGTCAGAGAACTCATGAAATCTCACCAATAAAATAAAAGTGTTTAATAATGCAAATGGTTAATAAATAAAGCCAGGATCTCTAGACTCTCAGAAACACCTTTCCCAAGCATTGCCTTTTATGATCTCAACAGCCTCTAGCTTTCTTTACCTGGAAAAGAAAAGAAAGTTTGCATTTCACCCTTCTTCTGCCTAGAAGACAGGGCCAAATGATCCCTAAAATAAGAGACTTAATCAGGATCTTGATTAATTCATTTATTAAAAGATGAATAACCAATTGGTGTGATCTTCCCTGGGGAAGATTGCTTCTCCTGTTTTTAGAATTTCTTAGTTGCTTGTAGTTCTTTGTCTAAGGCTGAGGTCTCTTGCACTTCCCCCCGCCCCCGTCCACATTAGCATGCAGATTGCTGCTGTCCTTGTTCAGGTCATATTTGTTGGTCTTGTTGGTGAGATTTCGTGGATGTCACTTCTGACATTTCTAGGTAACAGAATCTCACAGTGGACTCTCTGTTCCTCTGGCTCTTACAGTCTTTTTTCCCCTCTTTGCCACAATGATGAATCAACCTTGGGTACAGGAGTTGCAGTGTAGATATATCACTTGAGACTAAACTCCAGAATTTGGCATTTTGATTGGCTGTGGCTTTCTGCAATGGTCTCCATCTGCTGCAAAGAGAAGTTTCCTTGATAAGAGATGAGTACTACATTTATCTATGGGTGTAAGGATAAGTTAAGTACCATGTAGTTAAGAATTATGATTGTTTAGTAAAGTGTCATTTGTGTGCCACCTTCAGTGAAGTCTGGAGTTCAGGAGAATTGATGTTTGATCTTACTGTTGGTCTGAACTCTGAACAAGTATTTACAATACTTCCAACTAAGCCCTGAAGATTCTGTTCATAGTACCCAAGTCTATGAAAGGAGTATTTTAACCTTTGTAAATGAGAATTCAACTGTGTCAAAAGATAGGGACATATATCTGGAGAACATAGTTCTACACGTGTCATTGACCAGCTTATAGATATAAATATTACATACAATGTGCAAAGTTTTCCCTAGATATAAATTTCATTTTAAGCTGACTGCCTGAGGTAAGCAGAAATTTAGGTGAAGGTGGAATTTGTAATTCAATGTAATTGAACCATGTCTGACCTTCTTTTAATATTTGTATCCACTTTATTGTCAAACTACCAATAATAAATGTTTTGTTCCAAAGTTTTAAAACTGAGTATCAAATTACCTGCTTAACTAGTTTGTTGTGAAATTAAATAAAATGATATTTTCAACTCTTAGCAAGACACCTGGTATTGGTAAAAACAATGGAGCAAAACACATTAGAAACAATAATCCAGCCAAATTTTTGCCCATCTTCAGTTTAAGGAAGCATGACAATGGCTTGCACAGTTCTTGTATGAGTAAGAAGATACCTTGTAGAATGAAAAGCTGATATTTTTATTTCCAGTGCTATAATACTAGAAGGATGTGAGCTATGGAACTTGGGGACAGCTCAAGAAACCCCATCGAGTAAGATTCCTGATTTAATCAGGGTATTCTACTGAAGAGTCCTCGAAAAGCTTTTTAAGTAATTATTGTCATCATTTGCGGGAACCAAAAGTCACCCAACCTATCCCCCTCCAAAAGAAGCACACACATATATACACAACAATTCTTGGTATGAGGAAATTTTGAATTTTTATAGGATTAATATTTTCATCAATTAAATTAAATCTGAAGGGAAAATGAAGAAAAGCAGATATTAGGAACAAAGAGCAAAGGTAGACGATGTTAAATGCTAACAAGATATTTATTCTGCATTTCATTAAAGTTGATGCGGAAAGGATATTCTAGAAGCAATTAAGAAAAAAAAAAAGCATTTTCCATCTGTCTCAAGTTCAAGTTCCTATAGTAAATAGACTGTTTTGTGGGAAATACTAATAATAAAAACCCACAATAATGCTTATGTAAGATTATGGATGGGAAAATAGCCTAAAAATACTTTGTAGAAGTGCAGGCTTTGTCAAAATAATAAAAACATTCATATAACTAGTATCACACAAAAAGCTGATTTAAGTGACTAGCTGCTTTTCCTTTGCATAGTGCTTTTACACTTTGTATATAATGATATTAAGCATTAGTATATCTTTATCAATTCATCAGTTTATAGAATCCAACTTGCTTTCCATATTGTGTTTATTATAATGATGACAACATGAACGTTGGTCCAGATGTGCTGGGTAGACCTATGTTTGCATTTTACTAGCTATCAACCTGTTTTGGTTTTGTTTTTTGGTTCACATGATAATTATATGTTCATCATTTTTCATAACTTTTCTATTATTTTCTAGTTGACTGTCCCATTTTATACACCCTTAAAATATGTACGGAGGTATCCAATTTCTCAGCACCTGTGCTGACAATAGTTACTGAGTTTTAGAGTCTTCAATTTTATTCTGTTTGTACTTCAATAATTTGCCTCATGATGCAATTATTGGCTGTTGGTTAAAATTAGATAGGAAGGATCAAGAGTCTGATGGTTGCTTAGGACTTGCTGGGCAGTATCAGTGATCCTACCAGCATTTTAGAAGATCACCATTTGACTAAGGTATTGGACTGGGAGAATATTGGCCTTCTGGGAACTCAATATCCATCTCTTCCTTCCACAGAAGAATTACCTATGATAGTTTGCTCTCCTAGATCTCCTCTTGTCCTTATTTCTTAATCCATTAAGTCAAGGCAAAGACATCAACAAAATTCAGTGTAAGAACTGTAGCATGTCAAGAGGACAGAAGCCAACACCAAGGCAAATTTAACTCACAGCATGCTATTTTCCAATTTACCTTCCTCTAGTAGACTATGATTTTGTGATAGCAGAGATTTCACATGTTTTATTTTCTTCCTGTTTCTTCTAGAATAGTGTTTGCAGAACAAATGTGTGTTTCGTGTTTCCTAAAACAACATGTAGAAATGTAGATACATTTCACCAGTGACAGATAGATGTTTACAGTACCAGGCAAGGATTCCCTTCTACTGCACGGCTCTAAAGTCCTACAGACAGCTTTTGAAACTTCCCAAATCTAAGCACCACTATTTATGCTCTGGGAGATCGTACTGAGATGGTAATTGTTGTGGTTCATAGATTTACAACTGGTTGTGACTGATTTTCTACCTTTGCTTCATTCTTGGTCTGTTGTTTTGTTTTGTGCCTTTTTTATTGTCTTGCCATTTTTGAAGTTCCTTGGCATTATGAAGTTGTTTTGCATTTGCCTTGGCTTTTCAGCACTTACACACAGCATCTGACTCTTGGGAGGAAGGGTAGATGTGCTTCTTACTTCATCTTATCGCAACCAGTTGTAAGATGCCACCCAGAGTAATTACTGAGGATGACCACTTGGTGAAGCTTAGGACTGCTAGGATTCTCTGTGAGCCTGCTGTGTATCCTCTTTCACTTGTAGAAACGTGTCTCTATGTCCAGTATAAACTTAAGGACCTTAGAACTGGAGAAAGCTTCAGTTCCTCAGCAGAGGAATACAAAAGTCTATGTGTGCATGCATAAGATGCTATCACAGTGACAAGATACTTTGAGGCTACTCAAATGACACTTTTCTTTGATGAAGATATACCACTGCTGGTAGAGCTCATACCTAAAATGTGCAAAGGCCCATTCCATACAAGCGCCAGATAAAAACTGGACATTTAGTACATACCTGTAATCCCTGCACCTGGGTAAGAGTTAAAGGCTATCATGGGCTGCATAATAAATTTAAGGCTAGTATGGAATACAGTGAGACTAGTCTCAAAAAATCAAAACATAGCCTTTTATCTCACTAATTTCAGTGTTCATCAATAGGCTTTTCTGTTACATCAAGTTTCTAGCCACGGGAAACATGATCTTTCTGTATACCTCAGATTCCCAGGACAATCAAAGGACTTAGCAGTTATCTTAAATTTGCTTTCCATGGGTTTGTGTAGGAGAGCTGCAGTGTGCATATTGTTTGTATGTGTATAAGTCATACCTACTCCTGTCCTATATACATGCATGTCCATATTCCGCTTTGTCCTCTTCAGGGAGATGCTTTTTCAAGTTAATATAGGACACAGTGCACTTCAAGTTTGTACACATTAAATATTCATTATTTTGAACTCATTAAAAAAATCTATGCTTTGACATAACTGAGTAGTAAATGGAGGGTTTTCAAGCAAAGGACAGTCATTCCAGTACAAACAACTCTGACTTCATCCTTTATAATATATTTGCGTAGGGACATATATAATACTTATACATTAGAAATACTTATAATCAATTTGGAAAATGATAACAATTACAGAGACATACAATTTTATAACATAAAAACATTTAATTCCTTGATAATATACTCAGTTGGCAGCATAATTGAATAATTCATAACTGAATACTCTGAACAGGAACACTACAACTGGTGATTGCTGAAAAAATAGAATCATTTAAATGGATTTATTAGAGCTAAATGAAATGTTAGAGCTTGAGATATTTTCAGACATAATTATCATGATAATTTATATTATCATTTTATTGTAAAAACTGTCAAAACATTAGGAAAATAAATGCCAAGGGGACATGGTAGTGTGTTCTTTTTCTAAAACCATCCTCCTTTTGCTTTCCATCTTGGACACCCAATCCTAGGTGAGCTGGGGCTCCTGGATACAGCACTGATCAGAGAGAGCTGCAGGAGGTGACTGCAAGATCATTCCCACTTTTCTTTTCCTGCCCCTAGGGAATCGGTCACGCACCTGTCATTTTAGCCTGTAATACCTCTTGTTGAAATCAATACTTGCTGACTGTATTAATGAGGTGAGCCATAGATAGATATGCAGTGGACCTAAAATGGCTGTCACTTTTCATTGCAAGCTCAAAATCCAGTGCGATATCACCTCTCTTTCCCAGCTAAGGATGGAGTTAGATCATTCTGTTTTGGCAGAAACTCCATATATTATTATATTGAATATTACCAAGAACGCATGGTATGTGTTAGAGCCGCTCTAGATTGGGTCGGCAGTGGAAGTGTCAAAAATGTTTCCATTACACTAAAGGTAGAAGCTGAATATTCTGTAGTATGATATCTGATTATCTGAGGCCTGAAATACTGAATAATAGTGAATACTGTGAACGAAAGAGAATAAAGGATCCTCTATGTGTTCCACTGAACCAGAACTTCAAATACCCCTGGGATTAAGGCATGTCTAGAAGAGTTATCACAGGGAGAAACTTGCTCTGCATCATACAGCTAGGGTGTGGCCAGCAGATTTGTAAGAACAGTCATTCCCCAAATGCAGCAGCCTAGTGCATATCCTTTCCACCGGACATTTGATCCTCTGATGAAAGTATTCCGTCCCCACCAGCATTCTCTTGATGATTACTGTAATCATCATTACTTATTTTAGTATACTCTGTAGATTAGGTCATCACTTCCCATGTGCTTCTTCAGCTTTCATGTAAAGGTGTATGTGTCTTCTTCTAATCTCCCTGGGAGGGGAACTCACTGAAGAATGTTTGTGCTGGGAACTTAGCTTAGAGGAAGAATGCTTGTCTGCTTTGCATAGGCATTGGTATTAATTTTCACCACAGTAAGATCAATCATTGATCAGTCAACCAATATTTTACTTATAACTGAGGTGAAATTCATGACAGTGGCTTTAATGAGTTAAATAAGTAATTTCAAGTGTCTCAGTATTATAAATGTGTCATGAGGAAGCTGAGTCCCAATACTTCAGAGGAGAGCCATTTCCTTTCTGTTTCTATATCTACAAAATTGCTTTACTGTTTTTTTGGTCCTCCACTATGGTGGCCTCTGCTTCCCTTTTTATAGCTTTCTCACTCCCTCTTGCACTAAGACCTTGGAATCACTGACAGACTAGACAAACCTCTTCCCCCAGTAAGGTCATGTGGTCAGTAACTTTAGCCTAATTTGAAAGTTTAACTTGTCATATCTTAGAACTAAATATAATCAAAGGATATCAAGATTAAGAAAAGCATAATTCTAAGATTCATCATTCCTATTACCATAGTTCCCTTGAAATGTGATTGATGTCCTGACACTACACAAACTCATCAATTCATACTGTCAGAGTTTGAATTCAAGTGCTACCACATAGGATGCATGTCACTAAGCTTCTTAGTAGAACTCTCTGCTTCTTAACTTCTGTAAAATGGACATAAAAACAGAAACTTCTTTGGTGTCAAAAAGCAGTAAAATGTGTTAATCTTTTAAAAATATTTCCTCATGTCTAATAAGTATCTATAATTCTTATCTAAAAGTGAGAATATTTCTCCTTTGATAAGATGTGAATTTCAAAGCTTTAATAATTTATAAACCATATAAATATTTGATGGCATTGGTCTAAGTCAAATACATCATTATATGATTTTTGATAATGATTAAGCTGTGTATTACTTTGAATTCCAAGTTAAATTTAATGATTAAAAACCAAGCAATTTCTACATATAAAAATATTTATGACTGTGCCTGCTTGTCACAGGGAACTATAGAGACATAGAAATGGAATGAAATGAAACTTGTATGTGCATACACACACATGCACACACACATACAGCTAGAGTTCAGGAAGATACACTGATTGTCAGGAGGACCAGTATAAATAGGACAGCTAATGAGGTTTCCTGCCTGGAGCAAGGATTCTGCTTTGGAAATGTGGATCGCCCCTGAATAATGGAGACCAGATCTGTGTATGACTCAAGTACTGTCAAGTACACAAGAGTTTCTTTCTCACAGAAGCAGTACACAACTGTTTTCACATACGAATATGGGACTATATGAAGGCCAGTGTACATTGTAGTCACACACACACACACACACACACACCCCTAAGTGAAGCGTATGTATGGGAGATAGAAGAAAACAGCAAGATGGTGCAATTGTGTGTGGCCAAGAAATTTTCCCAAACTATCAGACACTGACTTCCAACCACTGCCTCTGACATAGGTGAACAGCCTGCCATTGACCTGCTGGTATTTTGTGCTCCAGATTCCTGGTTTAAATAGTCCACAGTCATCCTCTTTCTGTGTAGTATGGGACAATGCATGGCTAGTCTGAAAACTGCACAGTTACCCACTCCTGATCCTAAGTCTACTCTCTAGATGTAGAGAGTACATCCACAGTACTGCCACAGTAAAAGGGTTTCATTCAAGTTGTTTCTTTTAGTGGGCGTTCACAGTGTAGAGAGAGATGTCACTTAGTCAGAATAACTCCAGTTCGTGACCAGACCGCCATGGTACCACATGATAAGTTTAGACAGGACAAATTGTTGGAAATCTTCCAGCCTGAGTTTCCTGTGTGTGCAGGGGAAACAATTCCCAATCATCTGAGAATTACAGGTTTGGAATCCATCTGTGTAAAATGCTTAAAGTGCCAGACTATGAAACTCTTTCACATGCCATTTTCTCTCTTCTTAATTGTTAGAATATTTTAAAATAAATCCTAAGTAGAAGGTAGATCAGTCTTTTCCATGGTAATGTATCCGAGTATGTTCATGTATATAATTTTATACATGTTGTCTCTATATAATTTAGAGTGATAGATAAAAAATTTACTTATATATTTATTTATATAGATATATAAAGGGTCTATACATATACAATAGTGTGTAGGGGATATTTCCGTAATATTCAAGCCATACTTGTAGCCTAGAAGAATTTTCATTGTTTTTTATGAGTCTGTATGGCTCTGGGTATTGGGTTTCTAGGAGTTTACAAACCCTTAAAATGACATATGACACGCAAGATGTTGTGAGTCAGGTGCTTTCACCTCCATGGTGCAGAAGTTGCCCACTACGTAGCATTTTATGTATATAAACCTGTCAGAGAAGCAGCTACATTTTTTTTCTATTGAGTTTTCAGTTTTGGCTTTGAAATCCTTGCTCCATTTCAAATAACCCTGGTTAACAGACTTGTATATACCGAACATAGACATTGCTTTCTCAGTAGATGCTATAGCTAGGTGGGGCACTCACAGCCTGGAATACCCAGCATCTGGGAGCTGGTTACAGCAGACCAGCAGCTCAAGGCCACCCTGGCTCCTGGAAAATTCTGAAGGCAAGTTAGTCTACATGACATTATGTCAAGAGAGAGTGTGGAGAGAGAAGCAGATGCCAGGAAACCATTCAAAGCTTATTTTGAGCCAAACTTGGCTTTAGAATAAAATCTCAGAATATAATTAGAATGAATGTTCAGGGTGTCTTATGTCCTCAATGCAGTAATGAGCTGAAGTTCAGAGTATTAATATGAGTTCTCCAGGTGATCACAGTGATACCATAGCTCTCATACTCTTAGTTCCAAAGTCTTTTCTCTTGGACTTCCTGCTTTTGCATGTCTTCAATTAAACACCCATATACTTATGAAAAATTATTGCGATCTTAGAGAAGTATATACCATCCCAGTCTTAAATTCGCATCTATAAATGCAGCTACAATAACATTAAAGCATAAGGAAGGTTGTGAATGTCTCACAAATTAGCAGTTGACAATTCACAGTGCCAACTACTGCTAGTTTCATTTACTGTAGTATTGTGAATGATGTATATATTTGGCAGGCTCTGACTTACCATCTGGTCTGAGAAACATACTGTTCATTCACACCACGAGATTTTTTAAAGTTTTATGTTGCCTTTGGTTTAGAATGTCTTGGAAAGCTTGTTTTTAGAGGGTTAATTTGAGGCTCTTTACACTGAACCATTGAAGCTGAACAGATAATACATCTGGATGTTTCTTCCAGGATCTTATGTAAAAGCTCATAATCTTAAGAATTAATATCTCTTAATAAAAAATTATAATTTTTTTTGGTTTTGCTAAAGGAGAAAAAGAGTTGTAATATAGACTATTTGGGAAAGGAAAGGGGCCAGCAAGAGAGGGTGACTGGGGACAGAGGGATGCAGTGTGGGGTGAATAAGAGCAAAGTATAAGGATAAATACATGTGAAAAATGTCAATAAAATGCATATATTCACCGTCTCTCTTTCCCTTCCCAATTCTAGTTATGCAGATGGTTGGGTCCATGGCCTGTCATGAGACAGAAGTTCATTAATGACATTAAATTATAGTCTTGTGTGTGGGTTGCTACATGTTCTTCAACATCACACTCAGAAACAACAGACACAGGGTTGGAAGACAGGACAGTATGAACCACACTTTGCAGCAGGATAGAGATCCTGGCTCCCGCAAGAGGATGTGGTTCACTGGTCTGAACAGCTCTGTGCTGACAAGAAACTGAATCCTCTTAATTACTGTAGATGTTGCAGCTAGCCTCACAGGAAAATTAATGTTGGCCTTGAGGCTATACTCAGGGAATTTAGGCATCCACAACACCCCCTTTCCCCAGGTAACCAGGAACACATAATCGTCAGCCATAGTTTTAGACCTCACACAACACTGCAACATAGGTATATTCATCTCCACATATGATTCACATCTGTTACCAGAAGTCATGCTACCTACCATTAAACTCTGTCATGATATAGTTATTATGACTATTACTAAACCATACAAAACACTTGTTTTCAGATTATTCTACCTTTATACATTTCATTCCATCTTAAGCATTTACTCAGTTAAAGGGAAATATGACAATAAGGATTTATTCTAAATTTCCATTATTTGACACTTATTTGCAGTTAAATCTCAACTTGAATTGAGTTTCCAGAAAACTATTATGAAATGATATTACTTTTATGATAGTATTTATTTCCTGGGAAAACTTTTGAAGCATGTTCCCTAACAGTGTTGGTACAAAGGTGAAGGGGCAGGTAGAGGCCAGGGCTCCATGGCAAACTCCAAGGGGAATCAGGACCTCATCACACAGAAGGTTTGAAGAAGGAATGAATTTAACCAAAGTTCATAGCTTCTCCTGGAAAAAAAGTCAGAATTATAGTGGGATGGATATTTAGCTATGGACACCAAGGATCTCCCATTTTCCAAATCTACCTGTCAGTCTGTGGAGTGCCAAACATCATTTTATAGAGCGATGCAGCACCATTCTGAATCTTGACACAGTTCTAGGATGCTGAGACAGAAGGAAAGGTAGAAATACCTGAGGGATTTTCTTAGCTGCAGCTGAGGAAGCTTAAAATATTCCATTCTGTTCCACCCTTGACAACGCTGCAAGAGGAACAGCTCATCATAATTGTGTAAAGATGAAGTTAATAAATAAAACCAATAGACAGAGTGTCAGTCTGCTCTTTGCTGTAGCCCTGTCATGGGGAATCGGGTGCTGGTGTTGACATCTGAGTGTATGCAGAACCACTACACTAATTACTGGCCAGCCTATTTAGCCTATCCTACAGCACTACGATAAAACCCTGATTAAAAATGAGTGCCCGAAGGCCACTCAGTTAACTCGCTTGGGTCCAGGAAATAAAATTTGAAAAGTGTCACTTTGGCTGGAATTCTATCGAAATCTTCCAAACTTCTCATAATTGAAATACAGAAATTGACCACCTAGGACAGAGATGGAATAGCTGACTCCTGAGAACAGAATCTCAATGAAGGAGCAGTGTTAAAATATTCTGCATCTGTGACTGCTCTGCCTGTCTGGGCTGGCAGCGTTGGAAAAGCTCTAAGGTTATAGACCACTATCACATATCAGTAAAGTCCACAGTCTGCTAAAGCGAGCCTTTCAGACCACCCTGTAAATTCTGACCTAAACAGAAGAGAAGAGTGAAACCTCTGTAAATGTTATATTCATCTCCTGGGGCATCCTTGAAACCCAGAACTGTAAGACTCTTTCAGATGCAAATACCACCCTGTAGAGCTCACCAGGACTTACTAACTAGCAATGAAAGAAAGATCAATTGAACGTCAACTGAAGTGTAAACTGAAGGTGGTTGAGAGGGATGCTAGAAAGAAGAGTAACGCATGGCAGTTGGTGCTGGAGAGATTCCTCTGCAGGAAAAGCATTTAATATTCAGTGTATAGACCACGTTCAGATTCCCAGCATCCATGTGAAAACCTACCAGATGTGTCAACTGCTTACAATCTCATCCCTCAGGCTGAGCTGGCTAACTAGACCAGCTGGAATCTACCAGTTCAATTCCAATGTGCACCAAGTGCAGGGAGAGACTCTGCCTTAATAAAGTGGAGAGAGATTAAGAGTCCTACATTAGCTTGTAGCTTACACACAAACACACAAACACACACAGTTTCAAATAAGCATGCATACATGCAAACCACACATATATTAAAAAATGAAAGAGAAACCAGCTGGCAATGGAAGTAAATGAATGGCTAGAAGTAGAAGGGTCATTTGAGCTTGAAACATTGTCCAGCCATCAAGGATGTTGGATATTTCCACACAGTCTTTTACACATTGGGAAGCCTGTACTGGATCAATGCACTTATGGCTGCAGTTTTTAAAACAGGTTTTCACTACCGGCTTGGCCCATGAGGTTGTCTTTTAGAGCTTTAGTTTTTCTTTCTACTCTTCCTTTGCACTCATTTAGTTTTCATTAATTTTGAGAGGTATTACTATGCAATTCAATTTTACCTGAAAGTCCATGATCCTCCTGCCTCAACTTCCCCAGTTCATGAACTGTTGTCATGTTCCACCACAACTGGTTTTCAGATTTTATTATGTACATTTAAGATAAATACAAAATGGTGAATATATATATATATATATATTCACATACACATGCACACATACACATATATATACATATATACATACATACATATACAAATGTGTGTATACATATATAGTGAAATAATGACCGTGTTGAAGATTAAGTAAAATATTCAAAGGCCAATATTTGGCCTTTACCCTTTTGGTTTTGATGCTGAGTACCCTTTAAGTAAGTTTCATTTATAGAGTGCAATATTATTACCCACAGTCAGTACTACCAGAAATATTCATCATGCATGCTGACCTCTGTCCTTTGAGCAATTATTCCACCCCTCCCCAAATGTCAGCTCCTGTTAGCTCTCTTTTTTATTCTCTGCTTCTGTGAGTTTTACTGTACATGGATGCGTAAACTCATACAGCTTTTTTTTTTTTTTCCTGTATCTGGATTGTTGTACTGAGAATAAACATTTTTTGTGTCTTTCCATGTGGCTAATGGCAGGTTTTCCTGTTTTCAAATTCAAAGCTGAATTTAAAGTTTAATAGATATGTACATATATTTGCATAATTGTCATTGTCTTTATACTTCCTATATGTATTTCTGTATCTTGAATAATGTAAGCAAAGCTGCAATAAAAATGAGAACACAGTCATACCCAGAGATCCAGAGACTCATATTGCATTCCCTTGTAAGGTGATCTTACTGAATCATAGACTGCTATGGACAGAATACGGCTCCAGCATCTATGCATGGGAAATTTAGTTCCCAAAACCATGTCAGTAATGCATAGACGCGGGAACTTTGTAAAGTGATTCATGTTGTATACATTCATTATGGGAGAGCCTCCACAACAGCTTAATAAGCAAAGAAGAGAGATCTGAGCTGACTCATTCCTCTGCATCCTGTGGCGGATGCCCATGGCAACATTGTGAGACAGCAGGACATCCTTACCAGGTGCCAGACCCTTGAAATAGGTCTTCGCAATTTCTATAAATGTGAGATTGCTGAATATCAAAACAATGTTAATCTTAATTACAATGAGAACTACATATATTTTGATTTAAAATTGTATGTACATATTCATACATACCTCTGAGCACCAGAGCACATGCACATGTTTGCATTCATCTTGAGAGCAAGGTTCAGTGTTGAATATTTTCCACAATTACTCCTGACCTTATATTTTGAGGCAGGGTGACTCACTGTACCTAATATACTTTCATCGCTACTTATTGTTCATTTGGATGTTTTGAAAATAAATGGAACATGAGTGTAAAAACTTATGTATGAGCAAATAAATGACAGAAAGACTCAAATATTATAAGCCTTACTTTCCAGAACACCAATATCTGAGTTTTAATTTCTAGCCACATAAAGAATATTGCTACTGTAGACATTGTGTCAAAGAGTAGTAATGAGAAATTTGGAAACATTAGAGTCATATTAAAAGTGTTTTGAAAGCTAGATATGGTAACACGGACACACATAAATAATTATTGCTAACACTGAGAAGATAGGATTCAGTAAATCTGGTTTAAGTTTCTATTTGATGAGTATAGTTTCTGTCACTTTTTTGGTATAGCTTTTGAATCACCTCTAAGAACAGAAAGGAAAATAAAGCAAATAACCCTAAAAATGGAAACAGCTAAAGGAGAATATTGAAAATGCCTTTGATGGGGGTTGGACGTGGACTGTTGTATGTTGGAATTGTGGTTTTGCATGGAACATGGAACGTTATATATGAAAGTGGAAATCTAGAGAAGCTGGTTGCAGCACCTTGGAGAGCAGCTTCTTTGCACGCCAAGGAAAGAATCACACTTTATGCACAGGAACAGACACTGACAAACACATCATTTGCCAACTGCAGTATAAGCAGTAGGTACTTATGTGCCAGGAACCCATTTTTAATTTTCAGCCTTCAGAGATCCATCTACATTCATCACGTGTAGCCCCAGTGACAGAATAATGTTGTATTTATTTCCTTTTGCTTCCAGGATGCCTTGTGGTCCCTCAGTCTGCTTCCCTAGTCCCTTCTCTGCTGCATTCAATTTGAAAAGTTTTTTTAACTGCCTGGGGTCTAAATGGTCAACATCTTGTTTCTTCTTTCTCTTTCTTGACTACAAAAAGACATCTCAATGACTTGTGAATCATCTAAAAAATATTGTCCTTCTTTACACTGTAAGGTATAGGAATAAAGGTGACATTTGAAAGTAATATCTAATGCATTTGATTTTATTTACTGTCCAGAAGAAAATTTGGTGTTTTTTGCTGTGGTAATTAATTATATTTGGTCTCATTTGAACCAGTAAAAAAAGTCATGATTTCACATTCATTTTTTAAAACACATTTATTCAGGAAATAGTCACTGAAATATCTCCATGTGCTCCTCAGGGTTCTGTATGTTGGAGACAATGTGTCTAATATAGAGACATATCCCTTATGGAGTGATGCTCACATTCCCACTGGGAAAGGCAGAGAACGAACAGAAAGGCAAATGTATAACCATGAACTTGCTTTTATTGATATATGAAGAATAACAGACAGAGTAAGACGATAGTTAAGGTTGCTGTCTAAATGAGGCAGCTAAAAAACTTTCAAAGAAATAGAAATGATGAAAAGCTGCATACCAGGTAGAATCCATTGAGGGTGTTTCAGGCAGAAGGCGCAGAGTGGTGAAGTCCCTGATTCATCAAACTTGGAACCCATGAAGAATAGAAGACAGGACAATATTGCAAGAACGTAGACATACGCGCGGGCCTCACGGAGCGTTGTGGGCTGGGTCAAGGGGTTTGGATCCGATTTAGAATGTGATGGGAACATGTGAAGCATGGATAGAATTGGTGAGGCAGTACCGATTGGGAAGTCTACGCACTGTGCAGTGGCAGAGGGGCAAGAGGGAAGACTTGAGTAGGAGGAAAAAGACGATAATTCATACTGAAGAGGACCAGCGAAGGTGTCTTTCAGATGTGATAATGCAATGGTCTGAGATAGCAGAGAAAACCTGGAAAGGCAATCACTCTGCTGTTCTGAGGACAGGAGGGCGATTTGCCAAAAGAAGTCTCGAGGGATGTGCTAAGTGGGACTCAACTGGAGACAGTACAAAGGATTCTGGGTAACCTATGTGTTAGGAAACACAATAGCATTCTACTGTGTATAAAAACTTTCATAGGGCTTAAGGTTCAGTTCAGCCTCTCAGGAAAATCCTTATTTTCACAGTGTAGTTGCAGATTCATGCCAGATGCAGCCTAGATTCCAGTTCAAATCAGTGTATTCTTTTGTCTAATTAAATCACTGGTTCTTTTCCTGAGCCTTGGAGCCCTAGAATATTTTGTCCTCTTTATCATCTAGTCTTAATCCTTGAACTGGAAGGCTTCAGCCTTTCTACAATCTAGAACGTTTAACCTACAAGCCCAGACCTAGAAGGCTTCTGAACTCTTACTCTTCTGGTTCAAATCACTCTCTGGGCTTCTTCTGCTGATCTCTGCTGTGTTTGTGTCTCTTCCTGAGCTCTCACTGCTCCATCCTGTCTCTGTAATTGCTTCAACTGCCTGCTCTGTAATTCATTCCAGTCTCAGCTTCTGTAACTCCTCTGAAACTCACTCTTCAACTAACTGTTTACTGCTCTTCAACTGAATTTTCAGGCTGTTTCTCAACTGACTTCTCTGTCTTACTCTTCGACTCTTCTTAACTGACTCTATTAACTGAATGACTCTAACTCCTATGTAACTCTCCTTTAGTGAGCTGAGAGCCTGCCTTTGCTCCTGAGAGTTGGGCATGTCTTAACTCTGCTAACTCTTCCTCTGATTAGACACTTTGTCTGCCATTTACTCTGATGAATCTCAGATGTCACTTCCTGTGTGACACTGACTCCTGAGTTCTGCTTCCTGAGTCTGCTTCCACTGTCTCACTCCCCTTCTTCCCCCACCCGGCCCCCTAGGGATTAAAGGAGTGGAATACCATTGTATTCTGAATACTGGATTAAAGGTGTTTCTACATTCCATCCAGATCACACAGACCTTTGAATGTAACCCCAGGAATGTAGATCTTAGGTTTCAAACAGGGCTATTCCTCCTTATACAGTCTTTTTCCATTCCTAGGAATGAGATCTGGTACTCATAAAGGCATCCTTTGAATCCAACACACCTATCTGTACTTCAGTTAGCTACATTCCTCCCTATATTTTCATCATATTTATATGATATGGATATTGTAAAACATACAATAAAATATAATTGTAAGATAGTATCAGCAGGCTGTGTGAAGCTTCAAAACATTTATAACTCACTCGTATATGGTAAGACAGTATTCGAATGCATATAGAGAAAACTAGTCCACAGTGTAGTAGGGAACTGAACCAAGTGTTTTGCGCATATTGAAGGAAAGTTGTGTGTTCAACACACTCAGGAAGATACTGAGCAGCAGGACTTGGAATATGGAAACAAAGCCTCATGGAAGAAGTCATAAACCACTGACAAAAGTTAGGTGTCATCTGTACAACTGCAGATGACTGAGAGTACCTGAAAATTCAAACAGAGGAAGAGAGGATAGGGTAAAGACAAGAGTGAAAGAGCTAAGCAGAAGCAAGTGGGCTTGGAGGGGGCAGGTAAAACGGTGTCTTTTATCCTTTAATTTGTATTGAAAATAGATCTTTTTTCCTCACATAATATGTTCTGAACACATTTTTTCCTATCTCTACTCCTTCTGGTTTTTTCCCTCCCTTCCCTTCAACCCAGATCCAGTTTCTATCTCTCAATAGAAAACAAACAGGCTTCTAAGGGGTAAAAATAAAAAAAAAAATAGAAAACAAAAGCTAACACCCCAGAATAGGAAACAAACAAACAGGCAGACAGATGGAAAAGAGCTCAAGAAAAGACACAAGAAACATAGATGCAGAGATCCACTAATTCACAGACTCAGGATTCACATAATAACACTAAACTGGAATCCATAATATCCAAAGGCATTATGGGGTAAGAAGAGAGAAAATATATAGATAAAATCAAATTAAAATTAAATATAAGATAAGGTTAAAAATCAAAAACAAAGAAATCAAAGCCCTGACAAGACAGCATGAGACGAGGAACGTCCAAAGATGCTGTCGAGTTCATTTTCTGTTGGTCATTAACTGCTAGGCATGTAGCCTACCCTAAAGAGTAGTTTGTTTTCCCAGTGAGACTCCCTTCAAGAAAATTAAATTTCCATTTACTGTCTTCTTAAGTAGATTTAGAATCCTGGAAGAGGTACCTTTGGGCACATCAGTGTTGTGTTTCCAGAGGTTATTTTTTCTCTCATTTTTATTAGTTTCTTGAGAACTTTGTGTACTATTTTGAATATAGTCACTACTTCCTCCATCTCCAAGACCTATACTTTTCTCTGTGCAAACACTTTTTAAACCCATCAAGTCAGATTTGTGCAGCTTGTGTACTCTTTAATGTGTGGCCATCATCAGAGAGTGATCAACCCATCAAGAGCCACACAATTTAAGAAAACTGACTCACTCCCTAGGTACTATCATTTGCCAATAGCTTCTTACACAGGAGTGGAATTCTGTGGCCACCTTCCTCTCCATACTGGAATTTGTATGGTTTGAGCATGTTCATTCCAATGCATGCTCTCTCCACTCCCATGAATTCGTGTGTGTAACTTCTCTGCTGTGGCCTTGGAGTCATCCACTGACAATCTTTTCAACCTCCTCTTATGTGAAGATCTCTGATCCTTGGGTTGTCATGTTTAAGGCTGAGAATTCTTCAGCCTCTTATTCTCCGTAGTTTGACCAGTTGTGGGTTTTTGTACTTATCATAAAAAGAAGCTTCTCTATCCAGCACAATGCCATGGGCTGGGTCCTGGACTGAATGAATATAAGGAGAAAGTGGACTGAGCATGTATTTCTCTGTGTTTCTGTGCTGTGGGCCCCATGTGATTAACTGTTGCTTAACTGATGCTTCTGCTGCCCCAACTTTTACTCTATTCTGGATTAACCATCAAGTTGTGAGCCAAAATCAACACTTTCTAAGTTTCTTTTTAAGTATTTTGTCATAGTAATGAGAAATGTAGCTAACATAAATGGCATGTATTTGTAAGACAATCAGAAAAATAAAAGATACACTCATTAGAGGAGTAAACACTAAATGTGGTGAGCCAACATAGGTTTGACCAAGATAAATAATAAAGAAAAACTTTATGAAGGCTGATTAAAATGAGGGCTTGAGGTAAAATGTGTAGATCCTGAAGATTAATTAATATCATTTTGGGAAATCTCACTCATGCATCTGAGATCATAAAATCATCTGCAATGGCATAATGGTCAAATCAAACATGGGACCAAGTGACCATTAACATAGGACATAGGACAATTCATATGGCAAAGGTACAAAATTACACATTCACCTGCTGATGTAAATAAAGAACTGATGCTCTTGAGATTTGAGTCAAATCCACACAGAATGGAAATATGAGTTCTTATGTGAGGGCCAAAGTCCCGGAGATCTATGATACCCAAAAAACCCATGAAAGACAAATGTATTACCCATATTACACATTTCATTATTTATCTATAAAATTAATGTTTTATAATTGCATTTTGTGTTCATAGTAAAGAAAATATTAATTAATATGTTCATATTAAATAAATCTAGCTAATATTAACTCCTAATCATATTTCTGTTTCATGTGGATTTGACTCCAGAGAGAAAGAAGTGGGAATATTTGATTTTCAACAATTAATTATGCCTCAGTCAAAATGGTGATCACATGAAACTCTAATACTTAGATTTTTAAATGCTTTTTATTTTCATAATTTTTCATGAAATAAAGCACTAATTACTATCATAACAAGTGTTAAAATGTTTACAATTCATTTAATTAAATGATCCAGTTTTGTTTAGATTTCTAGGAGGTTTTTTACTACTTTGGTTTAGGACTGTTTGCACGGATGGGGAAGACACAGTGCTCTCAGATTCATCACTACAACCAGTGATAGAAGTCAAGGCCTTGGAGTTAACAAACCATTTTGTAATTTTGTGGCATTTATCCTAGAGTAAAATATATAAATCATCATAAGAAAGTACTGTAAATATTCTATTGTTATTTGAAAAAAGATGTTTAAAGGTTTTATCTTCAGATTAGCTTGCTAATGATTAAAGTCTAATTGTTGTCCGGCCTGACTGGCTACTTTAACCTTTTAAAAATATATATTTTGAAGTTTATTTAAATTTTTTTCATCCAATATGGCTTGATCATTTTCTTTCCCCTCCCCAAGTTCTTCATACCCATCTCCTTACCCACATTTTAAGTTTATCTCCAACCTGGTTTCATTGATAAATATTCTTAGTTTTTAAATTTGTAACTTTTGGAAAAATTACTAACTTTTCTGCTCTTTAATCAATAAATATAAATGGGCAAAATACATCTTGAATCTTAGATCATTGTTAAAGGCAGCAATTCAACCAGCAAGACACAAACCACTTGCAAACTCTCTGCAACCCTGAGTGAGGAAGAGCAGGAAGAAGGAAGTTTGTCCTCATGGGTTTGCCTGATCAGGACTGCATAGCATGTGTGGTAATTAACAGTGACTGTCAAGTTGGCAGAACCTAGGAAACAATTCTATGAGGAATTCTTGGCTAGTTCATTAAGTTGGGAACCAATGCTTAATATGGACAACACCATCCTGCGGACTGGAGTCCTTGACTGCACGGAAAAGAGAAGTGAGCAGCTACCTCAATCGTGTGGCACCAAGAGCTTCATTCACAAAGTACTGGAACTATGAGCTTGAATAAACCCTTCTTCTTTCTGCTTCTGTTATCACAGCAACAGAAACTGTACTTATTAAAGCATGCAGGACTGAACCCTAGCCCACTCATGTGACTAGCACTAGAGCTACAACCCAAGCAAACACGTACCATCACATTTATAATTATATATATTTTTTAATCCCATTTCTTAACAGCTGGAGATAATTAAAAATCTCTGTACTTGGAGTTTAAAAATATCAAATGGTACTATTTCCTCTGCTTCCAGTTTGTGGTTAAAATGAAAAATCTAAGAATACCACGCCTCATAGAAATTGCATCATACATTAGGGCTGTAATATTAATTAAAGTTGTTTTATTGAATGGATGAGATCAGAATCAAATCTAGATTTAAGTTTTAGAAGATGTATATTTTGTTTATATACACACACACACATATTTATTATATACATATTTAAGTATATAAGCTACACACCTATATACACACACACGCACACATATTTATTATATACATATTTAAGTATATAAGCTACACACCTATCTACACGTGCTGTTTTATATACACTATACTTTTTCTTAGTTGAGAATTTGAACCATAAGATTAACCTACTCTGGTGGTTTAAATAAGAATGACCCACATTTGATGAAACTGTCTAAGAAGAATTAGGAGGTTTGGACTTCTTGAGGGGAGCTGTATCACTAGGTTTCAAAAGATTGGTGCCAGTTCTGTTTCTTCCTTCCTTCCTGCCTGCCTTCCTGCTTACGCATCACAGTAACATTCTAACATGATTTAATTGTGGAAATCCAGATAGCAAATCGTGGTAGGCTACATTTAGTGACATCACTGATACTCGGTCATTATGAACTCTGTGGCTTGGGCCAAAGTAAAGCATGAGACAATTACATCTGAGCTGTTAAAATTCATTGTTTGCTTGCATCTGGGAAATAAAACCATAGTCTGAAGCAGTAAGGGATTTCTTCATTTTGTTTGTTCCTATCATCTGGAGCCAATATTTTCTTGGCGGTATTTGTCCACTATTGAAAAATTACACATTGGAAATTTGTTTCATATTCAGTAAAGATATAGCACTAACAGCAAAGACAAAAGCAGCCTAATTTTCTGCAAGACTTACTAACAACTAGTGGTTAGAGTGAGTATGAAACCCAGGAACATGACAAAGTACATATTTAAGTGAATACTGTGATTCTGGGTTTTGAGATTATAGGATTCTTCACAAATTCCTGAGTACAGAATTGACTATATTAGGTAATAAAAGAACTTCTCTGATTTCATACTTCCTATTTAAATATATCTATCTTTCTTGCAAGCAAACTAACTCATATGTGGTTGTAACTAAGCATCACAGAACAAAGGAAAATTGCTTCAAACTTTTTACTGAGTATAAAGATTAGAATAAATTGATGTTTCTTCCATTTTGCACAATTTAGGTCTGGCCACTCTCAGCCTTTTCTCACTATGATAGGCTAATGCTTCATGCACAGCATTATGACATGTCCCTAATAGTGGATTATTGCCAATACAGTTTTGTCAACATATAACCAGAAAAGGTAGAGAGGATTCTTTAGCAGCAGGAGAAAAATCTTAGGAAAGTAATTTTCCCCATCTATCTTGACTTGAATTGTTGTGTAGAAGGTTAAGATTGTGAAGAGTATTATACTGCCTTACACTGTGTATTGTGTATTACATTAAAAATAGCTAAGAGCCAGGTGGTGGTGGCATGTGCCTTTAATCCCAGCACTCAGGAGGCAGGGTGATCTCTGTGAGTTTGAGGCCAGCCTGGTCTACAGAGTGAGTTCCAGGACAGCCAGAGTTACAACAGAGAAACCCTGTCTCAAAAAAGAAAAGAATGAGCTAAGAAAGCAAACAGCTCAATATGACATATTATGTCCTCAAATATTTGACCATTTTCTTTCCTTCTGTCATTTTTCTTCTGGGGAAAGCAGTGGGAACTTTTTCGTATCTACAATATCTAGAAAATGAAAAGCATGAAGAGCAAGGTTGAATGAAGCAACGATGTTTTGTTGTTTTTGTGTTTGGAGAAGTAAACAAAATATTTTTAAATAACACTGTTTGATTACAGACCTTCAATATTCCATTTGCAACTAATCACATATAATTGGGCTCAGCCATTGTCTCTGCAGTTGCCTTCAGTCTCCTAGCTTCCTGTAACAGCATTTTGAGTTAAGAATTAAATAAGCTTTTATATATTATGCAAACAATAGGCTCATTTGGAAGTGCTTTATTTCATTATCTTGGTGCCATCCTGGGGATTTAATCATTACGGTACTTTTCCTCTCATAGACAATTTGTTAAGAAATAGTGACACCATTATATATGTTTTAGGATGAAAATTAACAAGTAAAAATTTCAGGTTAAGAAATAAGAGTTTCCACTTCTGCATAACAATGGGATGAGCGATAAAGAAATACAATGGATTCCCCCTAGTTCTGCCTTAGGTGTCCAGTCATCTAAGTATTGTTTAAATGGACACGAGACATTGACATCTAAGCAGCACAGAATCGTGTGGTTGTCTCCTGCCCACCACTGTCTCAGCTCTTATGTTTGCTTGCAAGGTCACCTGGAAAGATCTTTCTCTGTAGATCTTTCTCTGGGAGGCAAATTCATTCTCTGGATGCCCCAGGGGCTTAAGCTATTTTTCTCCCAATAGGAAATTTCTGAGAAAAGTATCATTTCTTGGCAATCAAGTATGTGACAGCCAAAGAGGGAAGCAAAAATGTCTCTACATGCTCCTGTTCATTGTTTGAGCACCTCTATCCTGAGGAAAAACATGCCTTTGTCAGCAACGTATGTCCTAAACAGTATACAAGAACCATGGTTAGCACACATTAACATAGATACTGTCAGGCTTGCATGAAGAACCATTTCCATATAATTTCTACTTTCAGAAGGGCTAGAGAAAACAACTCCCTCATATTGGTTTGGGCAAGGTCTCACCATGAATTCTAGGCTTCCTCAAATTTTCAATCCTAATGCTTCATTTCCCAAATTCTGCGATTCTAGGCAAAAACCACCATCTGAGTGTAACTTTATTTCAACTCTGACATCTCCTTTCTTGTGTTTGTACAATATTCTCTGAAGGCTTTTCAGTTAAACATCTATGATTTGTTCTCATCTGTCTTTCATAGGCAGGCCAGATCTGTGACACTTGCTCTGATTTAACCCTATGTTGGGGTATGAGGGGTGTTAAGCAACAGACACAAAGAAGTTAGTGCCAGTAACCCATGTCCAATTTTAATAAATGAAGAAGTGTAGAAGGAATGGATCTTAGTTCAGCAATATCTGTCCCATGGGTAATGTCCTACCATCTCAAACATATTGTTCAGTTTCCTTTGTTATGATCTATAGAATTTTAATAGTTATAACATGTTACAGAAATGTAACTATCAATTAATTGACAATAGTGATGGGAGAGTAAGAGCTGGACAGATCTCTGACAGACAGAGAGGTAAGGAAAGAGACTACCGATGGGTAATAAAGATTACAGTTTTCACGATTCCTCCTCATTCCTTATTCCTGAGAGAAATGTCTTATGGGTTTCTCTTCTGTCAGAAGGACCCCTCTTCTGACCGACAGGTTCAGTCTGATCAGGTGTGTTAAAGGCTAGTCTTAAGCATGCTAACTTGAAGCTGTGGGCCTAGAATTTCCACTTTCTTTGTCTAAACCAATCTACCTAAAATGTCAAGAAAGGGACCCATCCCAGCAATTCAGAAGAAAAAAGTTCCCTCTCTGCTCCTCAGGACACCCCCCTCCCCTGCCTTGTACTCATGTGTGCATGCCTTGCTGTGCATGATTCCTCATTTGTAGTAACATTTGTTACCTGTTATTGCCTGCTGTGTGAGGCATTTCCTGTTTTTCAATTCTTTAATTGGCAGAGAAAATGAAACTGATCAAGACCCTTAAATGATGAAGCTGTTCTGAAATGGATGATGAGGTATCGCTTGCTTATTCAAATTATAGGAACACATTCGCTGGAAAAGCCACTATATTGAGGGATATGATACAGTTAAGCCAGAGTTGTAGAAGATATTGTTTCTCAATATGAGAAGTATAAAACAGAATAGGAATTCATAATTGTAAGAAAACATCTATGAAAACTAATACTTAAATAACAGTGCCTACAAACTGTAGCCAATTGCACAAGATTGATGACTGTTTATTCTCAATATTTTATTGACCTCATTGAGAGGCTAGATAACAAGACAGAAAACAGAGACATGGAAACGTAAACTATCCCATCACTCTAAAGTCTGCTTGAATTCTCTTCCAGAACAATTAACGAAATGAAAGTTTCCTACATAGAGACAGTATTTCCAGAGTTGTTTCAAATAAGAATGTTAAAATAGCAGTGACCTATGCCATAGGATCAAATATATACTCAAAACTTTGAGTACTACTCTTTATTGGCTGTATACATACAATTTTCTAGGAATCTCACCATAGATCCAATTCACAGTTAAAAGTTGGTCTTAAACTTATGGTGACCATTCTGGACCATAGTTCTTCCAGATCATGATATATTCATGTCCAAGTCTCCTTGGAAATAACTATAATCTCATTTACTGTGAAAGTATACAAATGGCTAATAAAGTCATAGGAGCCTTAGCTACTAAGGAAATGCAAGACAAAACTATGCTAAGATTTCATTTCACTATGGTCAGAACTATTATCAGGAATAGAAATTATGACAAATACTGGTGTGAATGTGGGCAAAAGTCAATGCTCACATCCCACTGAGGGAAGTTTAAAGTAGTATACAAACTCTGTAATCAGTATGGAGGTTTTTCAGGAAAATATGAATGAAATTACCAAATGGCCCAGCTATATCACTCCTCAAAATATGCACAAAGGACTTTATATCCAGACACAGAGGCATCTGTGTATTTTCATTTAATGCTATTTGTTTCACACTAGCTAAGGAAAGGAATCAATCTAACTGTTCATCACCCGATGAATAGTTTAAAAATATGGTGTATATGTGCAACAGGATATTGTTCAAACACTAAGAAAAGTGAAATCATGGAACACTTATCTGTTTACATAATGAATGGAACTGAAAAAAAATACAAAACACTGAGGGAAGAAATTCAGGCCCACAAAGGAAATGTTGAATGTTCTCTCTTATATGTGGCTCCTAGTCTCTTGTATTGTTGTGCGTGTTTAATGTGAAATATGGGTAGATGTCAGGAATCAGAAACAAACCTTAGATGGGAATATACACAAGGGAGAGTAGTAGAATAGAAATGGGAAATGTTGGTGATAGAAGAGTGAAGCAGGTAGTGGAGTGAAGGGAGTTAGGAAGTTAAGGGCGGGGCGATGAGTAACCCAAATAAAGTGTGCACAAAGGCAACATGCGGGTACCCATTGCTACAAGTGAAAAATACAATCGAGGGTATAGTGAATGCAGGTGATATGAAAGGGTGGAGGAAGGAAAAATCATGGGAGCCAGCAGTTTAAGCAAGAAAGGGAACAGGTAGGTGAGGGAAAGGAAGGATAGAACACAGGCTAGCCAAAGCCAAGGATCTGTAAGCTCATTGATATCATGAAAAGGAAATTAGAAGAATTTGAATAGAGCTATTCCACACAAGTAAACAATGCTGCTCCCAAAAGACACTATTTAAGTTAAAATCTCAGTGTCAGGCACAGGCTACCTTCCTGTGAGTTATGGGTGTGGGAGGCTCCAGAGAAATCCAAATAAACATGGGCTGTTGCTAGCACCCTTGGTTGACTATCGTACCTAGATAGTAAGAGCCTATTGCTGAAGACACCACTCACTTTGGATACAGAAGATAAAAAAATCAACCTTGACTGACCGGGAATCGTTCTACTGGCTGGATGGCTTTCATAGCACCAGAAGGGGCTATGCAGGCTGGTGAAGGAAAAGTGGATATCAGAGATATGACCCAACACAGGGCCCTGCATTGTAAGAAAACAAATCTCTGGGAAAGACCGGCCTGCTGGAGAAACAGTGATCAGTACTGTAAACAGAAATAAACAAGTTTTCTCTTGATTAGGTTTGAGGCCTGCTCTCAACAGGCAAGAGTTTATCCTAGTACTAGAAACATGGTCCAAGACCAGGACTTGGTTCAAGTCATTGGCCCAATAAAGGAAGTTGTCAATGCCATTTTCATAAATTGTCGTGTTATCAAACTGTCTTCTAGTTATCTGTGTCTTTATCTATTGATTTGTCTTGCTCTCTTCTTTCTGAAGAGAAACATCTTATTGCAGTGGGTAGCAGTCAGTTCAGAGGTCCATAACAGTTTGAAGTACCAAGAATAAAGAGTTATGAGCACTAGTTGTAGCTGGAACATCTAAACTAGCCCCCCACCCCCATCTCAAGATTCAGAGAACATCTCAGGTGAAGAAGCAAAAAGAGTGTAAGAGCCAGAGAATGGAAAAGAAACTGTGGAATGCTATTAACCAGATATAACATGGCTGTGTTACATATGAACTGATATAAAGTGTGTTTACCTGTACAGGATCAAACACTTAATGATGAGAACGGAATAGGAAGGAGCTCCCATGGCCCCTTGGGAGTCATTGACAGTTGTGGCTGGTTATTTCAGAGGGCAGGCCAGTAGTAGGTTTCCAGTGCTCCAGTAGAAAATCCCTAAGCCACAGTACAAACACCTTTCCTCTGAAGACATCTCTTTGCTGAAAAGTGAGGACTTTCAGAGAGGGTAGATGATATGACTCTTCCTTCATAGAATTGATATGAGAAGGAACTGAACAGCTGAACAGAAGGGTATGAACACTATTTTGATTTGATGAAGGCTTAGGCAGAGAATATATGGTCGAAAGTAGTGTAAGATCCACAAATGAAGTTTTTGTAAGCCAAAATACACCAGGGAGTGCAATTCCTTCCAAAAGGAAAAAGAAAACTACTGAAGTAAGTCCTCAAAAACAGTGGGCTGTAAGAGACTGGATATCAAATGAAGGCTCTATTTGAATGAGACTGGAGCGGGGAGAAAGTTTATAGTGTTTACATGCTGTTTGAAATGCAGAAGTGATATCCTGACCAGAGAAAAGAAAAAGGTTCAGAATCACCAAAGAATAAACGTCATTCCCAAGTGAGGGAAGGGCTGGTTTCACCCCTGAGCAAGCACACATCCCATGCTGGATCCCTGCAAGATGAACTGTGGATTCTGCCCTACAGGATTCAGATGACAAGTTTATGCATTATGAAGGTGTTAAGTGATACCGGTTGGTCATGACAGGGAAAGAATACTGAAGCATTTGGTCAACATATTTTTATTGCAAGGTGTTTGCTAATCCTAAGCACTCCTTTCTAAAAGTGCAGCATTTCCCATGACTTCCTATAGTCTCACGTGAAATTTCCTTCTCTGTGTCCTGATGTTATAAATGTCATTTTCCCCCTATAAACACTAAAATAAGTTTTCATGCTTTTTTCACTTTCAAGAAATAATTTGTCATGTTCAACTTCTTGTTTTAGCTGTAAATGCTTAGGTTTTGAATTTTCCATAAAGATATAACAGTATTTAAAATGTTAGCTGAGGTCCACATGTGATTTTTTAATTTTATATGACCTTCAATGAGAGAAAAGTGAAAGATAGGCTTTAGTCTTCTTTCATTCTTGAAAATATAAATTCATAATTCATGCATATTTCACATCAATTTTTATTTCTTTAAGTTTTATTTTTACATTTTCTTAGTTTTGTCTGAATATTTTATTACCTTTTCTTTTTTATTGAAAATAGATTCTTGTCTCAAACAATACATCCTGACCACAGTTTTCCCTCCCTCTATTCCTCCTGGGCTCCTTGCCTACCTTCCCCCTCCCAACTTCTTCTCCAGAAAAGACCAGGCCTCCAAGAGATATCAGGCAAACACAACACAACAAGATACAATAAGACAAGGTGCAAACCCTTATATCGAGGCTAGACAACACAAATCAGTAGAAAGACAAGGGTCCCAAGAGCAGGCAAAAGATTCAGAGACACCTTCACTCCATTGTTATGAGTCCCACAAAACACCAAGCTAACAGTCCCGACACACACAGAAGACCTGGTACAGACCCGTGTGGGTCCTGCTCTTGCAGCTTCAAACTTTATGAGCCCATTTGGGGCTTGCTTGGTCAATTCAGTGGGCTGCGTTCTCCTGATCTCCACAATCCTCTCTGGCTCCTCATCTTTCCTTCTCTCTTCTGTGGTGTTCTCAGAGCTACCGGGGGACAGATCTAATGGAGACATTCAATTTAGACTCTCTCCCCATAATGTTTGGTTGTGTGTCTCTGCATCTGCTCCCATCTGCTGCTGGAGGAAGGTTCTCTGACAGTGACTGGGCAAGGCAGGGATCTGTTCTCTGGGCATGCATGGCTTGTAGTTGAGCATGGAATTTCCCTCACACCAGATTTTCTACATGTAAATGTAAGATACTCCATGTTTTTCTGTTATAATATTATTTTGTGTGAATTTAGTAATTTATTCATTTGCCACTCATTATCTTGTACACTTTTCCGGTGTTTTGACATGAGTTCCACTCATAACCACCCATCTGGAGTTACAGGAATAAAACATGAAGTTTGAAAGATTTTAGATTTAAAGGAATATTAATCTCAACAATTTTAATTAACTAACTATAGTTAACTATAGTTAACTATGTCTTCCATTTAGGAACAATGAATCAAAACCTGCTTATCTATTTCTTCTTGAGTATACAAAGTCTCCTGAATATGCCCTGAGCTTCAATTGCAGAGACAGCCACATTTAGCTTGTTGACAATCTAATCATATTTTTTAGTTCTTTGAGTTTCTTTGTGTTCTGAGAGGCACAAGCTAAAATCTCACACACACTAAGATAGATGCCAGATGCAGAAGGGCAGCTAGGGTGGAATACATTATAGAAGGCATTTATCACTGCTTGGCAGACTCTGTATTTTCCTTGCCTGTTCATGTGGTGTGCACCTGTGGCATGCTGACTGTCTATGTGAACGCTGTTCTGGATTAAAGCTGCCGTTAGATACGTCTTCTTTCAGATAAGCCTGTTGGGTTTTGTTACCCTTACTGTTATAGCCTGGATGCCAACCGTCACTCCTTTGACTACTTTCTCATTTTTACTGTCTTTTAAAAGAACTTTACTGCAGGCTTCTGAAGAGAAGATGAACTATAACAACTTGAGTATACCCTTATTTTCCCCAATGGAATCAATGCGAAAATAATACCAGTTTGCCTTGTTCCACTATGAGTATTTCCATGTAAGCACCCAAAAACACTTTGCTAAGCACTGACTGGTATACCTTACAACTTTTCAGACAAAATTAAGACATGAAATCTCAGAGAGTACATCTGTGTCTTGGATGGGATGCAAACACTTTTTGGGGAGAGCTGCTCAGAAACATAATAAAGTTTGGAGTTGGTGTAAAGGTTTTTAAAATTGTGATTTTAAGTACTAATGAATCCATCCTATTTTTGTTCTGCTAATATATCCCCATCGGCTTTCCAGGACCTCTGCAGCTAAATGGGTCTAGAGTGATTCGTAGTACAAATAGGTTCCGTTTTTCTAAAAATCCACAGTCAAAACCTTCGGTGCTCAAAATGGACATGAATCAGACTCCATTGGAAGACTCTGCGGGGCAGAGTCTGGATCTGATTGCCAGTTATTCTGGCACAGGGCCTGGGATTTGCATTTCACATGGTGCTCATGGTGTCAGAGAACCACTGTGCAGGCAACTGTGTGGCCTAAGGTAGCTGATGTTTGAGCCTGCTGCAAAATGACAGCAAATGCTATTATGAGGCAGCAAAGAGGAAAACACTGATGAACATAGGAGCTTACAAGAGAACATGGCTTTTCAGAAGAGGTGAGAATATAGGAGCCACTGTGGAGCACTGTCACCGTCTCTGAGGGGCAGGAAAGTGAGAGAACATAGTATTAGGGAATTGCTTTGCCCTATTGTTTGCTGTCAGCCTTTGTAGGAAGATAGAAGAAAAATAAAGCAGCTAATTCACCAGCATGCCTGACTGTCAGCCACCCCATTCCCTATTGGGCTCCAGGGCAATTTGCCACACATCTGGAATTCTGTTCAGTACTTTTGAGGTAGTCCTCCTGCCCCTACTTGCTAATCTACCAACCACACTCCCCTTCCACTCCCTACACAGACTTGGGAATCTCATGAAGTTGAGCTTGAATTTATTTCCAGATTATTTTATTTTATGCATAAAAGATTATAAACCTTCTATCAGGAAACTTATACCATTGATCAATACACTCAGAAAAGTGGCAAGATATAAAATAAACACATAAAAGGCAGCAGATTTCCTCTGTATAAATGACAAAATACTGAAAAGGAAATCGAGGAAGCAATATCATTTAGAATATCTTCAAATCATGAAATAAATCCAAGGAAGTAAAAAAAAAAAAAACTGTATAATAAAATATTGCAGACACTGGAGAAAAAAAATGGAAGAAGACCTCAGAAGATTGCAAGACCTACCTACTCACGGATTGGTAGATTAAGCTTGTGAAAATAGGCACACTGTAGCTGTGATTTCACATTCAAAAAGCAGTTTATTCTTTGACTAGTTCAATCACCAGTGATAGCCCTGGAGTCCAGGAGCATTTCTGCCTCTGTATAGTTTAATCTTAAGCATAGAACTGGAAGACTTCAGTCTTAGCCTTTGTGTATTCTAAACTGTTTAAACCTCTGTACAATCTAATCAATTTATGGCTGATAGAGCCACTCTGACTAGCTAGCGCCTTCCAAGCTCTGACTTTTCTGGTTCAACTCAACTCACTCTTTCTGGTCCAAACTGTTGATTCAAACTGACTTTGAGCTGGCTGGCTGTTCCTGACTGAACTCTTCTGACTCCAGCTTACTCTGGCTGATTCTCTGATTGCCTCAGACTGAACTGCTCTGCTTGGCTTCACACTGAGTCACTCTTCCTGACTGTTAATGACTTCTGGGAAACTCTGCTTCTGTGTCTCTGTGTCTCTCCCTGAGCTCTCATTGCTCCATACTGCATCCTTCAGCCTCTCTGCCTTATCCCCTGTCAGACTGCTTCATTGTCTCTGTATCTTGTCCCCACTCTCACTGATCCATACTGCCTGCTTGACTGTCATTCTGAACAGAAAGCCTGCCTTTCTATCATGACAGCTGGACATGTCCATACTCTGATTCTGCTAACTCTTCCTCTGATTAGCCACTTTACCTATTCTTCACTGACTCATCTCATATGTCATTTCTTGTGTACCTGGATTCTTTCTGAGCTCTGCTTCCTGTGTCTGCTTCCACACTTTATATCTGTGTTAGGGATTAAAGATGTAGATAGCCACTGTCTTCTAAATACCGGGATTAAAGGTGTGCATCATCACTGCTTTCTGAATACTGGGATTAAAGGTGTGTGCCAACATGTTAACCATTCTTTCTTCATTCCATCTGTACCACACAGGCCTCTGAATGTGATTCATTCATATAGATCCCTGGAATATAGACTCTTCCTAGATTTCACACAGGCTTATTCCTTTACACTGTACTATCAAAAGAAATTCACAAAATAAAAGTAATTAACATAAAAATTCCAATACAATTCTCCATAGAAGTTTAAAACATAATTTCTCATGTGGAAATTTCATATGGAAGCAAATAGAAGCAATTCTAATAAGCTGTTCTTTCTAGATTATATGTAAATTTGACACAGCCTAGAATCATTTGGGAAGATAGAACTTCAACTGAGAAAAATGTTGTCACAAGATTGGTCTGAGAACAAGCCTGTGGTACATTTTCTCAAGTGTTGATTGATGTGGAAGGGCCCAGCTCACCTTGGGTGGTGAGCTACCCCAGGGTTGGTGGTCCTGAGTACTAAAAGAAATCAGGCTGAGGAAACCACAAAGATCAAGTCAGTGAGCAGCCTTCCTCCATGGCCTCTATAACAATTTTTGCCTTTGGTTTCTGCCTAGAATTTCTGTCCTTCCTTCTTCTGATTATAGACTGTGGTGTGGCAATGTAAACAAAATAAAGCCTTTCCTCTCCATTGCTTTTAGTCATTGTGGTTACCATAGCAACAGAAATTCTAAGACAATAGCTGGATCAAACTTCTGGGATAAAGGAACTTGTGGAGGTAGCACCATTCTGGATTCTATGTATATTATGGAGCTATAATAATGAAAGTGGTGTGTTACTCAAATAAAAAAGGACTCACTGATAAATGAAACAGCAACTGAATACCTGGACATAAGTCTACAAATCTATGGTCTTCTGAATTTATATGTAAGCTCTTCAGCAAATGGTGTTGGTCAATTTTGATAACTATTTTAGAAAAGTGAAACTTGATCAATATCTCTAACCCTGTATAAAAGTCAACTCCAAATCAATCACAGTTTTCAACCTAAGAGCTGATACCCTGAGTCTTATGGAGAAAACAATGCCAAATGCCACTCTTAGGCATATGTTGAAAGAACTCAATGTTGCATTACAGAGAACCATGCTTATCCATGTTCAATACTGCTCTATTCATGATAGACAGGAAATAGAATCAATCTAGTGCCCATAATTTGATTACTAGATAATGAAAATGTGGCACATTTATACAAAGTGTTATTAATCCACATGTTAAGAAAAATTAACCCATAAAATTTTCAGGTAACTGGATGGAACTGCAATTAATCACCCTGATTGAGGTATTCCAGATCCAGAAAGAAAGCAATGACTTGCTGTCTCTCCTATGTGAATATTGGTTTATGAGCTTTAGGTATAAATATTTCATTTGGAATTTCCATTGTATTTAGGTAAGTATTATGGGGATGGAGGGCATCTCCGAAGGAAGGAGAAATAAGATATATTGTTAAAAAGGCATATGGGGTAAAGGAAAACAGGAAGGATTTAATGAGGTGCGGAGTAGGGAGCAGGGAGCAGGGTAGAGTAGGGAGTGTTAAGAAGAATAACCATGACTAAAAGCCCTTGGAAAAGACGTGGAAACCTACTACTCTAGAAGCTTCCTAAAATATTTTAAAAGCATTTAAATGGAGTTACTCTATAATGGGGGAAATACCTCAACTATACATCATAGTCTTTAAATTAAAACTCCTCATACCAGGAATTGGCATTAGGTTGAGTTCTTTTTTGAATTGTTGGCCAGTGATGTCATATATATATATATATATACATATATATATATATATATATATGTATACATATATATACACACACACACACACACACACACACATACCCTTGTACATAAAAGATATTGTCAGTGCTGTTGATTACCTTCCACACCTGGCATTATGGCCATAATTCTTAAGACAACACGTAGTCAAGTCACAGAACATGGGGAGATTTAGCTCACACTCAGGTAAAAGTTTCTTCTCCACTGGCTAGTATCCATAGTGCTAGATGATGCTGGCACTCTCTCACAGAGAAAAGTAATAATCAAACTCATCCAGTTGTGAACTCTGTTAGTTACAATAATAATCTGTCTGACAAGATACGTCCATTGCTGCAATAGTGCTACAGATTTTATGAAAGCAACCAAACATTAAAAAATAGATTTAAGGCCTCTTCTATGATATGGGATCCATTTCTGACTATTTTAATTAGGCCAAGACCCTGTGGCTAGGCAGGTATGGGGGAATGCTACTGCTCTTACAAGGGACATAATCATAAAACAACTCCTGAGGACTTATTGCTATAGCCATTGGGTGTCTTTCCTTAATAACAACTGCTTTACATCTTTAATTTTTTAGACTGTTTCTCCATAAACCCAATGGTCATTGATTCACATAGGATGACTGCTCTAGTAGCATCAGAGACCTGCCTGTCACTACCTCCCTAGTAACAGGCATACGCCCATCACAATATCTAGCTATTTATGTTAGTTCTAAGTACCCAAATGCAAGAATTGTGCTTGGGAGGCAAGAATTTCAGTAATTTACCTATCTTTTGAGCCAAAAAGAAAATCCTCATGAAATAATCTTGTGCATTTATATATATATTATTCTAATTCAAAAGTTAAATAATTTTCTAATTAATCTACAAATGCTTTTTCTACTTGATAATAAGAAGGAGAGATGGAAATATAGATACATATTTCATAGTTATACTGAAGCCTCAACTGTTTTTAAAACATATTTAGTAGGGATCTTACAAAATGTAATTTCCTTTACATTTGTATAATTAACTTTTAAAAGACTTATTAACAGTTGTGTTGATAAATGTCTAACAGTTGATAGGAAATAGAAGTCAGGGGCCACTCTTTCATAGTGTTTGTCCCTAGAAAGTTTCAAGCAATCAAAAATTTAAGAAGCTTTTTCAAAGTCTTTACAATTCAGTGCTCAGTCCTGCTGAGACAGACTAAGCATGTGGAGATCCTTAATCCTTAAATCAGATCATTTACACCAGCTTAGGTTTTCATATTCGAAAGCATTGATCTGTTTATTATAATCTTGTCACCTTAACAGAAAAAAGCAATCTGTAAAGAAGATCTTTTCAGTTATTGGGAAATGTGTCAGTTATTAATAAAAAATCACAAAGGAATGTATTCATCTATCCAAAAACATGCAAAAGTTATTGTAACTAAGTGTCCATAAATAGCTGATATTATCAGTGTGGATCTTTAAGATATTTGTTTATTAAAAATGTTCAGAGAACTTTTTGGGGTACCAGAAAACAATATAGGTCCCACTGACATCTTGGTGAGTAGCAAGCACTTACAGATTCTAAACTAGAAAACAATCATCCTCACCCAGTCAGACATGTATGTTATGTGCTTCCCTGGCTGAGCATCCTTGCTTCCTCAAAGTAGATACATCACCACAGCAAGGATGAGCTCTGTGTTCTCTCTCTGTAGGTTGGGATCAGCTGGTTTAGATACAGTTCTAGAAGGTATCCTCCACCTTTAGATTTTATGAACCAAAATAGTTTCATATAAAAGCAGCTGAAATTATATCTACACATTGCAATTACATCTGCATAGAGATTGTCATCAACATATTGTTGGAAAACAAAAACTCTACTGTGGTCTGGAATTAATTTCTGAATTTGATTCCTGTAATTTGGGGGTCAGTCCTAGACAGAATAGCTGCATGAGTATGTCAAATTCACCCTTTACCTCTTGTGAGTCTCCAAGCCATTCACATAATCTTCACATTTCCCTGGCAAATGTGTACCTTGTATCAGAATTTCATGTGTATCTGGCCGTCTACGTTAGGCTCAACTTTCTAGAGAGTGAAGAGCAGTATCAGTGGCAACAATGATTTTGCATAGAGATTAGCACGTAAATGAACAGTGAAATAATTTATAGATGTAAACAGCTTGTTTGTAAATAGAAGAAGAAAACAGTCTTACTTAAAACAAAATTTATTAAGTATTAAATCTCAAATAAAGATGTTTTTGGTAAAATTGTTATAACTTCTGATTTTCCTAAGAAATCTTTTACACTATTTACTTGTTTATTGTATATTTTTCCTAAATTACACAGAGACATTAGCTGGCCATTTGCATACTTGCATTCTTAGAATGAGAACACAGTAGCCAAACACATTGCCAGCTCTCAGATGACTTCCCTTTAAATACCATTCAACATAGAAAGGCGAAGTAAAACTAGACTCTGTATGTGACTGAATCAATTTCGAGCTGACAAACAAACACACAAACATGCACACAATATAGGCAAAGATAAATAGATTGCATCTTTCAGAAAGAAAAAAAAAAGTGCTAAAAAAATGAGAGCACATAAAACTGATACCATAAACCCAAATAACCATATCTCCTAAAATTTAGTTACCCAAGTAAATAAGATAATTACTCGAACCCATGAAAATGATTCTAATTCTGTAGAAAGTGCATAGAGACCAACAGTTTGATTTAAAAGCAGATGCCAACAGCGATTCAAATTGCCTTTTCATAATGCCTTCATTATATATTGAAGGAGAAGAGTGACAGCATAACAAAGCAAAGGAGTCTCCAGTCCCACTAATTTTTTCTAGTACATGGCTTAATGTCATACTTCCTTACACCTGAACAAGGCCCCATTACATGTGCATGCTACATCTGTTTTAGTTGCTCATCTTTTGATAGACACCTACCAGGTTCTTTACCTTGACTACTGCAACTAATGCAACAATTAACATGGAATGAAAGTATCCCTATGGCAAGGCAACTGGTTCTTTTGGCAATAGAACCAGATATATATCCAGACACTAACAAGATTCTATTCATTTTTGAGGACCATCTATGAGAATTTAGGGAGTTCTCGACTCTAGTTTACATTTCTACCAGTAGAGTACATGGGTTCCTTTTCTTTAGTTACAAAGGGAATAATCATCAAATTCAACATTAGAGATTTATGTGAATTTATTTGTTTAGATTCAATTTTGGTTCCCAGGATGGTGATTAACAGAAGCAAGTACTTTATATGTACTTTGTAGCAGTTCTTCAATTTGAGTGCTGTGGAATGCTTCCTTCTAGCATGAAAGACTATTGTTCTGTTGATCTCTGTTTCTACGGTTCCTGCATAAAATCAGGCCCATCATAATTTCCTTATTTGGAGAGAGACTCAGGACATCCTGCTCCTCCCTGAAGATATAGAAGTTGATAGTTGCTGGTAAGGACATTTCTTGGATATTGTAATTGTGAGTTGACCATGCAGCATCAGTCAAAGCTATTAATTCACCAAAACAGATTTGGATGCAATCATTTCTTTGGTCTCTTGTTTCCCTATTTGGAATCAATAAATATTTGGTGTCCCTAGGTGAAGGTCAGATCATGCTAAACCATTATGTGTATCGGGCTTCCATTCAACTGTGAGTTATCTTTGAAAAGCGCATGAGAAATCTACCAACAACATAAATTGCCCATGAGAGAGTCAAAATGAATGAATTGCTCCTTGTTCCTCTTCAGATGAAATTCATGAAGTATTCAGATTTCTTTGACTTCATTTTGTAAAATTATTTTGTTATTTAAAATATTTTTCATACAATATATTTTAATCATGTCTTTCCTCTCCCTCAACTATGCCCACTTCTCGTTATTCTCTCTCTCTCTCTCTCTCTCTCTGTGCATATGTCTCAAAAATAATTCACTAAAATTCTAAACAAACAAACAATAAAACAAGCTATGCTAAATTTTTAAAAAATTAAAGATCTCTCTCTCTCTCTGTCTCTCTCTCTCTCTGTCTCTCTGTCTCTCTCTGTCACCACAGAGTTTGTTTTGTGTTGGCCATCTACTCCTGGGCATAGAATCTGACCTGGAGTGTGCTTGATATAGTCAATGACACTTTATTAGAGTAAATTGATTTTTTCTATCACCATTGGGTATCAATTCTGAAGAACTTTTTTATTAGGGATAGGCATTCATGTTCAACTCCCACTTTCAGGACTGGACCTCATCTGGCTTTAACCGAGACAGGTCTGTGCATGCTGCCACAGTCTCTGTAAGTCTCTGTAAGTTGTGTCTAGAAGACACCATTTCCTTGAAGTCATCCATCACCACTGGCTCTTAAAACTTTTCATCCCTGTCTTCTACATACACTGCCAAACATTGAAGGAAGTATTTGATGAGGATGTCTCATTCAAGACTGAGTCTCCAAAGTTGCTCACTCTCTTCACAACACAAAGTTATGGGTTTCTGTGTTAATTCCCGTCTACAGAAAGAAGCAACTTCTCTGATGAGGGTTGCCTGAGGTGCTGGTCTACAGGTATAAAACCACCACAATCTCTTTTTACAGCTTCATGTGTTTGTATATCAATCAGATAATTGGATATATATAGATCAAGCTTGTTTTTGAGTAATGAGGGAGTCTTTCTTTAAAATAAAAATTATGGCTTTTAAGTAAGAACATAGTAATTGCCTGATTTATGGTCATTGTACTTGTTTTGTTTTTTATTTTTCATTTTGAATTTTTTTTTTGTATAAAACATTTGGTCTAGCAGAAAACACTTTTTTATTGCTGCAATTTTCAAAATACTATTTTTCTAGTAAATGTCATAGATGCAAAATTTTAACTGTCATCTGTATAGTATATAAATTTAAATATAAGAACTCTGAAAATTATGTGAACAGAACGTTCTTCTAGCCTTAATATTATCTTATATATTTTGTGCTTTAATCAAGTTATTAATTTTAAGTGTGATATGCTCTATGAATTAATGAACTCATAACAGCTTTTGTTGAGTGTACGAAGTCTGTACAAGACCAATCCATTCAAAACTCCAGTATGGATAGGAAGAGGGTTCATAAGGCCTCAGCTCTGTCTGAGGAGCTATTGGTAGCTGCTGGTTGCTGGGGGAGAGAGTAACTTTTCTTCAAGAGTTTAGACCCATGTAGGTTGCCCCATTACCAACCACACTATGCACACAGGGCACTAATTGTAACCAAAGTATTATTAGACATCAGAAGAAGACTTGGGTGTTTGTGTAGAGAACCTGGGTGGAGCTACAGTGGGTAATGGATGGATATGATCAAATGATTGTATACACTTGTGAAATTCACAATAAAGATTTATATTAGAAAAATATTAAACACATGAAATCTTTTGCTCCACTTTAGATTTTTTTTCCATGATGATCAATAGTCATTTCATTTATGTACAGAAAAGAGGCTAGTGTTGGCCACATAATTTAACAGTAGTCATTAATACAAATTATGTACATACAACCCTAATTACTTACATAATTAGATAGTTTTTGACAACAAGTAAATCATGAACAAGTTATGAAATAAATATTTCCATTCTTGTATATTTCAAAAGAGAATACTTGCCATAGAATTGCTTAGGAATTGAGGCTGGGCCAGATGACAGTTTAAGGCCAGTTTCAATACTTCCAACCCATAAAAACTTGTGCAAATTATTTTCCAATTCCTGAGAAAGCTGCCATTTGGCATTTAATTACAACCAGATTATTAAATTCTGTGCGCTTTCAATTTGAAGGTACACTTGATATTAAATAGCATCCCGTCTCCATTTCATACGGATTCCCAACTATTCCCAGGTCTGTCCCCCTCCAGCAGGTTGTCTATGCACAGGCCTTATCCTCTCCCTGGTTTTCTACATTCCTGCTACTTCTGTTACCTCTCCAGGGAGGAAAGAAGATTGTCGCAGAGTGGCTGTCAGTTGGCAAAACAATTTCATCCACATTTGCACCAGACAATACTGTCAGCACATCCAGGTGAATAGTTCTGTTTCTCCTCCATCCTTGCCTTTATTAATAGCTTTGCATGGAGTCACTAAGTCAACTCTCTAAAATATATAAGTGCACACTGGTGGTTACCTGTCGATGTGAATGCATGCCAATTATTCTTTTGCTTGAAAGAACAATGTTTTGGCATATTCTATTCTATCTTCACACATTGAATGCTCTTTAGTTACTTTTAAACATGTTTAAACATTTTTAAATTAGATTTTATATATTTTTTTTACTTTTACATTAATTTTAAATTAATGGCACATGGTTAAAGGCTATTCAAAGTATAATAAGCAGGTAGAGCTGAATGCCAAGCTAATTTTAATAGGCTCTTGAGAATCCTATGCCAATGTCTTCTTATCTTTAATGACATCTAAAGGGGAAAGTTATATTGCATTTCCAAAAATGTCAAGTAGAAAGAATAAGGGAATTATTTTGCAAAAATAAGCCCTAGACCTTATGATATAAAACTTCTCATTCTCCTGATGTTGGATTCTGCTGGAGCTGAGGTTATGGTTCTTGTTGATTCTGTGGCAGAAGTACTCCCGGCTAGATGGTTGTAGTCTCTAGACATGGCAATATAGATTCTCTAATCAGGGCTGTAAACTACGTAAAAGATATGTAATCTGCGTAAGACACATAAAAGCCCATCATTGTCTAAAATTTGCATCTCACAGACAAGTGTGTATAAATTAATAGAGTCTAGGTCAGAGCAAAAGTGAAAAGCCTTTTCACAAGTAATTTTGCCTGTTTTAGATACATATATATGTTAGTATACACAAGTGGTGTGTTAGTGGTTGTGTTTCTATATTCTTGTGTGAGGACAAGACATGGAGGCTGGATATGGCTTAAGTGTAGGTTCTGTGTCTCAAATGCAGTCATCAGGTTTGCACGACTGACATTCTCCCCCACTGGGTCTTCTCCCCCGTCTGTTTCCGACTACCATTGGTCTACAGAGTTTACTATAGTAAATTTTGATCACTAGATTTTTTTTTTTTTTTTTTTACTTTTTCAAGACAGGGTTTCTCTGTGGCAAGTCTGGCTGACTTGGAACTCATTCTGAAGGCCAGGCTGGCCTGAAATGCACAGTGATTCATCTGCCTTTACCTCCCAATTGCTGGGATTAAAGGCATACAACACCACCACCTGGCTAGATCATTAGATATTTAATAGTTTTTGTGCTTCAAGTAAAGAAAATGTGATACTTATACAAAATGGAATTTTATTCAGCAATAAGGAAAATTGAAATTAGGACATTTTCAGGAAAATGGTTGGAATTAGGAATCATAATATTAAGTGAAATAAGGCAGATTTGGAAAGAGAAATACATTTTGTCCCAAATGTAAAATCTATTTAAATATAGATAGGTGGATTATATTCTGCATCTATCACCCATTTATCTACTTGTCTATATGTAAGACATTAAAATAAAAAGCAGATTATGAGAGGAGACCAACAGTTTAAGGAAGCTGAAAGAAGAAACTAGGCAGAGTAATAGAGGAGAAGTCACATAAGAACAGGACTGAGCAGGATTTAATGGTAATAAGGGTACCATGGCAGGAAGGATAAAGACAGACCAGGAAACTGTGGTGGCAAGTGAGAGTAGAGTGTGGTGTGTGTTTGAAAATTCTGTAACAAAACCTGTTACTCTTTGTACTAACTAAAACATTCACACAATAAAACACCTCTTGTGTTTAATAACTTGTTCACGAAATTTCTGTAACTGTAGCAATTACTTCTCATGATTACCACAAATCACTTCTAGCATGCTGGCAACCAACCATCTCTAGCTTTGTCCACATATTCTTTAAAATAAGGATAAGGGATAAAATTGAGGAGTGTGTATGTAAACTCGTTCGGTGGTATAGTTTCAGAGCAGCTTTCACTTCAGTTGTGGACATGTCTGTGAGTGTGGAGAAGAAATATAGAAGTTGATTAGAACAATGACTAGCTACAACTTTTAGGAGGACATGATCTTCAAACTACTTAAAGTAAGTTTCTTTACTGCCTTAACATTCAAGGAGCTGTCCTCCTTAAACTGACTGCCTGGTTACTGCCTTTCATATGAATGCTCTGTTGGAGCCCGTTATGAGTTTCTGTCCCTGTGGATGGTGCGGTGAAGTAAAAGCAGCTGTCATCTAAGCTGTATAATAGCCTTGGAGGGGGGCACAGAAGAGCCGTGGATTATTGATAGAGTCATATCTGCAGTTCTGCTGACAGATTTGATGTCTCCTTTGCCAGGTTTCTAATATTAGGATATTTTCCTGCTAGCCAGTCATCACATTGAATCATTTGGGGTGAAGATTTTGGGTTTTGGAAGATTTGAAGTTTGGATTTCTAGTTTTTCTTCTAATGATGAAGTGAGGGATGATATGCAGACTGTCTGAATGATACAATGAAATCCAATTAAATAGAAATGTGTGCCTATGTGAAGCCTTCAGAAAAATAATGGTAGCAGAAAAAGCTAAGCATCTCATAGTCAATAGTCGTCATTAGCAGTTTTGGTAGAAATTATCTTTCTTGCTAAAAAAATGTTTCCAAAATGCTATGCATATCATCAAAAGCACATTTGTTTCATAAAAATTTAAGCAAAAATTAAGAGGCAATTATTTATTTTTTCTTTATGAAAGGCTGATTGGTGCACAGCAGAAGTAAGGGGCACAACTGCAACTCAAAAGTAATTTTCAGCTGTAATCTCACTTTACTTTTAATGCCACTCCATGATAAATGAGGCATGGGGGAAGAAATTCATATTGTAAAGCAGCATCTTAAATATCTAATGCTATTTCCAGGAACCTGAGCAATATTTTCATGTAGGATTCCCTTACACTGTATTTGCATTCATTCTCATGTTGTCCTCATTATGCCTTTCTAGAAACAAGATCATGATGTTACCAACAAGAAAGTCAAAGGGAAGCAAGATAAGGGTGAGACCAATGATATTGCCAAAACCGGCTGCAGGTGATGTTTATATGAAATATTTATTGTGTTTTTTCTTTTAGTCATTGTACATCTATCCAGCTATTGGGAAAATGGACTTTGTATATGTCTGAAGAAAGAGGGTATAGGAATGCTGGGAAACTTTTACTAGTTCCAAGACTTACATACATTATGGTCTTCTGAAAATATCAGAGATATAATTGTTTATTTTCTCTCAGTTTTTTTCTTTCATTTTAGTTCATTGAGGACTCATACATCTTTCCTGTGATTAGAAACAAATTTTAATAGAGGCTATTAAAAGCATCTAAATACCTAAAATATATCTAAAGATATCTAAAAAAAATAAAAGTAAAAACTATCGTTTTACTTTTTGTCTTAATTTGTAGTTAATCCCATGTATCTTGCCATCATGCATGAGTACACATAGTCTTGCAAGGGTTTTGGTTTTATAAGTTTTAATCTCAATCTTACAAAAATAATTTCAAACCCAGTGACAGTTTTTATCCTAGTGATAGTATATATTGGCAGAATTGAAGACATAGAGTGGCTGACAGTTGATACTGCCCCTTTTTTGTGTTTAAAACCGTAAGGAATTATTTAAGCATAGTACGCGAATAAACTTTGTTTAAAGCTTATTGGAAAATAGGCTTAGTGTAAATACTTTATTTTCCCATAGGCTAAATTTATTTTTATTTCATTTTAACTTATATTTACTGTAAATTTTGAAGAAAAATATATCCTCAGGGTCAAGCCAGAGATTATGATATGTCAAAAGGACCCAATATTTGGATTTGAATTCGCTTTGCAATGTTTGTGATTTAGGCACAGGAATGAGAAGATGGGCATGAGGTTGAACCTAGTATTATCTAGTACTAATTTTGTTACTTTCGTCTTTACCGACTCAGGCAAGAACGTTGCTCCAGGTATGCAGAGTGCAATGAAGCACAAATGCTTTGCTACTCTCCAACCAACAAGAACAAATTATAAGTGAACAATGACAGCTTTATATAGTTTTTATTTTGCTTATGCTCAAGCTATTTTTCTTCCCTTTGCACAATTGGGAATGTAAAATTCCTAGGACCACATGAAGCAGTGTGACTCAGAATCCCAGTGAAGGACCTACAGAGCCAATCAACCTACAGGTAGCCATTCTCGTACCTCAACACTTGGGATCCACATGGAGTCTTGTAACTCAGAACCCCATGTAGGGAGCACTGGATCCAGTCCTCCAGGCTGCCAACCACCCCAACCACAGCTAAATATGAATATTATTTTGTGTGCTTGTCTAACCATGACTTGAGCTAGGTAAGCCCAGAGCCACTCTGCCATCCATCTACCAAGAACCCTATGATTGTATTGCGTTCTGTGTCTCTGACTCCAGTGAAAGACTACTAGCTGGAACATCGCACCATGGTGTGGCATTCTACCTTCAGTTCCTAAGGAGCACTGCCCACTTCCACAGTGATGTAGGAACCTCATACCCAGCTACCGCCTATAGAAACCATAAAGCCTGCCACTGTGTTCTTTTAGAAGCAGCAAGAATATTAAAGAGTTTTTCTTATGGGTTTAGAAGTTGTACTTATCCTTGGCTGAGGTGGGATCACTTATGGTACACCATTTGGTCAGCAACACAGAGTTTCTCCCAAACAGAACATCAAGCATCATTCACTCAGTCTATTACCTTTCAAATTGTGGTAACAGGAAACAACAATTTAAACACCCATTCACAACAGATAAGAGCAGATAACCATATGAAGAAAAAAAAATACCATTGATGTGCCTAGTGCATATCACAACACAAATAATATATGTCCCTTCCAGAAATTAGTGTTCCCCTTCATAAAGGTAAACAGTTGAATATAACCATGAAGACAATTAAAGATATGAATATAGAATTTAATAAAGAGAATTTCTGAAGAAAAGTCAAACTGAAATAAAACTTGAAATGAAAGACTCAAGATGTCAAAGACCTCAGAAGAATGCTTTCATCAATACTTTGAATTAAATGGAATAGAGAATATCATATCTAGAAGTACTAAATCTAGAAGACAAGATAGAGGAAATGGATCACTCAATAAAATAAAGAGGATAATTCTGAAAACAAACAAACAAGCAAATCATACAGGAACCTCGAGTGCCTAAGAAAATCAGGTAAAGGCATAGAAAATATTTGCAACAATCATAGAAGAAAAATTTCCAAATAAAGTGGAGAGGTATCTATTAAATTGCAAGAAGCATACACAGAACACCAAGTAGACATGACATCCCAAATTTAAATAGTTAAAACACTAAATGTACAGACAAAGAAATACATTAAAAGCTAAAAAGAAAGATCAAGTTGCACACAAAGGCAGGGACATCAGAAGAACTGCTGACTTTGCAATGGAGACACTTTTGCAATGGAGACAATTTCTGAAAAACCACAAATGTCAAGCAAAACATTAAATCCAGTAAAACTATCAGTCATAACTTAAATAGAAAGAAAAACTTCTAAAATAAAAATAGATAGTAAGTAATTATGTCCACTAAACCACCTCTACTAGAATAATTAACAACCACTTCTGCCTGAGAAGATTAAATATACACAATATACCATAAGTAACAAATTTAAAAATTCAGAACAGTTAATCAAAAGAGGTATAATAAGACAACATCTTCACTATTAAGCAATAGAAACTAACGAACATTATTTGACAATAACTCTCAATATTAAAAGTTCTATTTTCTAATAAAAGACACAGACTAATGGGTTGGATTAGAAAAAGGATTCATATTTATATTGTCTCTAAGAAACACATGTCGCCATCAATGATAGACACCATCTTATGATAAAAGTATGGGAAAATATGCCAAACAAACAGTACAAGTATCAAAAAAGAACTGCATTTCTCACATTTAACAAAATTGACTTCAAACAAAAATTTATCAGAAAAGATAAGAAGAGTCTTGTCATACACATTAAGGGAAAATAACCAACAGGCTATTATAATAATGAACATGTATCCATCAATCTCAGAGTACCCAGTTTTATAAAGAAACGCCATTAGAACTAAACACAGACTTACCATAGCCCAACGAAAGTGAGTGATTTTAATACCTTACTCTCACCAATAGAATAGCCATCCAGACAAAAATTAAGAAAAACTCAGAAATTAAATGAACCACACAGATATTTGCATAAAATTATGTCCAGACCCTAAAGAATATACTGTCTTTTTAGCATCTAAAGGAACTTTCTCCAAAATTTAAAAACTATAAGGTTCTAAAGAAGTTTCAGAAAATTTATGAAAATTGAAAGATTATCCTGTATCCTATCTTACCACAAAGTAACAAAGCTGGATATTAACAATAATAGAAATGTCACAAAGCATACACGTTAATGGAAGCTGAACAACTACTGAGAATAAATTATGTCAAGATACAAGTCAAGAAAGAAACTAAAACTCTCCCAGAATTGAATGAAAAACAAATCAGAACATACTAAAATCTATGAGACACAATGTAGGCAGTCCTAAGAGGAAAGTTTAATGGCAGTAAGTGCCTCATCAATTAGCTATAGATATATAATATTAGTAGCTTAATTATGCATTTAAAGGCCTTGGAAAAACAAAACCAAAAATACCCAAAAGTAGGAGATTGGAAGAGACATAGAGCATCAATGCACAAAAGTAAAAACAGACTTAGACTAAGGGGATCTTAGAAAGTGAAATATCATGATACAGGTGACTTGGAGGAGAAATGGAAAAAAAACAGAGGCCTTTAATTGGGGGAGGGGAAGGGGAGAACAATATAGAATAGCAAGGAGGGAGGTAGAATAAATAAAACAAAGGATACTTGGAAAAGACATAGAAAGTCATTATTCTATGGTTGGAAAAAAATAACACAATACATGTAAGTATATGCACATGTATTATATATTTTAATGAAGTTAAACTTGGGGAGATCATGTTTTCTTCAAGAGCCATAGACTAACAAAAATTCTAGTACTGGATATTAGAAACCTCCTTTTGTTGGTCAGGAGTCCAAGAGATTCCCAAATTAATATGGGCTATTACCATTGACCTTGGTTGCCTCCCAGAAGTCGAAGCTCAAGATACTATGCACTTGGGACATACGATTTGGAGGATTTAAGATGGGATTTAACCCAAAGCCTCCTGCTTGGGAAGTAGCTTTCATAGTATCAGAAGATGATATTCAGCTTTCTAAGGAAAGAAAGTAATGAATGATCTGACCCAGAGATGACACCTTGAAACATCACAATGACTATCATTATAAGTTATATATCTATATTGAAGGGCAACAGTAGTACTTACATTTTGAAGTAACAAACTGCTCCATAGTTGGACTTATGGCCCATTCAACAGGAGGAAATCATGGCTGTTAGTGGAAATCCAACCAACTATATATGGCTAGCGAGGTGATGGATCTTAGAGGAGAACCTACTGTTGCCAGTTTCAAAACAAGTGTAATTCGTAACTATGATCTAAATACTTACCAACAGATAAGTATAGATCTTACTCCTCTCCTATGAAGTTTCTTTTTGCTTCAGACAGAGGTCATTACAGAAAGTCACATATGAAGAAAAAAAACTGGCAATGGGGTGATCAACCCCAAATGGTATAGCTACAACACCATTCCTGAACCCAAGTTTCAGGTAACATCTAGGGAGTGCAGACAGAAAGATTTCAAGATCTGGAGAAACAATAAGTCTGCTGTGAGATTGTATATTCTAGCTACATGTATGAAATCTCAACTATTTGGCTACCCCATCAAGACCTGAATCATTCCAACAAAAGTTAACATCACAGAGTAGAGGTGTGATTCACATGGGAGCCCACCTCCAGATGAACTGCTAGAAAAGATTAGCAACTGCTGAGAGAACAATAGTTATCTTCCTCAAGGGTCAGCCCCTGTTTCGTTATCCAGTACAAGGTGGTCCATCCAGAAACATACAGGTGCAGCCAAAACTAAATAGACACAGCAGATTATATTTATATGTTTATTTGTGTGTGTGTGTGTGTGTGTGTATAGTTGTAGTTGGAAAGATAAGGCAATGAATTTAGGAGGGAGTGCAGGGAATGAGAGGATGGGAGGTGTAGGAGGAAGGAGAGGGAGGAGCAAAATTACATCACTATATTTTAATTAAATCAGTAAGAGATCATGACACTATAAAATTCAGAGAATTATAGGGCATACTTTAAAAAAAATCTACGTTCTACCAAACTGGAAAATAAAAATGAACTTATTGATATATACAACTTACCAAAGCTAAATCTAGATGAAATAAATAATTTAAACAGGCACATAACATCCAATGAGGTAGAAGTAGTAATTAGATCTCAGCCTAAATTGATTTGGAGGACAGTTCTATAAGAACTTCAAAGGATAACTAACATTGATACTCCTAAAATCATTCCATAAAATATAAAAAGAAGGAATACTTCCAAATTCTTTATACAAAGTCAGTATTACCCTGATACCAAAATCAGATAAAGATCCAATGAAAAAATTTTAAGCCATTTTCTGCTGTGTATATATATATATATATATATATATATATGTATTCAAAAATTTTGAATAAAATTATTATGAAATGAACTCAAAAGCAGATCAAAATATGATGTACTATGATGGTTCCAACATATATCAGTAACTGTAATTCACCACACGTGGAGACTCAAGGACAGAAATCACGTCATCTACAAATCCTAAGGCTCTGAGAACATGGCAGAAGAAGGGGTGGAAAGATTATAAAATCCAGAAGATCAGGGAGTGTGTTATGAGATTGTTTGCTCATAATGTTAGAGACTACTGAGAAAATCTCACCAACTGGACAATCCAAATGTTCCGCATTAGTGGAACAGAGACAGCAGCAATGGACATGCCAAAGAGCACAGGAAAAAGCACATGAGACTTCACTGCTACACAAAGAACTACAGGCAACCACGGAGTCCTGTGTATGGGAGATACAGTCTTCTCCGTGGAAGAGTATATCCAATTGGCTATCCAATATCAGGGAACAAGCTGAAGCAGAAACCTGGGGGCAAGAACTAAAGCAGAGACAATTGAAGAATGCTTACTGGTTGCTTTCTGGTTTGATCAGTTTGCCTTACACAAACCAAGACCACCTGCCCAAGGGAGGCACCATGCACAGAGGGCTAGGCACTCCTTCACAACACGAATCAACCAAGCACCCCGCTGGCATTCCTCAACTGGTTTCCTTTTCTTTCATGATGTTAGTGTGTCAAATTGACAAAAATTAACTAGCACAACATTTGCACTATTTAAGACTGTACATGGGTTTAAGTGAATGGGTATTGATATTCATATGACCAAAGCTATGATGACTTGCCCATTGCCAAGCATGTCCAGACCACACACACACATTTTGATTTCCCTTCACATTCAAAATTTCTAACTGACAACACACAATAGGAGGTTTTTGTGATATTCCTCAAGATCACAATCATTTGTAGTAAGAAAAAAATTAGTGAAATAAAAAGCAACTTGGTTCTGAAAAAAAATTAACAGAAAAATTACAAAGAAGATAGCACCTTGATTAGCTGAAAGAGTAGTGTATCTTTAGTTTATTAGTGTAATTAGTGCAATTAGTGTATCTGAAAGACTATTCCATCCACATGGATAAGTCTCTAACATTGAGGAAGTGGCAGGCAGCTTTTGAAACAGTGTTTGCTTCCAGCACCCATTAGTGTTTATTCAATAATTCTGTAGAAGAAGAGCCAGTTGCTACAAAGAAAACTTTTAAGCTCCATATCAGTTAGAAGTCCTCCTGCTATGCATCCCATGCTTAGCTTAGTATCCACTGAGAGGCTAGAGGTCAGACATGCCTCAGCTGGTGCATGTCATCTGTCCAATGAGCATTGGTGCATTGAACGATCTGTATGTATGTTGGAAAGACAGTCAGATCTGGAGAATTTTAAAGGTAGTGAGTTCCAAGTGCTGAGTGCCTCAGAAAAAGAAGAAGGAATAGCTTAGGTTTGCCTTATACCCACAGCCAGGCTTGGAAAATACCTCTCAGACAATACAACATAGAGGACTGCCTCTCAAACTGCCTTTTGTGGCTAGGATAAAAGTTGAAATGCCTAATACTTAGATTAGCATGTATTTATTATTCTTGTGGAAAAATTAAAAATGAATGTTTAAGTGGATATGTTAGCAAGCAATTTTAACCAGTTTTAGTAGACTTTGAAAAGATAATAATCAAAAGAGCAAATCAAAGGTTGTGTATATTTTGTACATACACGCGTACATGCCTTCATTGTCACTTACATTTTCTTTAGTGAGTGATTTCTGCGTTCCTGGATATGTAAAGTTAACAATTACCTTTGAGAATCACATTTATTTTTTATTTAGTATTACACTTCATTGGAAAGAACAAAAATCAGAGTACACACCACTCACATTCTTCTTTCCATTATTAATTTTTGTTTCAATACTGACATTAATTACTGAACGTCTAGAAGAATACTAGGATATAGAAAAATAATAGAACCAGTGCTGTTCTAATTTCATAGTTTCTGAACAGACTTTTAGATAATTTCTTGTAGCATGGCACATTTGTTATTTATATTGCACATATAGACCAATATTTTAAATAATTTGGATTTTATTATGTAAATTAAACTTCAATATGCAGATTGACACAACTATTTAAGATTCTTGAGAAGTACTGGAATTAAGGTGTATTGGGAGTTTAGAGTATTGAATGGATCAACGTGGACAAATTAAAAATGTCTTATGGTCTCATTTTTAATAGATATTCCAAATATTTCCTCTTGTAGTTTGATTTGTGGGCATTCTTGACAAATAGAGATATCCTTGATTGTTCTGCCAATATTATCAATTCCCCACTTAATCGTATTTTTAATTTTTTTGAATTGCCTTTTTATTTCTCTTTTTTTGATACTCTGTTTTCACTTTCTCAATCTCTCTCTACTATAATGTGAGGGCCATTATAAAAGCAGAACAAGTAAGCTTTCAGCTCTCTTCCTACTTCCTACTGCCTACAGGGAGCTATAAATGCACAAACTGTATGTAAGTGAGATGTGTATTAACTTACCTTCTGTTGCACGTGGAGATCATAAGCAGGCTGCTAATGTGCACTGTGTTGAAGCTCTTAACATGGGGGATGAGAATTAGCTTGCAGTAGTAATTTGGTAAACACCTGGGAAAATCACAAGCTTCATTTCTTGCAACGTAGAATATGATTAAAAAGAGAATATATTATTACCATGGGCACCATTTAAAAATGTGTAGACAGCATTCTACGATGTTAAAATGGAAATTGGAAGTTGTACTCAGTGAAGAAGATGTTGCATGTTAATTACTGTCTGCTTGGGAGCACTGCAAGTGCAATTCAATTATTTGCTTTTTCAAGCAGTATTTTGATTAACCTGAACTTTAATTTTCTGCGTATTATATTTTGAAAAGATAGTGGAATGCTATGCTGCCTAACCAAGAATGTTCCAAAACCAAAAGACTGTGCTCAGAACCACAGGACCCATAACAAATCTGTTTTTAAAATATTTTTCAAATTAAGAGAATTTTTTTAAATGTCATTTTTTTTCTTTTAGATTATCCAAGATTGTTATATGCTATTGGGTACTTTTAATAGCTTTGTTTTCCTAGAAAATTTCTAAAGTAGCCCATGTTTCATCTAAAGATACCATGTGTGAATATAGACAAATAATATGTGCAGTTAACTTATTTAGCTGTCTTTTGGTGAAATCAGACTTCAAATGGAAATGTGCTTTTGACTCAAATTCTAAGATACTATCTCCTTCCATTGTAAATGTTAGTTGCTAATTTTAGTGTCTGTATAGAACCTGTTTTATATTTTAGAACAATATTCTAGAATAATCTAACCCAAAAATGTTACTTTAGCAACGTGGTCATCAGAATTCGATGAACATTTGAACAAAGGAGCTGTTATTTGCTGGTTGCTTAGCTCTATTTATAACTAACTTAGTGGTCAAATCAGACAGAACGTTTAATTGCCTGACATCCAAATGGATTATAAGAAGTGGTAATTTTTTGTCTTGTTTTTAATGTGGTTAATAACAGTATTAAAAGCAGTAATAAACATACATCTTCAGTGTTAACTAGAGCATCAAAACAGTATGCATCATAACTTTGTCTAGTGATTCATGGTACTGCCTTCACTATTAGCATGCATCAATTTTCTATCAAAGTTGCATTTGTTGACAAAGGTAAAATACTGCGTATGATTTGTTTTTTCAAAAAAGAAGGCTGGAACTTGTGTAGATATGAACTGCTGATTCACCATGTAAAAATATGAATGATAATAAAAGATAATGTAAATCAAAATGCTAATTGAGCCCTGAGAATATACTTGCTAATGCTGCCTTAGGGCATGGATTAAAATTGAGCAGGAGTACTAGGCCAAGAAGTAGGATTTGGGGTTGATTTGTACTGTGAAAAGTCTAATGTGAAAAGGAATTTGGGATAGAAAATAAATGGCTAACCTCAGTTAAATGGAGAATTGTTGTCTTAAAGTAGGTGGGGAGGGTAGTGAGCAATTGCAAACCACCACACACACAGCGTGCACTCACACACAGGCACACACACATGCACATACACACACCAAGTCCACACACGCACATGTACAGGCATACGAGTGCACACACACACACACACACACATACACACTCACTCAAATGAACATAGACACTCGCATGCACATACATGCACATACACACAGGAAGTTGGGAAATCTTCCCTTGCTTTCCATGGTTTTCTACTTATGAGACTATATTTAAAGCAATAATGTAATTAATGCTTGTGTACCCTGTGTGTTTACTTAACATTATGGATGTATTGATTCCTGAAAATCTAAGTCTAGTAGACTATAATGAGATATAATATCTTAACTTTAAGTAATTTTATATTGTTTTCCATTAGTAAAATTTAAATTGTTAAGACTTTGATGGAAAAAAATGAGTACTTTAGGTTTGAGACATGAATATTGATTGAGAAAAGAATGACAAAGTATAACTTTACTTCTGATGAAGACACTGACTACAGTGGTTTGCATAAGAAATCTGCCCCATAAACCACAGAAGTGAGAATCAATAAGGAATACTTTCACAAATATATGTTCATGAGTGTGTCAAATGTTCTGAGAAATCACCATTTCTAATATGACATCCAGAATACCAGAGTAAACTCATATTTTATGTATAATAGTTAAATTATATTTCCAATATTCTATCAAATAAAATATGTAAAGTTATCAACACTTCCTGTCTCTCTTTCCTCAGATAATTCAACCTTATGGAAACGAACACTTGTTGCATTCCAAATAACCTCAATACACAGTCAAAGCATGTCTCCCTGGTTCTCATTAAATTTTCTGTCTGTCAAGATAGTAATGAATCTAGGTTAAAAGTTGTAATTAATTTATTTGCTTTAATAAAAGACCTTTCTTTTTAGCTCCTGCTTACCAGCTCTAGGCCAACGGATTTCATGGATTTATAAAGTTTTTTTTAATGCCTTCATATTGTGATGGAACCAAATCACATCAAACAAATACCAGTTCCCTTGACATTATACATTAAATTCCTTCATATCAAAAGTGTAATTAACTTATAATATCCTTACTTGTGGACAAATATTGCATTGATTATATATCCACCCCTTTTCTTGGTAATAAATATTTGTCTATGGTCTGTCACTATTTACTAGTTATTGGCAATTGGTTGATGTCCACCCATAAGGCCTTTGACGTGCTGTAATGCTTACCCTGAGGCCTCTTGATGCCATAAATATTAATTAAAATGATACACAAATTGGCTATTTCGTTTGATTAAATATTGTTATACTTTACTTCAACCATGCTTCTGATCGGAATTTGATCTTATTACTGATGTAATACCTATAATTTCAGACGACCTTGGTTACGTAATAAAAATGAGTATCAAACCTCATCAAATTCAAATTCATACACATCTTATCTTAAATGTGAGCTATCTAGAACATACAAAAATATGATATTTTAAATTCATTTTTCTATTTTTCTTCCCTTGGCCATGAAAATACTGATTATATTCCAAGAATTATCCTCATCTGCTTTATCCTTATTTGCATATAATATCAGGTTTAGAAAACAATATTCATAGAAATTTTAGACATGAGTCAATTTAACTGACTAATAATCACTCTCCTATAGATGAAATATAAAAGAGATCAGTAAAAGTGATTTTAATGTGTTGGATCCTAAGCTATTTGAGTTAACATGAAAGCTAAAGGATGTTTCTTTTAGTGTGTGACCTCAACAACTTTATTAGGACAATGACAACTAGATATAAGGTCCATCAAGCACAATATGACTTCATTTAATAATACATCAAGAATTATTGGCCTGTGTGATATGGCTATTTCTGTGATCATATTCTTAGCATGGCCTTCCATGTGTTGCCATGGTGACCTCAGATTCTACTTCCTTGGGAGATAAGCCTGGGAAGAATAACCTCCAGAGTCTGCAGGAAGGAACCAACCTTAAGATCTAGTAATGTGAGAGCTCTAGTCTCCAGAATGCTGATAAAACATGTTTGGTTGTTTCCAGTCTCCTAGTCACTCATCATTTCTTATGAAAGCCTGATAAAATAGATAAATTTTGATATCAATATGCAGAACACAAAGAACATCAAGTATGGTGTTGAATAGGCTCTCTTCCCAATCTATGCCCACCCCAGTCTTCAGAATGTGACCCTCTGTGGAAAGTCATACTACATTGTATGGACCCTGTAGCCAATAGCCATTGCCCTTGTAAACATAGGAAGAACAAACACTGAAAGAATGTGGCATTTAATTTCTGAGTTGACCTTGTTAGTCAGAGATTGGAGTAATGATTTCACAGTCCAAACAAAGCCACAATTGTCAAGAAACCAGAAATTAGAGAGGGTGGGGAAACAGAAAGTCATTCAGTGGCTCTGCTCACGCTGATTTTATACTTATGGCTTTCAGATTCATAAAAGGATAAAATTCTGCATTCTTAAGCTACTCAAGTGAATCTCAACCTTATACTGACACAGCAATATAAAGTGTCAGAGCTACTTTTTGCTTTTGCTTTTGCTTTCAAATATCAAAATATGCATATAAAATACATGAATACATTAATGTATAAATTAAATTGTTTATTTGAATGAACATTAGCCTTCCAATAGATTAACAAACCAAAAAAATAAGTAGCACTAAATGATAATATTTTATATCCTTCCATTGAAGAGAATTCTAATATCTGTATTCTCATGTATACTATTAGTAGATACTTCCCATTTGGATTTAAAATTTATTTATATGTGATATCTTTGTCAGCTTTGTTAAAAAAATACACATCATTTGTGCAGATGCAGCAAAATACATTGCTGATTTTTCTTGTATTTTTAACCTTTAGGTAGTTTGATCTATTTTTAGTACATTTATTAGGTTTTCTAGAATACTTTCCACAAGGACATGCAGGTATTGTGAAGCTATAGCTGTGAGATTTAATCTGAGGAGCACATTTCTATTTCTAAAATGTTTCAAGAATTCAATCATTTAATAATAAATTTTAACTGGTGCTTATGTTGGTAATTCCACAAAATCTTGATTGTACAGGAATATGTAATAGTTCCTTCTTCATTGTAAAAAAGAATATTACTACCTTAATTGGACAAAACATTTTCTCATTTCAAGATACTGAATTAAATGTATTAATTATAGGGATATAGTTCATTATTCTCCATCTTTTGACTACATGATTTTAAACCTTATGCCTTTGATTTCAGATTCTTAATAACATACTGTTTTATTGAAAGTCACATGATGAGCCAGGCAATGGTGGAGCATGCTTTTAATCCCAGCACTCGAGAGGCAGAGGTAGGTGGATTTCTGAAAATTCGAGGCCAGACTACTCTACAAGACAGAGAGTTCCAGAGCTGTAACAGAGAAACCCTGTCTTGAAAATCCAAAATAAATAAATAAATAAATAAAGTCACATAAAGATGTGTGTGGATAGCATAACTCTTTGAAATGAATAGGAGATTCTACTTAGATATAAATGTTTGGGACTCATGGGGAGAAAAAAGCTCTCCTTTCAATGTGTGTCTTAGTTATTTTGATAATTTAAAAATTATTTCTTTTAATTTTTAGACTATAATATAATTCCCCTTTCCCTTTCCTCCTTCCAAACTCTACCATAACTTCCCTTGTTTTCTTTCAAGTTCATGGTCTTTGTTTTCACTAATTGGTGCTTCATATATATAGATGATAGATGAATATATAGATGATAGATGGATGAATATATATATATAGAGAGAGATGAGAATATATCGATAGATGATACTTAGATGAATAGATATATAGATAGACAGACAGATGGATAGACAGAGTATTGGATTTAGTATTGGTTAACAAGTGAGTGTTGTCTTCCCCTGGAAAGACGTTTTCTTCTGCCCTCAACATTCCTTTGTTGCCTGTAGTTCTTTGTGTAGGGATGAGGCCCCTTGGGCTTATCTCCCTTCCATGTGAGTATGTCTACTACTTTTGTACATGTTCAGTTCATGTTTAGGGAGTCATATTCTTAAAATTTTATGGCTATAGTGCCTGACACTTCTAGGAGACATAATCTAACAGAAAAATCCCTGTACCCTCTGGGCCTTGCAATCTTTCTGTCCCATCTTCTCTGATGTGGGAGTTGTATGTATATGTATCTTCTGGGACAAGGATCCATAACTGCATTTTGATTAGTTATGATTTTTGTAACTGTATCTGTTTATTGCAAAGAAAATGTTTCATTGTAGTGGGATAAAGAATACACTTATCTGTATTTATAAGACAAATATTTAGAATATGATTAAGGTTTTACTGGTTTACTGAAGTTGCTACTGTAGATTCTTCTTCAAGGTTCATGACTTCACTAGCCCTGGGTATTTGACTAGGTTTACGAGGCATGGTTTGCCACTTGTTGAGCTGGTCTTAGGTCGAACTTCAGAGATCTTGGCTATCACCATGGTACTCATGATACCACTGCACCGTTAGTGTTATCACTCCACGCTGGTCATTGATGTAGTTCATATACATCATAGCTGATATAACTGCTGCTTCCTTCCCTCCTTTAGAAACTTGCATGGCATTTGTCTGTTCATAGATCTGTGACTAGTCGTATCCTTATCTGCTGATGGTAGCAGATCCAGAGGCCCAGGTCCAAACATCGTGCAAAGCTTGGGGAACCTAAATTTATTTCCATCACATTTTGATATTGGCAATTTTTTAAAAGTCTCATTTTATTTTTGATTATGTATGCATACCTGTGTCTCTGTGTCTAAGTGTGCAGGACCTGGGGAGAGCATCAGATTACCTGGAGCTGAAACTGCAGGTGGTTTCAAGCCTCCTGACACAAAACTGAACTCAAGTTCTCGGTATTAGTACATGCTCTTAACCACTCGCCCATCTATCCAGTCTCTGATATTTATATACTTCATCATATGTTTTAATGGAAATGGAATTAGAAATTCTGGACTTTATCTTCATAACATAGAATTCTTGAACTTTTGGGTTTTATTATTCTAAATTGAAGGGAAAGCATAAGAATGATCCCAAGGAAGATGGGGCGGGTACCATTCTTAGCCTCCTTCATAATGTATGAAGATACACAGACTAAATACTTGTATGCTTTTGGGTGTACAATAACTGTACTGAGTTATTATAACTTGAACAATTTGGACCTCAATGGATTTAAATTAATCTTCATCATCACTTTGGATTTGTCTAAGGAAATATTTGCTTATAGGCTCCTTTTGGTGGTGGAAGAATTAATTTCATGTGGTTAGTATCTGAATTTCTTCTTTCACAATTTCCTCTTATGTGCAGCCATTGCTTGTAAGTAGATATTGGATATCACGCTGCACAATGCTGTGCCCTATATCACAACAGGAAATTTCTTCAAGGTCAGCAAACAATCATTACCCCCAGTGTACTAAGATGGAGTCTTGTATGCTGACTATTGTACTGTACTCAAGTAGGTGGAATTTTACAGCACAGGTGTGAGGTCTCCTGATTAGTTAAAATTCTGCCTAGCACAACCCAAACAGCCAGCCCTACAACAAGCTGCTTAATGGTTATAACTATCTCCTTAGTTGTTCAATTCACTCATCAGACATGCATTTCTCTTGTTACCATGTTGAGCTAGATGCTTCCAAAAGGAACATGAAGACAAATGCTACACTTCCTACAAGTTATCAAGACTTGCATAAGCAGTGTCTATAATAGAGTAATCTGATACTTAATTTACATCAAAGTTGATGCCTAAATATCAATGGAGTAGAGGATCGAAGCCTGACTTTTCTACTATAATAAAAGAAATTATCATCAGTCTGTTATGTGACCCTTCAGGATTTAATAAGAGAGGTTTCTTCTTGATCTTTGAAATGCAAGTTCCACAAATGAAATGTTGTCAAAATAATATAATGTCTGGCCAATGGTCAATTTAAATTTTAATGAGATAACTTGTATTAAGCAGACAGTTTCCATTAGACATTTTTGGAACACTGTTGATTTTTAAAATATTAATTTACAAACATTTTCTTTATCATTTATTATTCTCTGGTTAGTTAAAAATCAATATTTTTGAAAATGATTTTTATAATTATATGTCATGTATTCATAGAAGCAATACCTTTTCTTTTTCTTTTTTAAAAATTTTGTTTTATTTGCATTAGTGTGGGGGTGTCAGATATCCTGGAATGCGAATATAGGGGAAAGACAGGGGAACTACATATGTTTGTATGAAGATTTTATTAATCTTGGAAGGAACAGAACTCAAAGTTTATTGGCATAGGCTCTTCATTTCTAGAAAGAAGATGAACATAAAATGAAGCAAAACAAAAATGTGAATCCCAGAATCATTAATAGGGCTTATAGTAGCATACCCAAGGCTATGCTGCCACTCACACTGGTGGCACAGAGTCCTGAAGCCTGAGGTAATCGCATGACTTGCCTATGAGATAATACACATATCCAGTGCAGAGGTGTTGTGGAAGTTGTAGTGGAGCATCCTACACCAATGTTGATGTCAGAAGAGCCATGGTAGTGTGTATGTGACCTTCCAGGGTGTGCTGCTTCTCCTCTGTCTTCCAGTTCGGCATCAGAATCCTTCAGTGGCTCGTGTGAACCAGAGACTTATGTGAAAGGACATCCTGAAATACGACACTCACATCTTCACCAAGTAACAAGCACTGTGGTACATCATTTGCCATGTTGGCAACAATCACAGTCCCTGAATTCAAACTTGATTTCCAAATAAATACTGCAGGCAAAGTGACATTTCTACCGGGCACTCTACAGGCAGCCTGAAGTGCAATGGAAAACACTGTTCCCTTTTTGGCCTTTGATGATATTCATTTCTCCCCTACCTGTGTTTGCTTTGTGTTTGACAGCAATAACTTAAATGTTAATGTATAGCATTAATTGCTATTGACAAATAAAATGCTAAAAGAGGCAACGGCAACTGGAAAGAAAAACAGAGTTTCTATGCATATGTTCATGCCCAGATTTTGTTCCCTGTCGCTTGCTGTAATGCGGTCCATGTGGGAACCAAGGATGGGCTACCTTCTTCCTCCACTCACTGCATGTCTCCTGTGTCTTCAGTTTGCACTTTATCTAGTCATGGTTCTCTTCTCACTGTGGCAAGGTGAACCTTCATTGCTGAAGGCCAGTTACAACCGAGCTTGGGACTGTAGCTATAGTGCATTGTGCGCATGCAGACTCAGTTCTCCAATATTCCACAAATGCGACTCCTTCTGTAAGTTGCTTTTGTCAGGAATTAAGACAGATTCTATGACCACTTTCTAATTTATTTACTTATATATGAACTGATTCTAATATATTTTTATGTAGTGTTGTCTGATAAACATTCATACTATTATTTTGTGCTCAAATTGCTTAATCTTTGGCCATTAAGATGTCTTTCAGTGACTTTCATGTCTCTTAGACACACTTTATCAGGGTGTGTGTGTGTGTGTGTGTGTGTGTGTGTGTGTGTGTCTTTACTCAGTCACAAGGAACTGGAGAATCCACAGCTCCATACCTTTACCAGCATTCACTCTTGCCGTTTCACAGATGTCCCTGATGAAATGGGCATGTGATCATACTTGATAATAGTCATATATTTCTTGACTTGGGTTAATTTCAAATCTTTCATATCTATTCACTTCGTTAACCACATTCTGTGCATCTTACTTCTGGCCATCTCTCTTTCAAGGCAAGGAAAACAGTACCCTGCTCATACTTTTTCCTAGAAGGACTTTCTGATTGCACATCCAGGCCATTTCTACCTGAGGCTTCCCTGTCTCTGTGGTGCTGGCTTACCAGACAGAATTACATGTCATACATGCCCAGAATATTCTTCATCAGTTATGCTTTCACAGGGAACTTTGTTTGATGCTGTATATAATGTTGTGGAAGATAATTCAATTCAGCAGTAAAAGCCTATGGGCATCTGGGTCACTTCCTATACAACCTATTCATGATAAGATATGATTTCCTCCACTTTCATTCATATCATTTTTATTTGATGTTATTGCGCACCTGTGCAAGTTCAGATGAGTAAATTCAGTAGAGCAACAGCAATTCTTTCATAAGAGGTCACACAGGGCACATGGCAAGTTGGTGTTACCCCTTTCCTTAAGTCAGTAAAACAATGAAAGTTTCTTTAAAAGATAAAGTATTTCCAGATGTTTCATCAAATGTATTCAAAATCCCCAGTGTATGGGTTATGATTCACTCAGAGACCCAAAGAATCTTTCTAACTCAATTCCTGTTGACCAATGACATTTTTTGCACTGTTGAATCTTCAGGGTATATAAATAAAAGTACGGAGCTGATAGCAAGGCACCGTAGACTTGTTGTAGAGCATGCTCTTATTCTGAGCACTTCCCCAATGGTTTAGAGCAGTAACTCCAGTGAAGTGTGTGTTGCCTTGAAACATTCAAAGATGAAGGCCTCGAGGTGCTTTGGAATTTACTTATCTCGCAAGCAGATTCAGACAAAGACGTGGATACAGGGTGAGCACCAGATTAAACTGTCTTAGGCTACAGATAAATCAGGATGTTCCACAGCTTCCATTAACTCCAGTAGTGTCTACTTACCCATGAGACCAGCCTGTTTCAAGTAAGGATTAGTGTATCTCTCAGACTTTATCAAAGAAGAGTTGTTTTTGTTTGTTAGTTTGTTTTTGTTTTTGTGTTTGCATTTTTGTTTTGTTTTGTGCTGTTGGTGATAGCTAACTCAGAAGCTCACAACTAATCTAAGTTCAAAGAATAAATGATTGAACAGTTTCCAGCTACTAATAAGACATCTGCATCACACCCCTACTCCAAAGGTTCAGAGACTTAACATAGAAGAACAGATTGGAAAACCTGTCAGAGCCATGGGTCAGGGAGGAACAGAGAGAAACAGTGTACCTTGAACATTACAAGACTACTGCTTTTATGAACTCATACTGACTGTGGTTGCCTAAACTAGACCTGCACAAGATCAACCCAGTCAACATTCTAGCACAGACTGGGAAGGATTTCATAATTCCCACTCCATACTGAGAAGACATTTTTAGCAACATCGTGGTCAAACAACATAAACAGCACCAAAGATTTCTTCTGGGCAGACTGTTTCAGTTTGACTCTGCTGTCTAAAGATTTCATGTCAGTGTTGGCTGTGACTAAGGTCAGTCACTTGCTATTATTTATACTGAGATTCCATCAACCTCATTGTATTCAGAGATCTAAATTCGTTAGTATTGGTACACGGTGATGTAGTGCTCCTAGGAAAAGTTAAGTCTTTTCTCACAGTTATGGTGAGGATGTACTCATTAGACACTTCAGAATGGTGAGCATGCTTTATATAACAAATTTACCATTATCTATTATCAGAATATCTATAGTCGTCAGATGTACATGTCTAGAATAGTGGTTCTCAACCTCTGAGTCACACCCCTTTGGGGGTCAAGTGTCCCTTCCACAGGGGTTCCCCTTGATCATAGCAGATATTTGCATTAAAATTCATAACAGTAGCAAAACTACAGTTATGAAGTAGCAATGAAAATAATTTTATGGTTGAAGGGCACCACAACATGATGAACTGTATTAAAGGCCACAGCAACAGGAAGATTGAGAGAACAGTGAGAACCACTGTTCCAGAGAACGCTTAGAAATTCCTGCTATTTTAACTGAATGCAGAGTAGGCCACCTATGTGTTTACGTTTGCTGCCCTTCAGCTAAAGCATGAATTCATGAAACTTAGAAGTCTTGTGCTTTGGTCTCATATCTCTAAAAAAGATTTATTAGTTTATTTTATGTAATTAGTGTTTTGCCTGCTGGTTTGTATGTGTATAGCATTCAGTCCTAATGGAAGCAGATTCCATAAGAGGACAACTTTGGGTCAGACTGTGTATTATTTGACACAAACATCAGCTCAGAGTTTACAGATACTTTCTTTAAGTAATCATAGAAAGTTTGTTTCCAATGCAGACTTGAAATTATAAATATTTTATGCACATTAGTTTATTTTCCTACAGTATCTAGCTCAGTTGGAAATAATCTACCAATACTGTTATGTGCCCTAATTTTACTAAACTTTATTAATAATCCTTTATTACTCCAAATATTGACTTTCAATATTTAATACCAATATGTAAAGATAACAAATGAAATTAAAGTTTATTACAGCACACTGCAGTCTGAAGACTCTTCTTTACAACCTGGAATAAGTTCACTTGTGCTTTTAAGTACTTTTAAAATGACTTTTATTGAGTTTGGTCTTTGACCGTTTCATACATTCTCTCTAATCTCCCCAACAGCCAATTTCCCCCTTCTCCCTGCAAGTCCCCTTCACATATCCACACGCATTTTTTTTTAACACACCAAGTTTGTCTAGGGTTTTCTCTGTGACCATAGGCTTGGTACTATAATTTTTAATATAAGAATGCATATAGCCAGTTCTGAAAATGTACTATTTACTTTATATTCCTTTGAAAATGTTGTTTTCTTAGCATTTTTACAAGATTTGATTATAGTCAACCGTGGAAGTTGCTTGAGAGTATCAGTCAGTAGTCTCTGTGAGTGATATCAGAATTGAAGTCCATTTGTTGTATAAGACAGTTGAAAATGAGGTGGTATCATAAGGAACCAAGCAATGAGTAGAACTTCTGAGACAGAAGCGACATATCAATCTTAACTGATGCTGAACTGATGACCCAAAGAATTCAAGAGCCTTCAATACAAACTAATCCCCTTCAAGAAATGCTGATTGTCGAAAGAGGAAGAGAAATTGTAGTTAAAGCCTTCCAGCCCCTGCCACACGAGTATGGGGAATCGGCAGAACACACCCTTTACACGGTCCTTGGCTGTCAATCATGGATCCGCCTTGTGACCCATGTGAGTGTAGAACAGACGAAACAAAAGCACACGGAATGAAGGTAGCATGCCAAGAGTGTGTCTTGAAGATGAGTTAGTTCTGACTGCTATATTGTGCTCAATAGCCCAGTCTCTCAATTGTTAGTGTTCATTACTATATTTATACAATATGGTCGAAAGAAACATAACATAGTAACTCGTGGGAAGATACTTGGGGAAAGGGCTTTAAGAAATGCTTTGTACATTAACTAAGTGAAATTCTTCCAATGCATTAAGGTCATTAAAAATAAGGTAAGGCTTCTATTCCCAAAGTTTAGATGAAGCTAAGGAGGGAGAAATTAAAATAATGTCAGGTGCTGGATACCCTCGATTAAGAAAAGTTGAAGTGGTTGGACTATAGAATCTAAATATCGTTGTGGTTTCACTGACATTGTTGCACAGTACTGAAACATGGCTTTTGTAAGGGAACAGAAGTCTGCAGTACAGAAGAGAGCCTGGTGTTTCTGTAACATTTCTATAAATTATAAAAACATTTTAATGCAAAGTTTAAAAGATGAGTTTTATTGTGTTTACATCTCCTCAACAACCTTTTTGACTTCTGACATATAGGTAGTCATTTAATTTTTTTTTCTGTATGCAGTATAATTTTACAAAACACATGGCATCATTAGTTTCAGATAAAGTCAACAGATAATGTAAAAGAAACTAAGAGTGGAAGGTAGAGGCTAACGAAGGTATTGTCGTTTGTTAAGTACTAACAGCAATAGAGTTTGTATTTGTATCTTATTTTTCAAATACAATATTTCCTAATTTTATCTCTCAAAACTTTTAATGTTACGTGGTGATGAGCTTGACATATTATTTACATTTTTTACATATATTTTCATATTATTTGTTCCTCTCAAGCACACCTGCACTCAAAATTGTTACAACTCAACTCTAATAAATACCTACTGCTAGTAAATTAACCTAAATATCAATAGCTACCCTTAAATATTTAACTTTATTTCCTTCTAAATGTCTTGACACTATTTATCACGTGTTTCTTCTTCTTCTCCTCCTCCTTCTTCTCCCTCCTCCCCTCTCTTTCCCCTTCTCCTCTTTTTTTTAAATTTTTTGGAATAGTGTATTACTGTTTAGCTTTGGCTAGGTGATACTTGATTGGTAAACCAGGTTGACCTTGAACACACAGAGATCTGCTTGTCTCTGCCTCCTGAGTCCTGGGATTTAAAGTTTGTACCACCATGCCTGGCTGATATCATATTCATAGACAAGTTTTATTTTTGTAAACAATCTAGCGGCCAAGTAAGTCTCCAAAAAAATGTTGGCATTTTAATGAAATAGAGCCAGGAGGAATTTTGGACCTGAACGTTATATGCATTTATATCCTCAAATGAAGTCTTCAATATAAATGTGCTATTTTGTTTGCTTTAAATTATTATCTCTACCAATTACCATGTAATTATTTTAATGTTTCTTCTTTTTTCACTTTCATATTTTAATGGTGAGTTTCCTTGAGGAGACATGAACAATTGTCTGTTCACTCTAGATAGTACAATGACAGACAGAAGAAACAGGGCTGTTCACTCAAGCATGGATGACTCCAAGGCAGCTACACCATCCAGCTACACCACACATCCCAGCTCAGTATTGAGGGTAACTGGTTCAGAGACCGGCTTGCTTTACAGCTTGCTGTCAGCTCCACTCAACAATGCCCTGTCCTAGTAACTGTTTTGTTTCTACAACATCAGGGGCAAGCCTTGTGAATATTTCTGAGCTGCCTGTGCCTTTTAATTTCATTAGTTTCCCAAGTCCTAAAAGAAATTCTCCCCACCAGAAGGGAGTGTTTCAGTTCCAAGAAGATGCTGTACAACTAGGCACAGAAGCTGTCACTTAATTTAACCCTCCTGCAGTTGTTTCATGTTTTAAAATCTTCCTTCTCTTCAGTGTAAGAAGCTTTGCAGTTGTATTCTTCCTTGCTTTTATCTTTAGAGCATCAGCTGGACTGTAGCTGCTTCTTGTTATTATTTATTCTGATCACTGGGGTTTTCATTTTGCCCCCACAGCTATGGTTTCCAGGAAATTTCACACTTCTACTGTTCCCTGATCCTCTGTGTTTGACTTTATTGCTTGTATCGCCTAGTGGATCTCTCTGTGATCATTTAGAAAACAGGTCAAACTTTTTCTGTTTCTTTAAGGTAAGTACTGCCTTAGTCAGGATTACTATTGTTGTGATGAAACACCATAACCAAAAGTCACTTGGTGAGGAAAGGGCTAATTTCACTCACAGTTCTATATAATAGGTCTTCATCAAGAAACAGTGAGGACAGGAATTTAGGCAGGGCAGGAAGTTAGAGACAGGAGCTAATGCAGAGGCCATGGAGGGTGCTGCTTACTGGCTTGTTCCCTATGGCATGCTCAGCCTGCTTTCTTACAGAACCCAGAACCACCAACCCAGGGATGGCCCCACCCACAATGGGCTTAACCCTCCCACATCAATTACTAATTAAGAAAATGCTCTACAGGCCTGCCTACAGCCAGATTTTATGGAGGCATTTTTTTTCTACTGAGGCTCCCTCCTCCCAGATGATTGTAGCTTGGGTCAAGTTAACATAAAAGTAGCCACCACAAGTATTTTCTCATACTTTCTCATACTTGAATGAATCCTACATAGATTCTTTCTGAAAAGATTTATTTATGTTTTGTTTGTTTCTTTCTTTTATTTCAGACAGGGTCTCACTTTGTAGCCTTATCCGGCCTGCTATTCACTGTATAGACCAGGATGGCCTAGAGCTTCCTTCATAGTTTCTTATCTATTTAATTTTCGGCAATAGATTAAACTATAAATTTTCTAAGAGTACAGCATGAATTTTGGTTTTGTTAGATAATATTTAGCAAAAGGATGGCCATTTAGGTTATATTTTATCCATCTGAAAGTCTAGTATGCAAAGCTGTCTCCTCCAAATACCCTATTTTTCAAAAAAGAGATGTCAAGTTTTAGTGTAAGAGGCTTTACTATTAAAGATAAGCTTTATTTTAAGACAAAGCAATGAAGAGATGAGAAATAGTTGTGGTATATCCTTCCTGTCTCTGATCCACCATTCAGAGACTTCTTTTAAAAAATTAAAATATAATGGCATCGTTTTTCCCTTTCTCTTTCTCTCTGAAACTCATTTCTTGTAACCCCATTGATCTTTTTCAAATTCATGTCCTATATTCCCTCAATTGTTCTTACACACACACACACAGAAAGAGGTGGGGGGCATTCTTTCTACTCCTCCCAGAAAATAAAAGTAACTCTGTATTTCTGAAACTACTGTGTACCTCAGACAGACAAAGGACCTGGAGGATCTGAGCTGGATTTAGCCTGAAAGTCTCTCTGACTAGTTTTCATAGTAGCAGAAAGTGCTATGAAAGCTTCCAAGGTGAAAAGCAACCAATAGCCCACACAGCTACTATGACCAGTAGGACAAATATCCTTAAATATGCAGTTCTGGCATGCATACCTTGGCAGTAACCAACAGACCTCCAGTTGGATCAAGACCCACACAAGTGGAAAATCATGTCTGGCACTGGAAGCCTAGCCAGCTACCTGAAGCTAACGATGTCATGAATCTTGCAGGAGAACCTGTCTACCCCACTTTACTAAGGCAGAATAATTTCTGAATGTTCATCCTAATACCCACAGATAACTATGGATGTCACACCTTTTCAAAGAAAAGCCCACTAGAAACAGATGAAGACCATTACAGAAAACTACAACTGATCAAAATGCAGGAAAACTACGACCATGTGTTTCCAAGGACCAACTGATGTCTCTACAAAGGAATTGCTTCTAAAGGTTAGAAGGGAAGAGGAGCAGCGAAGGGTTGCAGGTGCCAAAGGACCAGGAAGATTTCATCTAGAAATGTCAGAGAAGCTAGCATTTTCCCCTCAAAGGCCCAACATTTCCGTTTGCTGTCTTCCCACTGTATACGTGGATGGTGGGGTCATCTTAACTCGATACTCTCAGTAGGAAACTTCACAAAGATTAGTTCCTCTTCTTTGGATTCCTAACGTTTGAATGGACTCTATTGAGAGAATCTCTCAATGCTGGTTTCACAAATTTGTATGTAACATACTTGACATACGAATGAGAAGGGAAGGATATGACCATTTCTCCCCTTCCAAATGTGCTGCTTCAGTTGATTAACTTTGCAACAGTCTCTGTAATACATTGGTAATACATTGGAATCTCCCAGAGTTTAAGGTTCTGTCAGGCATATCTAATGTTTCAGTTCTACTCTTTTTTTTTTTCCACTCCTGACTTTTCAATGTTGTTTTCCCTTTCTAAAGCTATTTTATCCTTTAGAAATATTATGCTTTTATCTTTACAATCCACACTTTGAATTTTGTGACTCTATGAAGTGTTGAAGTTGAGAAAATGCAGATTGCATCTCTATTTATCAGAAAGGGATATTTTGATGCAATAATATCATTTCACCTTAAAATGCCGTGGACACTATCTGCTAGAACATGATTTATTTGTCAAAGATACTTGCATTTGATATTTATGGTATTTATTTGGAGCAACTCATGTGAAATCAGGGTCTGTGATGTAACCTAGGTCAATCATTAGAGGATTTGAAGATAGCAAGGACATGGGTAATGAGGAAGCTAGCAATCTAATTTCAAAATGGTAGTTTCAATGTACTGGATAACGACATATGCTGTGTTCAGAGTGTATAGATTGGTTTGGGTTTGAGTATCGGTCACTGAGGTGTACCTCAGAAAGGGTTGCTCCATGATTCTTACCAAAGAGCACACTTACAGGTTTGCAGCATGTCTGACAACCTCACTTGGCCTTAGCATGGAGATGTTACTCGAGTCTGGGCATCGTTCTAGGTCATTGGAGTCTTCACTGTGGTAGTGGTGGTTTGGTACTGAAGGCTTGCTCCATTAACATTGTGGATCTGTTTGTAGGTGACCAAACAGATGTGGTAATCAGTCTACCACAGAGCTCTTTGGAAACAGGTCTCTAAGTAAATACTGTAGTGGAGGAGTGTGCACTGGAATTCAGAGGTACAGAGCAAACCACTGACAGAGACTAACTTCCCTACAGAGAAGCATTTTCAGTGACCCTGTCGAAGGAGAGAAACCTATGCTCATAACATAGATAGGAGTCTGTGCTCTAAAGAGAACTGAATTAACTCTTCTCATAGCCAGATATGCCACTGATGGCTGAGGAGAGAGGGGAGGGAACAAGAGAAATCTGTGTCTGGTTTTGTGTTCATTGCCATTAAGAAGATACAATGCACATAGTTTATATAGAATATGATGTCACTAGTTCAGACATTTATATTTCTTTTCTGCATTAAACTTTAGATTTAGATCTTATTTTTTCCCTTTTTTTGCTTTTTTGATGACTTAATATGAATACTAATGTATTCTCAAATGAAATTTGAGAGAAAGATCTCACATAGAACTGATAGGAATACAAACAGAAGAACAGCAGACAATAAATTAATCAAGTTCACTATTGAAACCTGGAAGTGATAAAATGCTTTAGTTAGGTGCATTCCAGCTAACTCGGCAATCTGAGCTGGCTGCTGAGAACTGGCTTTGTTATAATCTTCTAAGCCACAGAACTGGGTATGTTACTGTGTTCCTCCCAAGTGGAGGTGAGGAGGTGAAATTATCAGAGCTCTCTCTGAAGGTAGGTCGTAGCTGCCAGAAGGCAAGCTGCTTCACACTCACACCAGTGCCATCATAAATGCAGTAAAATAGGACCAGCTTTGTACATGGCATTTCTAGTTTGGCCAGTATATTCAAGTGCTCTTTGACTCACACTAAAGCGAATGGGACTTGAGAAGGATGAAACTTATTAGAGGTCAATTTGCAAATATATCAGATAGTAGTAGCAGAAATCTTCTCAATGAACAAATGTTCAGTTATCACCTCTGGTGTCTGCTTCCCCTGGTACCAAGTAAGCTCAGAGGTACGGTTTGTCCCGGGTTTTAGGTAGCTCCTGATGTCTTGAGTAGATGAAGAAGGTTTGGGATAAGCCTGGGAACAGGCTTTCTGGCTGAGTGGCATTCATAGTCCAGAAATGTTCATACATGTCTGATCATAAGTTTATCAGAAACTTATCCTACTTGGGCCGAGTAGGTCTGTGTGAGCTAGGAGTTAGCACCTGTCCTCTAGGCTTACAGTGAATTTATGGATAAATTCGAGAAAAAGATTAAAGTGGATGCTGGCATTCTTATCACTCAGTGGACTTCCAGTCTCCAAAGATGTATGCCTAGGGCTGGGACTGATTGCCCTTCCGTCAGGAAAGAACATTCTAGAAAAGTCTTATATAGCAGTGTATTCTTTAGGTGGCAGATATTAACATTTCAGACAATTTTCATCCTTGGCAAAAGTATGTGGTGCTTCTTTGTTAGAAGAGACACACATTTTGGATGGAGATTTAACATCCTGACCACTATGATCACTTTTACTGGATAATTAGTTAGCATATTGCCTTCTAAATGAAGCCTGCATACAGTGTATTTCCTATGAGCAAGGTCATGCAATTTGCAATACATTCTGTTTCGGAGTAGAATGCTCGTCCCAGTTCTTGGCCCATTAGTAGAAGATCAATAAATATTTCTTGAAAGAATAGATACATAAAATGCATTAAGATGTCCTAGAATAGAAGTAGAAGGGAAAGAAAAGGAATATAAAGTTAGGGACTCATAAAATGGATCCCAAAATGAGACTAATACAAAAATCAATTCTTAAAACCCTTTCACATTGCTATGAGTGGGCCACAAAGTTGACTTTCAGCCTTCCAGAAGCCAATATGGAGGAGGAAATGGCATCCATCATATAAGTCATCAAGTCCATAAAACAGAAGAGCCTTAGTTATCCCTATTTGGAAACATCTTATTTTACAGTATCCCTTGATATAAACCTTCATGTCTTGTTACCTTTCTATCACGAGGCAAGCTAGCATATCTTTAAAATATATTCATGTTTTGAATATGATTAATTACATTAAACATTCTAGGACATCATTCACTGATTTTTCATATTAATTTCAGTATGATGACAAATTTTTGAAATTATTGGAACAATTTTCTGAAAAAAAATTACTGAAATATACTTTGTATTAAAACGGATATTTCAGTATTCACGAGTTACTTGCTTTGACACTAAAGTGAAAATCACTGAACTGTCTGTCACACCCCAAGAAATTTAACAAAAACATTGATAGCATTGCCATTTCGATGGGAATATTGGATGAGAATCCTCATGATGAGCAAGAGCTGTGGGACTTATTTCAAGTTATTATTATTTAGCTTTCCAAGTTCAAACTGAGTTTGACCTCTCTCATCTACATAAAGAGTTGCTGAGGCTCTAAAATTTCACTGCTAAAAGTACATAACTGTTTTCACACAGAAACAAAACGCTTGGTGTATAAATATGTCAGTATAGAAAATAAATGTTTTTTTGACTTAGCAACTGTAAATTAATGTTATAAAAAATTAATGATTATACAGTGATAAATATTATGTTTCTTAAGATCCCTGAGTGACCAGATTTTGAGTAGTCTTCAGAAGTTCTTATCTAGCTTTTATAAAGAATCACCCACACGCAATCACAGATACACAGGGCCTGACTTGTGTGTTTTCCATTTGATTTTATTCTAAATGATCTAATGGTGATAGACAACATTTGTTTATCAGACACTACACTTGTAGAGGCCTAGATTGATTTATATATTTTTATCATGAGTGTAGCAAATACTGCTTGAGATTTTATGCTTTTGTACTCTTGTATGACAATGTCTTTGTTATATGTCTAGAAACAGAAGAAATACATATACTGCTTTCGTCAGAATTTGTCATTGAAATATGGTAATTAAGGTAATGTTTCCCTCAGTTAAGCCATGTGTATCACAGGCCATGTATCCATGTAAACAGTGCTTTGATGCACAGTTTCTTAAACCAATAAAAGTTTTATAATTTTTGTGACGTGCAATCGTGCAACCTGTGGAAAACTGCAATGTTGTGGGATCCCCAAATACTTATGAGCATAATTGTGCATGTTTTCCCATGTCCACGTGTCCACTCCTTTAAAATGAATGCTATTTTCATGAACACAGGTAGGGTGTTTCACATATTAAGATATAAGAAGTCTTCACATGTTAAAGCTGTATTCTTAGCAAATGTTGAGATCTTTTCAATTTTTTAATCTCTTTGTATTGCCGGGAAGTATTTTTCAAGTATTTGGCCATATTTGTCTCATTTCCAAGAGGTATCTTCATCCTTACTATTATAAAGTAGACCTCATACTCTAGTATTCCAGTATTCTCTAACTTTTCTCTTTATGCTACTTGTAGTGAACGTGATTAAATGTGTGTGTGTGTGTGTGTGTGTGTGTACACACATGTGCATGTGTGTCTATGTGTATGTGTATCTGTGTATGTATGTGTGTGTATATGTGTGCAAATTTGTAATTGAGCATTTTACTGAAAAACAATAATTTTAAACAGAAGTCACATAATCAATTAAAACTGCTAAGATTTTAAAATTAAAATATATTTACAATATTTTCCTTTCCCCCTCTTTTCCCCCTAAAACAGCCTCTCATACCCTTGACTCCAATTCATAACTTCTTTTCATTAACTGTTATTGTCACATATATATGCTTAAATATAACTACAATCTGCTGAGTCTGTTTAGATTTGCTTGTATGTCTAGGATCACTTGCTGTTGGATAACGAATTTGGAGTTTCATCCCTGGAGAAGACTAATTCTCCCTCTCTGTCAGTATTGCTTGTAATTATTTATTTCTAGTGGTATGACCCCATAGGATTCCTCCTTTACATGCTAATATATCTGTCAGTGGTTTTACTGTTCTAGTCTTTGAGACAGCCATGTTGTGGTGGTGTCATGGGTGTGGCTTCCTTGTCATGTCTAGCAGACACAATCACAGAGGACTTCCTAGTTACCAAACAAAATTTTTAAAATAGTTAGGACACATACTTTGTGCATGAATACATGTGTATATTAAAGGTTTAAACATCAGAAATAAGGCAAGAACAAGTCCCAATACAGTGTCATTGATATAATCTTATCTTTTTTCTTATATTTTATAATTTTCTTTGTTCATATATAGAAATATTATCTTGCACATATTGTAATATTTGATTATTTATTTTCTGTACAGATGATTATTTATAATTAATTACACAAAGCAGTAAATGCATATTTTAATACTCTCTGGGCATCTATATGTTGGATATGGCATTTTTAAATAGATACACTAATTTGCCAGTAACTGCTGATAGAAATATACATTTATTTAAATATTATATTTATAAATAACCTTAAGTGATGATATCTTTTCAAACCTGATTGAAAGATGAACAACTTTATTTTCCTCTTTTCCTCGCTGATACTATGTCAATATTCCTGTTACTTTTTTACTAGATGTTTTCTAAGTATGTAGTTCCCCATATAAAAGCACAGATTGTTTTGCTATAGTTAACTTTCCTATGGGAGAAGGGATGCCTAATGTTAGGAAAAGGAACTTGACCCATGGGCCAGCCTCTTGGAGGCACCTACAGATATGTTTAGGCAGGTCTATCCAAACAAAGGCTGCCTGACCTCTAATAGATGACAAGTTATAAATTCTCTGATTCTAGAGTCACTGATGGGTGTGTCTTTCACCACAATGAAGATATTCCTAGAGGATGAAACCACCGTAAAGGAATGAGTAGCTGAGAAGCAAAGGGGGAGGCACTGACATTTGACAGCCCTTCTGACTTCCTATGAACCCACCATTGACTCTTCCTGTTGACTGCCTCATCAAATATACCAATCAAATCCCAGTTAGCTTCACTGAGTGGGAACTCAGGTTCTGAATTTGTCCAAGGACTCCAGATGATTGTAAACACTGGCACAGGAGAAGGAAGAGCAAAGAGAGAATCGATTTATGGATTTTACTGAATGAAATCAAGTAAGCAGGACAATCCTTTCCCTGTAGCTCTCTGGGAATGTAGGTATCCTTTTAGACAATAAAAGAGTAAGCTCTTGAAATTGTCATTTGCAGTATACTGGAAGGAATATTCTTTCCCTTTAACTTGTAGGCTTTAAGAGACTTATTAAAAATAGGCCACAACTTTGAAAATATTCTTACCAATCTTTCCCTTGCTCAGTAAACCTGAACAGGAAAGAAGTAGTGATCAGGCTGTGTGGGCACATCTGAAAACAGAAGAAAAAATACAACACAGTCACAGTTAGAAGAAAGGCTTTCAGTCTTCTGTGAACCATAGAATGGCTGAGGGATCTCACAATGTTAAGCATGGTAAGGAGTACTTCATTCATAGAAAACCAGTGACAGTTATGGGAACAGACTCAACAGATAGATAAAGAAGAACAAACTCTTGACTTCAAAATTGCAAAAGCATATTTACTGCCAAAGACCAAAGTTTGGAAGGCTTTAGGCTCAGCCTCCATACAATCTAGAATGTTTTTAAATCTCCAAGGCTTACTGCTGACTGAGCCACTATGACTATTTCTGAACTCAGAGTGGTACTGAATTCAACTGACTCTTCTGGTTTAGCTCAACTCACTTGCTATTCTGGCTCCAAGCTGATTGCTTCAAACTGACCCTAAAAGTTGGCTGACTGTTTCTGACCAAACTTCTGACATTGGCAGACACTGGTTGACACTGGAACCTTCTGTGACTGAACTGCTCTGCTTGGCTTCAAACGGACTCTTCCTGATACTCACTTCTTTTGCCAAATTGCCTCTATGTCTCTTATCCCTCTCTGAACTTTAACTGCTGCACACTGCCTCAGTCAGCCTCTCTGCTTCTCTGCCTTATCGTCAGTCAGACTGCTTTATTGTATTGTGTATCGGTCTCTCTCTGCCTCTCTAAACTCTGTCTCTCTGAGCTGAGAGTCTGCTTTTATATTGTGAGAATTGGACATGTCCTCACTCTGCTAACTCTTCCTCTGATTCATCACTTTTCATGCCTTTCACTCTGACTCATCTCAAGTAATTAAGGAAGTCACTTCCTGACTGACAACTGGCTCCTTCTGAGCTCTGCTTCCTGTCCCCCAAGTGCTGGGACTAACGCTATGCACCACCACTACCATCTGAATACTAGAATTAAAGAATACTAGAATACTACATAATTTCTACATATCACACAGGTCTCTGACCCCTTCATACAGACCTCTGGATGTGATCCCTTCATATAGACCTCTGTCTGTGACCCCTTCCTAGCTATAACACAGGCCTTTCAATGTGATCCTTTGATAGAGGAGCCATGTGGCTGGATTAAATGATTAAATATTTCTCTACAAATAACAATTTAAATGTCAAGCAAAAAGTTCTCTAAGAAAACACTGTAGGAAAGAATTGGACCCTATATTGATTCTCAACAGTCATGTAAAACAGATGTACATTTGAGAAAGCAGCACTCTTAAATGGATTCTGTGGCCATTTGACCTTCAAGAGCAGTCTCTGATCCCTCGCCTTCTGTGGACAGCTGTTGAGCGTTTCACATCATGAATCACCTATAGCAGGAAAACTCCTTAATTTATCTCTCAGGGGGGAACAAGTGTAGATGATGGAGAAAGGGCGTCTTCTCCCAAGTGGCAAGGACTGGGCAGACAGATTGGCAAAGAAAAGACACTACCTAAATACACATTATCATGGTAGCCAGTTCTTTTTATTACTCTTCAGAAAGCTATTCCAACTTAATGTGTTGGTTCCTCTGATTACATTTCTGTTATTTTTTTCATTACCTGTTAGTTTTCATTACTGTTATTTTAAATTCTGTTATGTAACACTGGTTATTTCACGTCGTTATATTTATTTATATTTATTTTATCAATTCTATTATAGCCAAAAAAATCAGGTCAGAGAGAATGAATTTTGAAACTAAAAGAAAATACTGCATATCATCCCATTGTTTTAGAAGGAGGACTGAATAAAGGAGACTTGATGTTATAGTTCCTTCTTAGTATGTGGTGTCATTAAGGCTGCCTGTGGATGAAGAGTCACCTGGAGTGTTTCTGAGCACAATATCCAGAGTGCTTTGGAGCTCTTACTTTTCAGTGTTGAAATTTTTCATTCCTCCTGTTGAGTATGGCCAAAACAGTAGTATAACACAAATCTCGTCATCCCTATGAGCTCAAATAATGATAATATTCAAAATTTACACTTCCTGTGTATTACTATTTTCCTTGTAGTTGCTGATATACTTCATCATTTCTTATCAAAGCCAACAACCACAGAATGTCAGATGCAGGTGAGATTTACTGTTCCATATTTAACACAGAAATAATTTCTCATGCTTAAACTATGAGAAAACTGAATAAAAAGAGCTAAATTGAAAAAGTGCAACTGCCTTTTACCAACAATAAGCAGAAGTTTAATACCAGTCCCTTTAAAAGTACTTACAATTTTTATACTATCTTATTTTACATCTTGACTTAGCTTTTGGTCTTGTAACGTTGTCTTACTCATTCTTTAGTAACTTGATGCATGAAAATAATCATAACTAGTATGATTTAGTTCATATTTGTTCTACTACAATCTCAAATACTTCCTGACACCTGTATTCCTCCAAATTCCACTTCATATCATCTTTTAATAAAAATAACACACTGAGTCTAATTTTTGTTTACTGTACACGTATGGATTATAGAACTGTCTGCTGGAGCATGAGTAACCTGCCACAAGCCACATAGCTGAAGGAACTGACTCTCCTTGCTCCAGCAGCAGCCAGCTTCTCACAGTTACTCAGCTATGGAGGCCTGTGGTAGGCTACTCAAGGTCCTGTGAGTGGCTCCATACACTCGTGTTTGTATGAGAAGTATTAACTGGATTCAGTGGATTAAAATCATTCATTTGAAAACAGGTTCACTACAACACGTCTTTCAGTAATCCTATCCTAGTGGAAATGTGTCATTCCCTTATGTTTTTCTTCCCTTAAGATAAATATCTACATTGGCTGTGTAGGTGCATAATGAAGATTCATTATGATAAGTTATGGATTCACTCCTAAAGAATCAAGCTTTATAATAAAGGTTTTAAAATGACATTTCTGACACTGAAGTATTTGAAGGTTAGATGAGTACAGATTTGGCTTCTAAAAGTCATGTTTGACAATACACTGAAATATTTAAGAGGTAAAGTCTTAGGTGCCAGTGTGTGTAATCTGACTTCTGCCCAAAACAGCATCTACAATGCCTGCACTATTTTTAGAATGATTAATGGTGAGCAAATGCTTTATTCATGTATAATTTATTCATTTTTCATACTATGGGAAGCTCAGATGTAATACTCAAGGAAAAAAAGGAGAATTCAGCATCATCTGGATTTTGTATTTAGAGACTAAAGATCAGTTCAAATACTGACATACCACAATTACATTCTAAATAGATAATATTTAAGTTGAAGAAATAACACTTAGATGAAGAAAGCAAAGTGTTTCTCAATAAAACATGTTCTCTTATTCTACTTTATAAATTCTAAAAATCTTCCTAAAATACACAGGCATGAGATACATATTTAATGCACAAAGAAACCAATGGCTCTAAAATATTACTCTATATTTTGTGTATTCCACATCAACCCTCTAAAGATGTGTGGTTATAGTGATATCACTCCCCTCTTTATCCTATTCTTTCTATCTGTCTATCTGTCTGTCTGTCTGTCTGTCTATCTATCTATCTATCTATCTATCATCTCTCTATGTCCCTCTTTATCTTTCTCCACAGCTTCACAGCTTGAAGTATTGCCACCTTGGCCAGAGTTTCTCTTCTGACTTTCAAGACAACCCTAACTGTAGATCTCACTTGTATCAAACACTTGAGCTTTTGAATGGTCTGTAAATTTATCTTGCTTTTTCTCTCAAACAACTAGTGTTAGTGACATCTCAGGAGGATGGACCCATGGAATATGGAGACCCAATCATCTCAAAGTCAGTCCGAACCAGATCTTTTCAAATCTTAAAGAAGAACCTCTTTACATACACTGTTTGGTCATGATGGTTCACATCACTTGTAGTGTGAGGTCAGCACCCCAGGTGTCATGTTTTCCTGGTGTTTTGTATTTCCTCTCTGCTTCACTGAATACATTGAGAAGGATCAAGGAGTTTCTCAAAGGGAAGGTATGTATGTGTGAAGCATATATAACTTATCCCAATGTCCTAAACAAGTACTATGCGAGTCTCACATAGACTCTCCCTGAAGCACTGTAAGACAGTACCCGTTCCTTTGCTCCTGCTACAACATGTAGCTACAAACTATTCTGTACCCGATGTACAGCTTTTGTTTTCTATCCGATGATAGCAATTCACAGGAAAATGTCAAACAGTGATATGCATGTCTTAATATAAACTTGTTTCCATGAGATTAGGATTAGAAAACAGAAAGTTTATATAACACCGATTAAAATAATCAAGATATATTGATTTCTTTCCCTGATGACACCCAATCCATTTTAGATGTCAATGCTGTCACAGAGGGAGAAGCGTTTAACAGAGCAGCAGTATTACCCAGGTAGGAGGGACTATATGGATTTATTTTTTTGATAGAGGTGTGCATTTGGCATCAAATTTAAAATTTAAATTATTAAATAGCGTCACCATAGTCACCTGCTCGTCTCTTAAATGTGTTAATTTGCTCACATCATGTTCATGGAAATTGCTACACTTCTTTCAAACACTCAATGATACCACTGTTTGCAACATATGTCAGTATTATCGGATACTTTTCACATACAAAATGCATTACAGAGAAGCTGCTGTTTTTTCTAGAGATCCCATTTGAAAAGATAATATATAGCATTCCCGGGATGATATAGATCTAGAACAATTATATTCGTGGAGTACACTGCTGTTGGGTTGATTATCTTAAAATCTTGTAGTCTTAAAAATCATAGCTTTAATAAATCTGAAAATATGAAGTTATGTTTCCTTAAGTAGTTGAGAATATCTTTAAATATATTTACATTAAAATAGCATGGTGTAAAATTCCCTATAATATTATTTGTGGTCCAGGGTTTTAAGTGCAGTCCTCAGATATTAATAAAGAACCAACCTAACCCATCCTTGTAGCGTGTTTACATGTGGCTTGCTTTCTGGAAGTATAAAGTCACGTCTAAAAATTAGAAATTGTGTCTTCTAGAGGCATACATTTTAGTTAAATAAAACTTGTGTTCATAGGAATGTATATTGAGACTGGGAGGATAAAGGTCATATAATAAGTGTTTATTCTGGCTGTTATAAAATATAGTAATTTTTTTAAACATCAGATGTGATATTTATAGCATGAAGTCATAGAACAGTTAAAAACTTTAAGTAAGAAAATAAATATTCTTCAGAAATAGGTCTCATAAGAACATGTAGATTTGGGGATGGGGAGATGGCCCATTGGGTAGGAGAGCTTGCTGCTTAACATGGCCACATGAGTCAGATTCCCCAGGAATGGTCACACAAGCCTATATTCCAGCACTGCAGGAGGCAGAGAGAGGAGGATCACTGGGGAATGCAGACACTGGTGTAGCTCAGAGTTGGAGAGATAGCCGGTCTAAAGCCGGTAAGAGAATGAGGCAGAACACTGGGCATCTTCCTCTGGTCTCTACATACACCATGCACAGGACCATGCACCCAAGCACAAGCATGCACATGCACAGCACACATGCCCCCCATGAGGCAGAGAGAGAGAGAGATGGTATGCAATTTAATAGCTTAAGCACCAATCTCTGCTCTCGGTGTTTAAAGGAGTCGAGTTGTTACAGATTCTCCAGTGCTGTAGAATTGCAATAAACAATGAATGGGGGGCTGCAAGAAAGAGTTCCTGAAGTCTGTAAGAAAGCACATCTAACAATGCACGCACCTTATTTGGAATTCATACAAATCTTAGCGTTCAAGAAGCCATGAAGCATACTTGGATCCTGTGCTTGGCTTATTCCACACACAATCTCCTTCATTTCCATCCATTTTGTCACAAAGATGAACACATCATCACAAGGAAAAAGAAAATAGAGGAAACAGAAACAAAAAGATTTAACATTTTGGTTGGGCCACACCAAATTTTAGTGTCTGGATTCGTTGCACACTGTTTCTAAAAATAGCACAAACTTCTTTAAGTTATATTGTGTAATTTTTCAAGCACTAAGAAAATATCATTATTGGTTGTCATTTAATGAGAGTATTTTCCTATGAATTTAAACAATTAGATTTCTAAACTGTTTTTTTAAATTTTCCGTGAAAATCTTGAGTTATCATAAAAAAATGGCAAGCTCAATTTCTGATGTCTTAAAACATATTGTAAAAACTTTAATGTCACAGAACGCACACATACATATATATTTATACATTTTTGCATTTATGCACAAGTTTGTGGGGTGGGCCATGGAATGTGTGTGCTGTCTTTCCATCGTGCAGAACGTAGCGAGTAGACTAGAGACATCAAGTTCAGCTGCAAATGCCCTTAGCTTCTGAGCCGTTTCACGCATCTTCCCTTTTCACGTATTCTGATGACAGTATTACCAAACAAGACATATTTCAAACGATCCAGAAATGAAAGTATGTTCAGGAGGCTGCAGATGTAGCTCGGTGGTTGAAAGCACCTGTTGCTCTTTCAGAGAATGTGGTTCCCAACACCCACAAAATTGCTCATAGTCAGTTCCAGGGCACCCGAGGCCCTCTTCTGACTGCCACAGACTTAGTGCATGAACATGGAGCACAAACATACCTTTATTCAGACAAAATTCTTATAAAAAGAAAAATTTGTTTAAAAAAATGTATAGAATTTTTAGAAATGATTTTACTTATATACAGAAGAGAGGCAGCTATATGGAGGAACTGGGGGAAGCTCACGGTGCTTCCTGGGTGGGAATTCCTGTTACTGGGTTAGTTCTGAATGCATGTGGATTCCTCACATCTTAATTGGTCTGCCACACCCACAGGATCTGCACCTCCATTGCCAGAGCAAGTCCTGCCTGCAGGACAGATTGTAGGTTGAAGGTTTTATGGCTGGGATGGTGTCCCAGTCACACTACTGGAAGCCTTGAATGGTTACAGAAGATGGCCGATTCAGGGTCAGTATCCGCATTGCTAGGAGTCCTTGCTAGAGTCAGTCTGTAGATTCTGGGGCATTTCCACAGCACTAGGTTTTCAGATCTCCCCCAAATACCCTCTATTCCATTCTTATCTCCCCATATTCCCTCCCTTTATCCCTCTACCCGACATGATTCCTCCTGTTGCTATGGCCACCCTTCCCCAGTCCACCTGCAGACCAGAGGGACAAGGACTCCAGCAGAACATTGCCCAGGAAGTCAGCTGAGTGTAGTCATAGAGGCTCCCAGAAACTGAGGCTGCAATCACAGAGCCGGCAGAGCTCTACAATAGGTCCTCTATGTCAACATCCTTTGGTTTGGTGTCCTTGTAGGACTCCAAAGAGTTGGAATGGGAAGTCTCTGACCCTGTGACCTGCCCTTGGGACCCATTGCCTCCTGCTGGGTTGCATTGTGCGGCTTTGATGTGAGGGCTTGTGCCCAGTAGGTCCTGTTGGATTTGAGAAGTAATCCTGGGATACCTGCTCTGTTCTGAGGGAAAGCAGGGGCAGGGGTGGATCTGGAGGAGTGGAGCGGTGTGGGAGAGCTGAGAGGAATGGGGAAGGGAAGGCTACAGTAGGGATGTATTGTATGAGAGAAGAAAAAATAAAGTATAAAAACATTTTAAATTCAGCAATTATTTTGGCTTAGCCTAAGATAATATTTAGAACTGATGGACGTGTGAATATGCTAGGGTGCATTCAGAGTTCCACAAGGGTGCTCCAGGAATGAGTCAGCAGTTAAGAGTACTTGCTGCATTTGCTGAAGACCTGGGTTTGGTTTAAGGACCCACATAGAGTAGTTTACAGCCACCAGGATCTTCAGCTCCAGGAGACCCAGTGTCCCCTTCTGACCTCTGCCGGCCCTTGCACTCTTACATTCATGCACACACTCACAGACATGTGAAATCAAAAGAAAAGATACAGCCAACTCCAAGCAGTGTCTGGTCCTTTAACAAGATATACTTCCTTCAGCTCAGTTTTTAGTATCTCCTGATCACTCAGTGTAAGACTGCTTGCTTATCAGCATTAGAAGCTGTTATTACCCAAATTTATTAATGCTCCCCAGAAATATCCAGTGATTTCTACATGTCTTGGAAATTATAAAAAGAAGCTGCCTACCCTAACACACTCCACAGGGAGAAATGTCATTTACTTCATTCACAAGTTAGTCACTTGAACACTCACAAAATATCAATCCTTAGTTTAAACTTGAAATCCATATATATTTTGAGAAGGAACAGTCATTGCCAAGTATATTTCTCACTATTTAAACTACTGTGAAAAATCTGGGCATGGTGGTACACTGCTTTAATTTCAGCACTTGGTATCCAGAGGCAGAGACAGAGGCAGGAGGATCCGTTTGACACCAAGGCCAGTATGGACTACAGAGAGAGCTGCAAGACAGATCAGAGGGGACTTTATCTCCAAAAAAAAAAAAAATTCCTACCCTGTAATACTACTTTTCGTGATGACTACACTGAAGAACTAATTCAAAGACCTAAAAATAAATAAAAAATGAGTCTGAGTTATGAAGATTTATTTTCTAGATTTCTTTTTTCTAAATGGTTTAATGAATCTACCAATGCCTACAAAAATGGTAGAAGTAAGGGATGTAATGGTTGGCGTCCATTTTGCGAAGTTCATGCTATGCATATGACTGTGAGGATTGCTCTTGTATGGTGCAAGAGAATATCAAAGGGCAAAATACCAAAGCAGTAAAGGGCATATGTTGTATTGAGAATTAAATTAAAAACATCCATGCCATTGACTTAAAACATGAGAAGATACTCAACAGCTATTAAAAAACAAAACAAAACAGATAATCTCATAGTTCTCTGAAGGCAATTTGAAAATGCAACATTCTTAAAAGCATTAATTTGTTGTCTTTTTTTGGCAATTATGTCTTTTATTAGTCATTATTACTTCTGTGAAAACAACATAAATTACTTACACAATTAAGAAAATAAATTTAATTTGTCTCAATGCAATATTTAAAAAATAATTTTCTCTGATATAGAAAAGCAACTTAACATGGAACATATGCTTTGCCATTTAAAAATCAGATTTTAATAGAAGAGACTCCTCTGCATTCTCATACTTACAATGTATCATAAAGAAATTATAAAGCAATGAATTTAAAATGGATCAGATGAAAGTCATTTAAACTGTGATATATATAATCAATTCTAGTCAGTTAGTGCTACGGGCTTATTGAGACAAATCCTTTATCAAGATATAGAGCACTAATAACAGAGTGTTCACTTACTATGGATAAAGCCTGAAAGAAGATGTAATTTCACTTTATTATGTTGTTACCATCAACATTTTTTCTTGTGCCCACTGAGCACACACCACCACTGTGGAGAAAAGCGGGGCAAGGGGATTGCTCTAAATGAGGACAACCTCCAATAATTTATAGTTAGTATGAGCACTGTTTCCTTGAAAAGTATTAATACATCCACACAAATTAGCATATCTAGAAAAATTTCCATCACAATGTAACTCAACAGCTTTGAAATGAGTTTTCTGATTGAATTATGTAGCATTTTTTTTCAGACATGAAAAATAAAATCTCCCAGTTCTGACACAGTTCTCCATATTAGCCCTCACATTCCTTGGAATGAGATTGTATTGAATATTATTAAAAAGTACACAAGAAGTTACAACTTTACATACTTCTTAGGCTGGAAAGAATTTTGACCAATTTTTGACTTGATGAGTTAACAGAATACATAAGACTGCATGGGTGAGTCTATGTGCTAATGAAGAGTTGTGAATATGTACCCCCAGGTGCTTCTCAACTTAGGATATGTTTTCATCTCAGTTGCTGCCTAAATTAAAAGTATCTTAGTTCAAAACTGCAGCTAATACATGTATCTTACCATATTACAATGTAATCCAGCCTACCTTAGAGCAGTTCAGAGCATTCCCATTCACCTATAGTTGGGCAAATTAGTCTTGAATAATTCCAGTTTTATAGCAAATTGTTGAATATTTTACCTAAATTATTGAATACCACATTATAGTTAAAAAATATGGTTGCATGGATATTAGAATTGCAGGTAAGCATTTTGCAAATATGACAGATATAAGAACAAAATACCTGATTCCAGAAAACTATCCACAAAGTGTGCTATGCTATATAAGGCACTAAAATGGCTGGCTGGGCAGACAGCCCACTGAGTATGCCTCAGTGTGAGGATGAGACCACACGTCCCTAACCAGGACAAAGATCAAAACATACTTTGGTATATTTCTTGTAAATGTATATAACTTTCAGATCTTCATAATTCCAACAGTTGTAAGTGAAGTTGAGGTGAGTCGAGGGTATAAAGGTAAAACATTTCTTCTTCCAGAGATCAAAATTCCTTCTAGTAATTTGTAAAAGGAAGTGTGACCAAGTCTTATAGTAGATAGCATATCTTCTAGAGAGGACCAAGAATGATAATCATAGGAAATACCCTGACGTGTTTGCTCTGATGAAAAAATAAGATTTCAAATCTGATCTTCATGGATAAAAGAGTTCAAATTGGAGCACTTTATGTGCGAATTTTCCTGATAGCTTCAAATCAAATGGTTAAATTTTATCTTAAAACATGAAAGACAGCACATCAATTGAAATCTTTAATGAAAGATACTATGATACAGACATTGTTGTTCATTAGGAAAACAAATGAGAAAAGGTTTCTATAATTTAAAGCAATATTCTAGAATAGATACAAAAATCAATTAAAATACACTTAATGAATAAGTGCTGTATTGCTTAATGGTTCAGAATCTGTACTGCCAATTGAAGAATAGGTAGAAGAGACTAAAAAGAACAATAAACTGCAGGGATCACTCTGGAGGCCATTGTCTTATCCAGAAAGAATTGATTAAAGATTTGAAGGAAGTCAAATGTTCAGAAAAAGGTGTTTCAAGGAGAGGAAGCCACCATTGTATCCTCTGTAAATGAGAAAATGTGGGCTTGAGATATTGCTTAGTGTTTAAAGCATTTCTTGTACAAGTGTGAATAGCTGAGTTCAAACTGAGAACTCAAATAAAACCCAGGCACTGTGTCATGATCCTATAATCGCAGTCACCATAGGCAGAGATGCCAAATGGAGACATAAGCTTGTGAAAAGTGAGATACACGCAAGAAATCGTGTGAACATCGGTTTGCCTATAAAGCTATATTCTTCATCTCAAGGACATGAAGATCAAGAGGAGATTGGGGGAACTAAGCAATTCAACAGGATACTCATGAGCAGGGGTGATAGCTGCTTTGTCAAGGCAAAGCTAGCTGCAAAGAAATAGAGGGTGGTCAATTACAGATGGTAACATTAATTTCTACGATAGTACAGTGGAAGTAATGGAGAGAAGAACTAGGTTGCTGCACAGAACACAGTACACAGAACTGAGAAGCCAGTAAGTAGTGAAGATCCTTATGTAGACTTAAACCTCAGGCACTATGGCATTGGCAATTCTTTTTTATTGGAAATAGAATTATTATACAACATATTTTGATCAAGGCAACCCTTCCTTCAAGTCCTCCCAGGTCTTCTCCACCTCTACGCCCCTCATCCAACTTATCTCCTTATTGTTTCAGGTGTTACCTTTTTACCTATTCTTTATTTTTAAACAACAAAACATAACAAAATAAAATATAATAATATACAACAAAAATATCACATTGAAGTTGGGAATTCTTGAGAAAACTATATGGATAAAGTTGTCCAGATATAGAAAAGACTTGAGACTAAATAAATGGTATCAAAAGTGATACAGGGAACCCATCTAATAATAACGAAAGTGGTGATTACATCATTATTCTGGAAGGTCAGTGAATGTTCTGAACATTTTGTGAGAGGCTAGGAAACATGTTCATCATTTCTTGACCCAGAAGATGTTTCAAGAAAATCAGTGTCACAAGGAGCTCTGGGAAACAGCATCCTCAGACCAGAGCCAGGTCACTACTTGAACAAAAGAAGGCAGACAGAGAGGCAGATGAGTTGTGGTGTTTTCCTGGCAGGCGCTTTCAAATCTCAGATGACACACACATTTTAGAACTGAGGGACAGCACACGATATAGCTCTGCAGTGTCTTATAGGGTCCTTTAGTGATTACCCGGAATTGACATGAGCTACTCATTTATTTATCGCTTACTTTATGTGTGTGGATATTTGCCTGCTTATGTGTAGGTGTGTCATATGTGCACACTGGCTGCAGATGCCAGATATGGCATCAGACCTGCTGGAGTTGGAGTGATACTCAGTTGAACTGATCCTTTCAAGGCAGAACCATCACTCTACTACCTACTTATTAGTTTTTAATTGTTGTTTCTAGGTTTTAGTAATTTTTAGAAGTCATTGAAATAAACATTAATTTCTTAAAGAATTGAATGCAACATAATTCCACAAAGTGTGTTTATATGAGTAGTACATATAGTTCTGATTGAAAAATCAGAACTACTTTACTTAATATTTCTTCCTCAAAATAAGATGTAATAATTAACCTCAATTTAAATAAAAATTTCTGTATTAACTGAAATTCATTCCATAACAAGAGAAATATATAAAATATATACATGGAATCTTAAATAATAATTAACAATTGATGTGAGTATAGCTTATTGTATGCCTAGTTACTAAATCTTTTTCATAATTTAGATGAAGTAGGGAGCTATAGCCTACATGAGAACTGAACAAAACATTGCCTCTTTTGGACTTTCAGGTAAATCAAAATGTTGTGACTTGGTTTGGCCAGGTAAGTAAACTGCTCTGGGAATAAACTGCAGAGAAAGTTATAGTATGAAGACATCAAACAAGGATGAAGGAATGAGAAAAAAAGGACTATTAGGAAAAAGACTTGAGAAAATTTAAGGTCAACACCAAATGTCTAAGTTAGCATCTGTTACCAGTCCATGGTGTCAGGTATCACAGCCCATGTGAACCAGCCACTGCTTAAGAGGAGTGTCACAGGTCTAGGAAGGCAATGTTAGTCTGATTGGTTTCTTACATGACAATATTCTGTAGATACCATGCTCAATTAACCACATTAATATTTTTATTTTGTGACTCAAATGCTTTTCCAGGAATCCAGAATTACTTGACATTCTGATAGAACACAAAAGGCCAAAGAAGATCTAAGTGTCATCACATCTTCTAACAACCTCATGAAAAATCAGATTGGGAGAATGTGTTCCAATCCCCCTGCCCTTGCTAGGTATACTCTCCACAAAGGGATCATGATGGATAAAGTAACCCAGTGCTAAGGCTTGAAGTGTATAATGGCTGAGGATGAAATTTCTGTGCTTAAATATAGAATTTAATATTTAACCAGAAGTAGGCAAATTAGGAAACAAAAACCTTAAATTCCTTTCTTATGTAATAGGTCCCTACCTAACACATTTCCAGAGCCAAGGAAGGCATTTCTTACCATTCTTAGTCTGAGGGCTTAAAAGGCTCAAATACTGACTCCTCAGGTGACTCAGATAAAACATTACTTCAATTAAGAACCATCCAAGATTCTTTGTAAAAAAAATTACTGCAGGATTGATTTCAGAGCAAAATGATGAAAATCATGACACATAGGAAGAAGAGAGGATACAGGATTACAGGAAATGAAGCCTAGTCACATAGGCTGCCCAAGCAGCATAAGCAGGAGAGACATAGAAAGGGGTTCCGTCAAGAAAAGAATATAATATACAAGGACGAAGGTCAACACAGAATATTTAGATATTCTGGATTCTTTGTTTAAATTAAGTCATGGCAAAATTTTAATTATTTTTCACCTTAGCCAAGCTTCATTTTGAAATAAAGAGTCCATAGAACTTGAAATACCTGCACACTTCAATGGTGTTATCATGTGCAGTACAATGCTGACCTCTTAGGCAATTAGGGAGCTTGAGATGGTCCACAAGGCTGCCCTTCTACAAGGATGTTTTAAATGCATGGTTACAGATTGGATGTTTCTCAAGAAAGTTCTAGAATGGATGATCTAGATGTTGTAGTCACTCTGACATTGAAGTGGGTGTCCTGAATTCATTTGGTCTGGCTAAATCCTGGTGGAGTTGCAAGAAACAAAGCACTTGCAATTTTATATTAAGCAATATTGATTTAGGGCATAGTAGTTTGACTCAAGAGTTTAAGGTCATGGTTAATTGATTTATAGTAATAGTTATTATTCAACCCACCAAAATTCGATTGTGCTCAAATAATTATCCCCAAACTACAGGCTGAACAGGTAAGACTCACTAAAAGGGAGAACCATGTCTTCTGATCATTTCATACATTTGGTTTATTCAGAAGTACATAAGTCATTGAATGAATGATGGAATGTGACCAGAAGACAGATCTGATAGTTTCGTTGTTGTGGATTTTAAGGATAAATCTGAGAAATACCACCCAGTTTCTTCTGCAGGTAGAGAACAGAAGTGGAGACCACTGGCAGAACTGGGATGATACTATTTCAAGATTGAGAAAGGAGTGATTATTATATAAGAGAAACTGAACTTATCAAAAATGAACTTGGAAATCAGGGAAGTTTTATGCAAATATACAGAAGGTACATTGTGTTTGGTGTGTCTCAATGGAAGAAAGCTCTTTATGTATCAAAGTAGAGAATGAAAGCTCCATTGATGTCAGCTGCTTGCTCCTGTCCAAAGCACAAAAGGGTTAGGCTGAGAACAACTTTTTTATTGAAGTAAGTGTTGCACAGAAGGGTCAGGATTAGGTACAAAGCTTTTGTCCAATCCCAAAACTGATTTGTATGACATAGACAGTAACTGTGGCTGATTGTCTCCTGCTGTGATGTCTCTGCATCATGAAAGAACAGTTACTAACTCTTGGGGACAGATCCTAGTCTTTTCAGGCAGACACACTCCAGCTGCACACTGAGGAAGGCACCATCACTCTTCTAACAGACTCGGGCTGGAATTCAGGTTGTTTACTAAAACTGTTATCATGGTTGAATCTGGCCTCCCTTTTACCAGTTGTGAGCACCATTTGTTGTGATTTCTGGAGGCCAGATTTTTCTACAGCGAATTAGGCCAGGTTACAACCATCATAAACAGCCAAGAATGGGGCTAAAATTCGCCATTGGATTTGTTTTCCCCTACAGGCTGAGATAGCACTGATCCTTTCTTCTGATGAAAGGTAGAACCAGCTCCTCAGCCTTATGAATAGAACCGTGCGATTTTGAGACTCAGTTACTCAAAGCCCTTGGCCTGTGTCTCCATCACTCCACAGAAAGGCACAAAAAATTATAGCCCCAAACTTCTGGCCTGAAACAAGTGTATAAAAACTCATTTGTTTGGCTGTCTTCTGGGTTGCTAATGTGCTACAAGTAGACTCAATTATGTAATCTCAACAGAGAAGCTGTATCAATATTTACCATTTGGAAATATTGATGAAAGGGCCATTTTCACAACGTTTGCTGACACATGGTGCCCTGGCATAGATTGTTTTAATTAGATATGCAGCTTCATCCTGTTCCCATGGAGCTCTGAAGGAGGCTAATTTCCTCCAAGGGACGGTGCATTAGAAGAGGTAGAAGGAAACCTGTATGAGAAATTGCTTTATCCTAGTATTCAGTCCACACCTGATATCAAAGTGTGTTTTTGAGGCTTAATTTTTTCTGATATTGCTTCATTACTGAAGGCATTTTGACAACAAAAGCCATGTTTTACACAAGAATCCATTTCCTTCACCAGGAACTGGTTAAGCTGAGAAATGAGAAAGATCTGAGCATTTGATGAGCCTTGTGAAGTGTGGTTCTTTCACTCTAGAGTTGGCCCAGGTACAGAATCACACAGCTTGTTGTCCGATAATAATCTGGATAAATTATCAGGCAGATAGTTAGCTATATGGTTACTAGGGAAAATATCAGCTGTATCTTGGCAGCTGGGTCTCCTAACGGTCAAGAAGCCCACGTGTGTTTAAGCACTCTTAACACTGCAGTTGGGTTGTTCTTGATGTATTAGAAAGAAATGGACTTTTACAGTCGCTATATGTCTGCATCCTCAGAATATTATGACACCATTATATCACTTATACTGGAGTTTTGGAATCATTCCCTTGTAGAGCTTTCTAGAGTATGAGTAGACAAACTTCCTAAAAGGAAGGTGGTTGTGCCATAATTTGGGAGGAATAAAAAATCAACTTCCATGAATATTCCATCCAACTCATACATTTTCCTAAAATAATAGCATATATATATATATATATATATATATATATATATATATATATATATATATATCTTTAAATTTCACACTGCAGCATAACTGGACTGCCTCCTCTATAGACATCCCCAATCTGTCTTGAAATATGTATGCTTTAGCCAGGCGGTGGTGCACATCTTTAGTCCCAGCGTTAGGGAGGCAGAGATAAGCAGATTTCTGTGAGTCGAGGACAGCCTGGTCTATGGAGTGAGTTCCAAGACAGCCAGAGTTATAACAGAGAAACCCTATTTAAAAAAAAAAAAGAATGTATGCTTTGTTTTTCAAGTAAAATTGTGATTAAACTGTCTGTCTCTCAACTGATTTCTTTCTCGTGAGAAGACAGCAGCCTTTGCATTCCCTTTAAAAGAATTACAACAGACTTGGAGTGATTTTACAGGAATTTTATATGGGGATCCAAAATTCAGTACAAGAAACTTACATACCTCTTTCAAAAATTAAATGTTATTCCATTGTTTGTAATTCTCCTTTTGAACCATTCTGTTTCTCCTTCTGCTATTAAATTATAACATTTTATAAAGCTGGTCGAATCTCTATTGTTCATAATTCCCCCTTTGAACCATACTGTTTTTCCTTCTGCTAAGGAATTAGAACATTTTATGAAGTTGGTAGAATTTTTAGCCTACAAATCTTATAAAATACATTTTTATCACACTCAGAAATGAAGAAGTCACTAGAACCAATTTTAACTTAATATAACATACTCATAATTTTAGCTAATAAAGTCTTGTTGGACTTTAAAATATTATTTACTAATGATGCAAATGTGCTTCTTAAATGGTCTCAAACAGTAAATATTTATTATGGAAATGTGAAAAGTGTGTGTCAAATCTGTATTTGTGTCCTTTCGTGTATTTTGATCATGACATCTGAGTTAAGTGTTTTGCACCCTTAAAATTATAACCCATCAACTATGGTAACATACGCCTATATTGTCCATACCCCGGCAACTAGAGCAAGATGTAGTGGTGAGTTCTAGCCCAACCTGGGCTATATGATGAGATCAGGCCTCAAAAACACAATTGGTAGGTAAATCATAAATGAAAAATAGAAGATAGATTATGATGATAGATAGATAGATGATAGACAGATAGATAGATAGATGATAGATAGATAGATAGATAGATAGATAGATAGATAGATAGATGATAGATAGATAGATAGATAGATGATAGATAGATAGATGATAGACAGATAGATGATAGATAGATGATAGATAGATGGATATAGATAGATGATAGATAGATAGATAGATAGATGATAGACAGATGATAGACAGATAGATGATAGATAGATGGATATAGAGAGATGATAGATAGATGATAGATGTATACATGGATAGGTAGATGGTAAAATCATGCATAAATGCAAAGATACAGACTGTATGTATGTGTAAATGCATAAATGCATAGATAGATTCAGCAATACATCTAGATCTCCATACCACATGGAGAAGAACATGATAGAATCAGTAACAGTTCACCTGTTAAAATTAAGTCCTGCTTTTATCTTCTTAACAGCAAATTATTCCTGGAAATGCTACCCTGTTACAAGGCTGGTTGCAACAATGTGCATTTTTTTCCTAAGTAGTGCTATGAAGCACACTGCTTATTCATTGTTTCATAGTAATATTTGCATCAGCATCAAATTTTGATACTCTTATTTGATAACATATTACACATTAGCTTTATTTGTGGATGCATATTTTAGATTTTTAAATGTAGTAACAGTGTATTAATGCAGTCAGAGCATTTGAAACCATATGTGCATGTTCTTCAATAAATTAATTTTTGACCTCTATCTGCCTTCCTAAGTTGTTTAAAATTTTATTACCATTCGCTTTGATTTGGGACCATCAGTTTCTCAAATATTTAAATCCTACACTAAGTCTATATGATGTCTACTTTGATCATATATTTTACAAAGGCATAAATTAAGATTCTGAGTTATAAGAAGTATACCAATTATTAATCAATCCCTTAAGCAAAAAAAAAAGAATGATGTTAAGCTACCCCCAGCTGATTCTATGTGGTTTCTGAAACACTGCATTATTATTTTACTTATAGAAGGCTGTTATGCTCGAGATGGTATTACTATAAAATTTGGTGGGATGGTAAATTTTAATATAAAAATTCTACTGAAAGGGTGGATGAGTACGTTGTGAAAAGAAGAACTTTAAGGCAATTAATGCATTTTTTATGATGCTCTGTTAGATTTACAAAAACCAACACTACTGAAAAATCCATACTGATGCTCCATATTCACAGGCTTCAGGTGCTAAGGAGGTGCTGGTATAAGTTCATTACTTGTAACAAGTGCAGAGTTGGTTTCTCTGCTGAGGGTGGTTGATCATCAGAGAGGCCACAGGGTATGATAAGGGCATAAAAGGGATCTGTCAGAATTTCTACTCAACTTTTCTGTTTACATACACATAAACAAAATGTAAAACAAGCAAGCAAATGGCTAACTGTTCAATGTAGACTTTGATTCAGTACAAAGGGCTTTTTATTGCCTAATTCAATCACTGGTCCTAGACTTGGAGCCCTGGATCCCTTCAGTCTCTATAATCTAATCTTAAGCATAGACTGGAAGGCTTCAGCCTTAGCCTCCATACAATCTAAAATGTTTAAGCCTCTGAGACTCATTGCTGACTGAGCCACTCTGACTAGCTCCTTCTGAACTCAAACTCTTTTCTAAGCTGACTGGTTCAAACTGAACTTCTGAGCTGTCTGAATGTTTTTGACTAAATTCTTCTGATTCTGGATTACTATGACTGATTCCCACAATGTCTCTGATACTCTGGTCAGATGTCCTGTCTGATACTGATTTCTGCCTAACTACCTCTGTGTCTCTGCTTCATACTCCTCAAACTATTTCTGTATCTTTCCCTCAGCCAGACTGCCTCATATTCCCTCTGTCTCTGATCCTCTGTCTCTCTGAGCTGAGATTCTGCTTTTCTATCATGAGAGTTGAGCATGCTGTCATTCTGACTACTCTGCCAATTCTTCTTCTGATTCATCACTTTGCATGCCCTTTACTATATAACTTATCCCAGATGACATTTCCTGTTTGATTCAAACTCCTGAGCTCTGCTTCCTGACTCCCAAGTGCAGAGATTAAAGGCATGTGCTACCACTGCCCTCTGAATACTGAGATTAAAAGTGTATACTAAAATTCTTTCTACATTCCATTCAGACCACACAGGCCTTAGAGTGTGATCCCTTCATATATACCCTTGGATTTGACCCTTTCATATAGACTCATGGATGTGATCCTTTCCTAGTGCATCCATGTTGCTGGTTTTAATTATTAAATATTCCTCTACAGTTCAAACATCCCTGAACATTGTAGTATTTCTTGTGATGCCATGACTTTTCACTTGGATTGTCATGTGGTTAGAGCCAACACCACCCTTACCTTGCCAAACAATACATATAAGATACCACAGCCACCCAATGACATCACTCAGTGATGAAGCCCTCTGCCTCTGAAGCAGTCTGGTTATTCATGTTAGAATTATTTTTTCTTTTCATTTTTGGAGATCTCCAGAAGAGGAATGGACATGTTCTTATTTATGATTTACAGAAGTTATATAAACAATTTCTTTTCTGTTGTCCATTCCATTTCTATAGGTGTCAGACAGCAGCTGGAGGAATATAGAGGTAGTACTCACCTATGGACCATCCTAGGAATCTTTTAATGCCCAGTGAAGCTGCTTGTGGAGGTTCTAGGTTATACAGGTTCACCAGTTATACCAATGGTTGACACTAAGCCTCTTCAATGGCTATAAGAACCCTGGTATCTTAGTATATCCTATCATATTTAAATTTTACTCATGGATAACTAGAGAAATGTAACATTTTAGTTACAAGGAGTGTCTATGACCCTTATGCATAATACTTCTAAGAGTTCTTAAAAGTCTAATAAAATTTCCCTGTAATAGCTTCCCTGAGTGTCTTTTGTTCATTTCCTGCTGGTATGTTAAAATACTATGACAAAAGGAAGTAAATGGAAAAAAATATTTTTTTCTGACCATTCCAAGTTGCTTTCTGGTATTATGGGGGGCAGAGACTTGAAACAACTAGCTAAATATCAGTCAAAAGCAAAATATCATGAATTATTTGCAAGTTAGCGCCCAGATCACTCTACTCTTGTACAGTTCAGAAAGTTCTGCCTAAGGGATGTTGACACACAGAGGTTGACATAGTGATAGTCTTCTCAACTTATTAATTTTACCAAGAAAATCATCCAACACAGATTCTTGTCTCCCTAGAAACTGATCTACAGGTCTAGAAATAAGTCATCTAGAGTCCTTTTATTATTACATTCCTTTAACACAATAACAGTAGTAGATTTTCCTTATGTTCCTAGCCCTATCCAGCTTTAGGTTGTATGCCACTATAGCATATGTCAGTGTCACCTATGGATTCCATTTCATGGAGCTGGCCTTTAATCCAACCAAAAAGGATTTTATATTCCCAAAACATTTTTGTCACTATTGAACCAGTACGTCTTGCAGACAGGCTTCTGCTGTATGTTGCAGTTTGTAGCTGAGTGGTTTGATGATTACTTCTCTTCTCTGGTGTATGCAGATTTCCTTCCAGAACTGTGTACTGTCAGTAGGGATGAAGCTTAACTTTGGGCACTAACTTCATTTCTTCATGTTCAAAGATATGTTGTGTCTTTGGTAATAGGGCTTTTCCATCAGACTATAGAGAGTAACAAACAGCTTTAACAATAGCCTATGACGTTTGAGGGATCTATGGAATCCCTTTGTCCAACAACTCAGCAAGATGTAGCCCATTCAAGACATTTGAGATTTGATGTGCTAATATAATATGTCTAGTTAGCGCATTCTCTCCCCATTATATAGTGACTCCATTTAAATTCCTCTAATAAATGTGTATATTTTAAGGAGCTTGTATGGTAGTAGGTTTACATATGTGTTGGGAGCATAGCACAAAAGTCCTTGGCCCCACAGATCTCCAGAGAAACTATGAATGTTAATTATGCAGGATTATCTTTCTAGTGAAAAGATATAAGAAAAACCTGTTCTTCCATCCAGAAAGCTAAGAGTTGGAAGTGATTAATACCCTGGTGTTCTGCATTATCTGTTGGGCCAGGCAGTATCAAGCTTCTGTATCCAGGACCAGAGATACCTAGTAGTCTAAATGATCCTTGTAATCAAATGTTCCCCCCAAGCTCCCAAAACCAGGACTACAAGTGGCTAATAACCCAGATGACCTCTACACTATCTGTATGACTGAGACCAGGAGAGATCCCTTCCTTAGGCCCTCAATATAAAAGAGGCAACACAGGTCACCTATCTCTAGAACCCACCTTCTTAGGAGATGACATATACCCTGAGTTGAGTTTAATGTTATTATGTTTCCTTGTGCACTGGGTATTGTATTACATCTGGAGACTTTTATTGCAAATTGTATCAGTCTTAAATGTGTTGGGAGTAAACTACATGGTATTGAAACTCCCAAGTGTTGATCCAGGTGACAAAGTCAATTTGAACTGGGTTTTCATTCTCATCTCTTTGTGTGATTTGCTTCTCTGCCCAAAACTTGCAAAGATCCTGTCACATACGGTTTTTCACAAGGCCTTTACTGTTAGTGCTAGCTACTGCCCCCCATATTACCTCTTTTAAACTGTCTCCTTACCCTTATCCCCATTTAATTATCCTTTTCTGGTCTCTTTTTTATCTCTCTATAATATTGTATTCTATTTCTTCTTCCTTGTAAAATCCCTCCTCCTGCCTGGTACCACGGTAGCTACCTAACATCTGAGATTGTTCAGAACAAAGCACACATATATGAAGCTCAAAAGACAACATCTACATGTGAGAGCATATCAACTTGGTGTTCCTTCTTCTTTGGAAAACAAAATTTAAAAACTTGTTTAGGTATCACCTGTTTAGGTATCTTCTGAAATGAGAAACAAAAAGAATGTAGAGGTGTATGATTCAAAAATACTCAATAACTGCATTCTGGACAGGTATGTGTATGGAAAATGGATGATCCAGGATTGAAACCTTCATCATGCTGTCAACAAGACCAATAAAGAGTGTTTTCTTAATTACTTCTAAAAGACTGCAGTTTTAAGACAAGATATGAAGGCCAGAGAGCCACATTTCCAGAGTAGAATCTGAATAAAACACTAAGATCATATATTTGGATACTTGACAATAAAATTCTACTTTTATTTACCGTGTATGCTATGGCTAAACAACAGAAAGTGTATAGTTGCTGTAACTGGTAGGATTGTCTCAACTCTTTTAGTGTTTTTAGCTAAATAGTAGAACACCTGGATGTACTTACACATCTGTGGTGTTCACTGTGCCTTCCACCAACATCCCAATGTTTTTAAATCATTCAAATATAATTTAAATATAGTTCTTTTATGATTTCTTTATTTTTCAATTCATGGGTTCTTTTAGTTAGGCCTGTTATAGTCCTTTGTCTGAAATACACAGGGACAATTGAGTGATTTGAATGAGAATATCCCCCATAGGCTCATATATCTGAATACTTGTTCCCCAGTGGTAGAACTCTTAGGGAAGGATTAGCATCTCTGGACTTGTTAGGGGAATTGTGCCACTAGGGTGGGCTTTGAAGTTTCTAGACTCCCCAAGCCAATATGTTTCAGGGCAGTCCTAGTATGAAGACACTAACATGACACTAAGTCCTGAGAGGCCATTATGTGAAGGTGAAGCCTGATTTGTATTGAAGTTCCAAAGATGTTACACATGTATAACATAAGATAACTGCTGATGAAACACCCTATGACATAGAAGTATGTTGCAGGCAGCAAAGCCCAAAGGACAGAGACATTTAAGCCCTCTGACACCAGATATGGAGCTACAGGATTTGGAATGGAACCTATAAATCCACTTGGTTTTGACCTTGCTTTTGTCCCCTATTTCCTTACTATGCCCTGACTTCTCCCTTTTAGAGTACTAATGTACATTCTCTGCCACTGTATGTTGGAAGTATGTAATTTGCCAACGTTTTTATAGTTACAGTTTAGAGATTGTCTTGAGTCTCAGAAAAGACTTTAGACTTGGAAATTAATAGTTTTACTGGACGATTATGGAGACTTTTGAAGTTGGATGTTTTATATTGTGATGTAATCATGGGAGCCAGGAAGTAGAATGATAACGAGAATGATCTTTATAACCCCCTATGATTGAAAAGTTGCTCATCAGGTATGGAACTGTCTAGGAAATATGAGGAAATAAGGTCTTGTTGGAGGAGATGTGTCATTGTGGCTAGATTTGAGCTTTCAAAAATCTGGAGCTATTCTTAACGTGTTCTCTGCCTCCTAATTGGTGATCAAGATGGACGCTCACAGTTGTCTCTACCACCATGCCTATTCTGCTCTAAGCCACTTAAACTATGAGCCAAATTTAATGCTTTCTTTCATTTTTCTGCCTCTGCCTTGCAGTTATGTTTCATGATGTGAGCTGTCGTCTACTGCTCCAACAGCATGCCTGTCTGTTGTGACGCTCCCTCCCATGATGGGCAGTTAAATTCTCTCTTTAATAGGTCGTTTTGGTCATAATATTTTATTTTATTTCCTGTTTATATTCCTGTTATAACTATAGCCCATACTCACTTTCCTCACTGAAATTGAAGTTGTCTGTTAATTAAGAAGAAACATTACACGTGCTACTGAAAATTTTTAATTTTTCTCCATATTATCAGACAAAACCAAAATATTTTAACTTGTCAAAAGTATGTCCACCTGCTAGATAGTGGTGGAACACACCTTTAATCTCAGCACTTGGGAGGCAGAGGCAGGCAGATCTCTGTGAGTTCTAGGCCATCCTGGTCTACAGAATGAGTTACAGGACAAACAGAATTACAACAGAGAAACCCTGTCTTGAAAAAAAAAACTGGACACCTACTTTAAAGTCTCACTCACTGACACTTTTTAATGTTGCCTTACATGTTGCACTGAGTGCTGGAGATAATCTGAACACTTATTACTTACATGTCATAATGATGCTGATATTATTGTTTCTGTATCTTTAATTTCTTGTCTGATTAGAAACTTTCATTCAAGCATCTTTTCCAATGTTCGGCTCTAAAACGTCCCCAATTCTGACACCTTCTCATGGTCCCATCAACATGCTACATTGTTGGCATTTCTCTTAATATTAATCTCAGCATAATTTAACTCATAAAAATATTGTGTGTTTGTCCTTAGACTGTGGTCCATCATTCAGTGAGCTTGTGTGTCATTTCACTCTGATGTCTAGCCTGATATCTAAGTAGGGGAGATAATATGTATTTTCATGCACTACTCTATGCCTAATTTAATCATACAATAAACTCATTCATGACAAAATTAAATTATCATAATTTTTCAGGGAATGTAGCCTATTCTTTACTTAGGAGACCTTATCTATGATAACCTCTGGAGAATTCACAAAATTCCAGATTAATAAGTTGTACTCATTGTGATGCTAGCTGAGTTTTGCTTTTCCTGGCTGACTAGAAATAAATTTGAACCATTCACTGATTGATTCACTTAGCCAATATTTACTCAACAGTAACTACATTTTCTTTTCATGACATTTTGAAGATACAATAATGTCAATACTTGCACAACACAGAAGTATCAATATCTTCATAGACAAAACGAATTATCAAACAACATACATTTTGGATAAATAATGTTGAGTTTTGTGAATCTACTAGGAATAATAATATAGATTGTAGGAGTTAAGAGAAAGATATGTTTCAATTAAACCATAAAAAATTAACTTCTTAGTAGGTGATATTTGACCTAAGACAATGAGGTGAGATAGTAAAGTTATGTTTAATTTCCAAAAAGATAATTTGTGTCATAAGAGTAGTATATTGCTGTGATGGAGAGAAGTTGAGGCTTGACATTGATACTGAGGTTGTACCTTCACCAGTGTCCAGTCTCGGCCTCTCATTATGGCAAGCCTCAGATGTTTTCCATGATCCATTCATGACTTCCAAACCAGTACCAGTTGGGAGACTTTTACACTACCAAGTTTAGCTGCAAACATGAAATAAATCCTTGTCTCCATCTGGATGCATCTTTGTTTACTAACAGTTAGGCAACACTTCCAAACAGCTTTTGATTGGCGCAGTAGAGCAAAGATTCCACTTCAGTGGTTATTCTGATTCTTTAACTTCAGCTAAACAGAACCATAGATCCTTAAGCTATCACATAAATTACCTTGCAAGAGCCTTGGCACCTTGAGGCCTGGGCAGAGACCCCGAAGAGAGCTCAGAAGAGGTATTGGTGAATGCAGAGTCAAGTAGGAGAGCCCCAGTGTCTTGGAAATGCCTGCACCATTACTGTGGGAAGCAGCAGCTGAGGGTGGGGCCAGCCTAACCTATGAGATGTGCTATGTGTGCTGTGGCAAGTCCTTTGAATCATAGAAGAGCCTGAGTCCCAGTATCTGCTGAAGTCTGACAGTATATTTTATACTGTTGGGCTTTGGCTTTGATTTGAATTAATTGTGACTATGCCCTGGTAACTCCCTCTTGAAATGAGAATTTATTTATTTATTTATTCAATTTTTCCTCTAGCCTACATTTAGAGAGACTTTGTATTTTTAGAGTGATTTTAATTTTTAAAAAGATTGTATATCTTAAAGAGGTTGATTTTTAAAATATTGAACATTAAAACTGAAAGTCTTTCAAAGTTATACTATATTTGTGTTGTGATATTAATATGTGATCTTGGGGATAAACAAAAATAGAAAGGTTATTATTTAATAGTGTTGTATTGGTGTGTCAAGTTGAGAAGGGGTCAATTTTTCTGGCTAGTTTATTGTCAACATGATACAAACAAGAGTAATTTAGGAAGGGGTCTCCCAAAATTTAAAAAAGTGCCTCCCCAAAATTTATTTGCTTTTGTGCAGTTCTGTGGGTACACACTCTTAATTAGAGATTGATGTAAGAAAACACAGTCCACTGTGGGTAGTGCCATCCCCGTGTATGATATCTTATATAGCAGACTGAATAGTCTTGGGCAATAAGCCAGTAAGCAGCACTCTTTCAAGGCTTCTACTTCAGTTCCTATCTCCAGATGCTTGCCCCACTTGAGGACCTGCCATGACTTTTCTCATTGATGGACTATTGCCTGAAATATAATATAGCAAAATAAACTCTTTCATGCCTAATTTGATTTTTTCCTTGATATTTTATCACAACAGTAAAAGACATAAGCAAGACAGTTATTGATCAGGATTCTCTCGATACAAAGAGTTTCCTAATGAAGACTCTTGCTGAAGTGTAGAAACATACAATGTAACGAAGGAAAGCCAGTGGAAAATGTATCCTTAACTGGAAACTTGTTTCTGTGTAATTCCATGAGGAAAAACTACTTACAGGAATTGCATGCACATTTAGAACAAATATGGAGTCAAGAAAGCATATCTTGATACTCTCATGTCAAATGGTCTTTGAATAAGTACTGGCCACCTACTAGACTGCAGATCATTAGCCTGTAAGTGACGCATCAGTTTGCTGAACAAGGCAGGAGAAGCTCTGAATTGTTATGGATCAGTTAGGCAATGTGAATGGAAGTCCTAAAGGGGGGAAGTATGTTTGTCTTCTTCAACTGAAAATAAACAATTACTTTGGGGGAACATGGCTTCTAAAACTTTAACAAGTATTTGTATCATCTAGAAACTGCTGAAATGCATGGTGCCATTGTCAAATTTTCCCAGATTGATTAAGTCGAACACTGTAGGGGAGTGATCATAATGTCAGTAGTTATAAAGAGTCCATTATGTTGTGTAGACATGATCATGAGTCTAGATCAGCAGTGTTGAAATGGCAAGAATGGAGGGCACCACACTTACTATGGGGAGTGATCTGTAACCGTTGGAATGGGAAACACAGGAGTATTAACCAGGGAGATTATAATATGTAATAACATGTAAAAGTCTTTCCTTCATTGCCATGTAGGCAATTTAATTGCCAGTAAATTTGAAAGCAGGACAAGTATCTAATTTTTCTTTTGATTTTTTAAGATCTACTTTATCCAAAGCAGAAGTGAAAAGGCACCAAATCCTTGCAGAACATACATTCCTTGTGATGGGAAATGTCTACTTCATTGACGTAAACCCAGAGATATTTTTTGATTAAACATGTTTTAAAGCATTTGCTTGAGATACAATCTTGAGACTTTTCCTAATTATCTTTTGCTATGTACCTGATAGCAGTCAAAAAGCAAGGTAGTACAGCAATGCAATTTTAAGCTTAGTTTTCATTTTAACTTATTCCAGGATGTAATTTTCTTTAGGTTGCCTACACAAAAGCAAGAGTGTCAAGTCTAGCTATTTGTTTGCTGTTATGACCATCATTGATATCTATGCTGGCATGTACATAAATCAAGTTGCATTTGACCAATGGAAGAGCTTAAGTCTTATATTTATTCCAACAACCATATTTATTTACTAAGCAATTGAAACTCTTCTGTGCAACTTAAGTATATTAACTCTTTAAAAGACCTAAGAAGAAAGTTTGCATACAAGAAAACTGAGGAAACCAGATAAGCTACTTACCCTAATTTATAGTAAGGGTGATAACTTGGATTTGAACCTGGATAGATGCAGAATGTAATTTTTTAAATAAAATTCCAAATTTGAGCTTAGTCTTTTTATTTTTTATTTTGGCTTAGGTTACTAATAATTAAAATGGATCATTATCAGTAATTAACTTATAATGTATGCTATTCACAGGTAATTTCTAACAAATTACATGTCTGTAGACTCAATTATGTAATCTCAACAGAGAAGCTGTATCAATATTTACCATTTGGAAATATTGATGAAAGGGCCATTTTCACAACGTTTGCTGACACATGGTGCCCTGGCATAGATTGTTTTAATTAGATATGCAGCTTCATCCTGTTCCCATGGAGCTCTGAAGGAGGCTAATTTCCTCCAAGGGACGGTGCATTAGAAGAGGTAGAAGGAAACCTGTATGAGAAATTGCTTTATCCTAGTATTCAGTCCACACCTGATATCAAAGTGTGTTTTTGAGGCTTAATTTTTTCTGATATTGCTTCATTACTGAAGGCATTTTGACAACAAAAGCCATGTTTTACACAAGAATCCATTTCCTTCACCAGGAACTGGTTAAGCTGAGAAATGAGAAAGATCTGAGCATTTGATGAGCCTTGTGAAGTGTGGTTCTTTCACTCTAGAGTTGGCCCAGGTACAGAATCACACAGCTTGTTGTCCGATAATAATCTGGATAAATTATCAGGCAGATAGTTAGCTATATGGTTACTAGGGAAAATATCAGCTGTATCTTGGCAGCTGGGTCTCCTAACGGTCAAGAAGCCCACGTGTGTTTAAGCACTCTTAACACTGCAGTTGGGTTGTTCTTGATGTATTAGAAAGAAATGGACTTTTACAGTCGCTATATGTCTGCATCCTCAGAATATTATGACACCATTATATCACTTATACTGGAGTTTTGGAATCATTCCCTTGTAGAGCTTTCTAGAGTATGAGTAGACAAACTTCCTAAAAGGAAGGTGGTTGTGCCATAATTTGGGAGGAATAAAAAATCAACTTCCATGAATATTCCATCCAACTCATACATTTTCCTAAAATAATAGCATATATATATATATATATATATATATATATATATATATATATATATATATCTTTAAATTTCACACTGCAGCATAACTGGACTGCCTCCTCTATAGACATCCCCAATCTGTCTTGAAATATGTATGCTTTAGCCAGGCGGTGGTGCACATCTTTAGTCCCAGCGTTAGGGAGGCAGAGATAAGCAGATTTCTGTGAGTCGAGGACAGCCTGGTCTATGGAGTGAGTTCCAAGACAGCCAGAGTTATAACAGAGAAACCCTATTTAAAAAAAAAAAAGAATGTATGCTTTGTTTTTCAAGTAAAATTGTGATTAAACTGTCTGTCTCTCAACTGATTTCTTTCTCGTGAGAAGACAGCAGCCTTTGCATTCCCTTTAAAAGAATTACAACAGACTTGGAGTGATTTTACAGGAATTTTATATGGGGATCCAAAATTCAGTACAAGAAACTTACATACCTCTTTCAAAAATTAAATGTTATTCCATTGTTTGTAATTCTCCTTTTGAACCATTCTGTTTCTCCTTCTGCTATTAAATTATAACATTTTATAAAGCTGGTCGAATCTCTATTGTTCATAATTCCCCCTTTGAACCATACTGTTTTTCCTTCTGCTAAGGAATTAGAACATTTTATGAAGTTGGTAGAATTTTTAGCCTACAAATCTTATAAAATACATTTTTATCACACTCAGAAATGAAGAAGTCACTAGAACCAATTTTAACTTAATATAACATACTCATAATTTTAGCTAATAAAGTCTTGTTGGACTTTAAAATATTATTTACTAATGATGCAAATGTGCTTCTTAAATGGTCTCAAACAGTAAATATTTATTATGGAAATGTGAAAAGTGTGTGTCAAATCTGTATTTGTGTCCTTTCGTGTATTTTGATCATGACATCTGAGTTAAGTGTTTTGCACCCTTAAAATTATAACCCATCAACTATGGTAACATACGCCTATATTGTCCATACCCCGGCAACTAGAGCAAGATGTAGTGGTGAGTTCTAGCCCAACCTGGGCTATATGATGAGATCAGGCCTCAAAAACACAATTGGTAGGTAAATCATAAATGAAAAATAGAAGATAGATTATGATGATAGATAGATAGATGATATAGACAGATAGATAGATAGATGATAGATAGATAGATAGATAGATAGATAGATAGATAGATAGATAGATAGATGATAGATAGATAGATAGATAGATAGATAGATAGATAGATGATAGACAGATAGATGATAGATAGATGATAGATAGATGGATATAGATAGATGATAGATAGATAGATAGATAGATGATAGACAGATGATAGACAGATAGATGATAGATAGATGGATATAGAGAGATGATAGATAGATGATAGATGTATACATGGATAGGTAGATGGTAAAATCATGCATAAATGCAAAGATACAGACTGTATGTATGTGTAAATGCATAAATGCATAGATAGATTCAGCAATACATCTAGATCTCCATACCACATGGAGAAGAACATGATAGAATCAGTAACAGTTCACCTGTTAAAATTAAGTCCTGCTTTTATCTTCTTAACAGCAAATTATTCCTGGAAATGCTACCCTGTTACAAGGCTGGTTGCAACAATGTGCATTTTTTTCCTAAGTAGTGCTATGAAGCACACTGCTTATTCATTGTTTCATAGTAATATTTGCATCAGCATCAAATTTTGATACTCTTATTTGATAACATATTACACATTAGCTTTATTTGTGGATGCATATTTTAGATTTTTAAATGTAGTAACAGTGTATTAATGCAGTCAGAGCATTTGAAACCATATGTGCATGTTCTTCAATAAATTAATTTTTGACCTCTATCTGCCTTCCTAAGTTGTTTAAAATTTTATTACCATTCGCTTTGATTTGGGACCATCAGTTTCTCAAATATTTAAATCCTACACTAAGTCTATATGATGTCTACTTTGATCATATATTTTACAAAGGCATAAATTAAGATTCTGAGTTATAAGAAGTATACCAATTATTAATCAATCCCTTAAGCAAAAAAAAAAGAATGATGTTAAGCTACCCCCAGCTGATTCTATGTGGTTTCTGAAACACTGCATTATTATTTTACTTATAGAAGGCTGTTATGCTCGAGATGGTATTACTATAAAATTTGGTGGGATGGTAAATTTTAATATAAAAATTCTACTGAAAGGGTGGATGAGTACGTTGTGAAAAGAAGAACTTTAAGGCAATTAATGCATTTTTTATGATGCTCTGTTAGATTTACAAAAACCAACACTACTGAAAAATCCATACTGATGCTCCATATTCACAGGCTTCAGGTGCTAAGGAGGTGCTGGTATAAGTTCATTACTTGTAACAAGTGCAGAGTTGGTTTCTCTGCTGAGGGTGGTTGATCATCAGAGAGGCCACAGGGTATGATAAGGGCATAAAAGGGATCTGTCAGAATTTCTACTCAACTTTTCTGTTTACATACACATAAACAAAATGTAAAACAAGCAAGCAAATGGCTAACTGTTCAATGTAGACTTTGATTCAGTACAAAGGGCTTTTTATTGCCTAATTCAATCACTGGTCCTAGACTTGGAGCCCTGGATCCCTTCAGTCTCTATAATCTAATCTTAAGCATAGACTGGAAGGCTTCAGCCTTAGCCTCCATACAATCTAAAATGTTTAAGCCTCTGAGACTCATTGCTGACTGAGCCACTCTGACTAGCTCCTTCTGAACTCAAACTCTTTTCTAAGCTGACTGGTTCAAACTGAACTTCTGAGCTGTCTGAATGTTTTTGACTAAATTCTTCTGATTCTGGATTACTATGACTGATTCCCACAATGTCTCTGATACTCTGGTCAGATGTCCTGTCTGATACTGATTTCTGCCTAACTACCTCTGTGTCTCTGCTTCATACTCCTCAAACTATTTCTGTATCTTTCCCTCAGCCAGACTGCCTCATATTCCCTCTGTCTCTGATCCTCTGTCTCTCTGAGCTGAGATTCTGCTTTTCTATCATGAGAGTTGAGCATGCTGTCATTCTGACTACTCTGCCAATTCTTCTTCTGATTCATCACTTTGCATGCCCTTTACTATATAACTTATCCCAGATGACATTTCCTGTTTGATTCAAACTCCTGAGCTCTGCTTCCTGACTCCCAAGTGCAGAGATTAAAGGCATGTGCTACCACTGCCCTCTGAATACTGAGATTAAAAGTGTATACTAAAATTCTTTCTACATTCCATTCAGACCACACAGGCCTTAGAGTGTGATCCCTTCATATATACCCTTGGATTTGACCCTTTCATATAGACTCATGGATGTGATCCTTTCCTAGTGCATCCATGTTGCTGGTTTTAATTATTAAATATTCCTCTACAGTTCAAACATCCCTGAACATTGTAGTATTTCTTGTGATGCCATGACTTTTCACTTGGATTGTCATGTGGTTAGAGCCAACACCACCCTTACCTTGCCAAACAATACATATAAGATACCACAGCCACCCAATGACATCACTCAGTGATGAAGCCCTCTGCCTCTGAAGCAGTCTGGTTATTCATGTTAGAATTATTTTTTCTTTTCATTTTTGGAGATCTCCAGAAGAGGAATGGACATGTTCTTATTTATGATTTACAGAAGTTATATAAACAATTTCTTTTCTGTTGTCCATTCCATTTCTATAGGTGTCAGACAGCAGCTGGAGGAATATAGAGGTAGTACTCACCTATGGACCATCCTAGGAATCTTTTAATGCCCAGTGAAGCTGCTTGTGGAGGTTCTAGGTTATACAGGTTCACCAGTTATACCAATGGTTGACACTAAGCCTCTTCAATGGCTATAAGAACCCTTGTATCTTAGTATATCCTATCATATTTAAATTTTACTCATGGATAACTAGAGAAATGTAACATTTTAGTTACAAGGAGTGTCTATGACCCTTATGCATAATACTTCTAAGAGTTCTTAAAAGTCTAATAAAATTTCCCTGTAATAGCTTCCCTGAGTGTCTTTTGTTCATTTCCTGCTGGTATGTTAAAATACTATGACAAAAGGAAGTAAATGGAAAAAAATATTTTTTTCTGACCATTCCAAGTTGCTTTCTGGTATTATGGGGGGCAGAGACTTGAAACAACTAGCTAAATATCAGTCAAAAGCAAAATATCATGAATTATTTGCAAGTTAGCGCCCAGATCACTCTACTCTTGTACAGTTCAGAAAGTTCTGCCTAAGGGATGTTGACACACAGAGGTTGACATAGTGATAGTCTTCTCAACTTATTAATTTTACCAAGAAAATCATCCAACACAGATTCTTGTCTCCCTAGAAACTGATCTACAGGTCTAGAAATAAGTCATCTAGAGTCCTTTTATTATTACATTCCTTTAACACAATAACAGTAGTAGATTTTCCTTATGTTCCTAGCCCTATCCAGCTTTAGGTTGTATGCCACTATAGCATATGTCAGTGTCACCTATGGATTCCATTTCATGGAGCTGGCCTTTAATCCAACCAAAAAGGATTTTATATTCCCAAAACATTTTTGTCACTATTGAACCAGTACGTCTTGCAGACAGGCTTCTGCTGTATGTTGCAGTTTGTAGCTGAGTGGTTTGATGATTACTTCTCTTCTCTGGTGTATGCAGATTTCCTTCCAGAACTGTGTACTGTCAGTAGGGATGAAGCTTAACTTTGGGCACTAACTTCATTTCTTCATGTTCAAAGATATGTTGTGTCTTTGGTAATAGGGCTTTTCCATCAGACTATAGAGAGTAACAAACAGCTTTAACAATAGCCTATGACGTTTGAGGGATCTATGGAATCCCTTTGTCCAACAACTCAGCAAGATGTAGCCCATTCAAGACATTTGAGATTTGATGTGCTAATATAATATGTCTAGTTAGCGCATTCTCTCCCCATTATATAGTGACTCCATTTAAATTCCTCTAATAAATGTGTATATTTTAAGGAGCTTGTATGGTAGTAGGTTTACATATGTGTTGGGAGCATAGCACAAAAGTCCTTGGCCCCACAGATCTCCAGAGAAACTATGAATGTTAATTATGCAGGATTATCTTTCTAGTGAAAAGATATAAGAAAAACCTGTTCTTCCATCCAGAAAGCTAAGAGTTGGAAGTGATTAATACCCTGGTGTTCTGCATTATCTGTTGGGCCAGGCAGTATCAAGCTTCTGTATCCAGGACCAGAGATACCTAGTAGTCTAAATGATCCTTGTAATCAAATGTTCCCCCCAAGCTCCCAAAACCAGGACTACAAGTGGCTAATAACCCAGATGACCTCTACACTATCTGTATGACTGAGACCAGGAGAGATCCCTTCCTTAGGCCCTCAATATAAAAGAGGCAACACAGGTCACCTATCTCTAGAACCCACCTTCTTAGGAGATGACATATACCCTGAGTTGAGTTTAATGTTATTATGTTTCCTTGTACACTGGGTATTGTATTACATCTGGAGACTTTTATTGCAAATTGTATCAGTCTTAAATGTGTTGGGAGTAAACTACATGGTATTGAAACTCCCAAGTGTTGATCCAGGTGACAAAGTCAATTTGAACTGGGTTTTCATTCTCATCTCTTTGTGTGATTTGCTTCTCTGCCCAAAACTTGCAAAGATCCTGTCACATACGGTTTTTCACAAGGCCTTTACTGTTAGTGCTAGCTACTGCCCCCCATATTACCTCTTTTAAACTGTCTCCTTACCCTTATCCCCATTTAATTATCCTTTTCTGGTCTCTTTTTTATCTCTCTATAATATTGTATTCTATTTCTTCTTCCTTGTAAAATCCCTCCTCCTGCCTGGTACCACGGTAGCTACCTAACATCTGAGATTGTTCAGAACAAAGCACACATATATGAAGCTCAAAAGACAACATCTACATGTGAGAGCATATCAACTTGGTGTTCCTTCTTCTTTGGAAAACAAAATTTAAAAACTTGTTTAGGTATCACCTGTTTAGGTATCTTCTGAAATGAGAAACAAAAAGAATGTAGAGGTGTATGATTCAAAAATACTCAATAACTGCATTCTGGACAGGTATGTGTATGGAAAATGGATGATCCAGGATTGAAACCTTCATCATGCTGTCAACAAGACCAATAAAGAGTGTTTTCTTAATTACTTCTAAAAGACTGCAGTTTTAAGACAAGATATGAAGGCCAGAGAGCCACATTTCCAGAGTAGAATCTGAATAAAACACTAAGATCATATATTTGGATACTTGACAATAAAATTCTACTTTTACTTACCGTGTATGCTATGGCTAAACAACAGAAAGTGTATAGTTGCTGTAACTGGTAGGATTGTCTCAACTCTTTTAGTGTTTTTAGCTAAATAGTAGAACACCTGGATGTACTTACACATCTGTGGTGTTCACTGTGCCTTCCACCAACATCCCAATGTTTTTAAATCATTCAAATATAATTTAAATATAGTTCTTTTATGATTTCTTTATTTTTCAATTCATGGGTTCTTTTAGTTAGGCCTGTTATAGTCCTTTGTCTGAAATACACAGGGACAATTGAGTGATTTGAATGAGAATATCCCCCATAGGCTCATATATCTGAATACTTGTTCCCCAGTGGTAGAACTCTTAGGGAAGGATTAGCATCTCTGGACTTGTTAGGGGAATTGTGCCACTAGGGTGGGCTTTGAAGTTTCTAGACTCCCCAAGCCAATATGTTTCAGGGCAGTCCTAGTATGAAGACACTAACATGACACTAAGTCCTGAGAGGCCATTATGTGAAGGTGAAGCCTGATTTGTATTGAAGTTCCAAAGATGTTACACATGTATAACATAAGATAACTGCTGATGAAACACCCTATGACATAGAAGTATGTTGCAGGCAGCAAAGCCCAAAGGACAGAGACATTTAAGCCCTCTGACACCAGATATGGAGCTACAGGATTTGGAATGGAACCTATAAATCCACTTGGTTTTGACCTTGCTTTTGTCCCCTATTTCCTTACTATGCCCTGACTTCTCCCTTTTAGAGTACTAATGTACATTCTCTGCCACTGTATGTTGGAAGTATGTAATTTGCCAACGTTTTTATAGTTACAGTTTAGAGATTGTCTTGAGTCTCAGAAAAGACTTTAGACTTGGAAATTAATAGTTTTACTGGACGATTATGGAGACTTTTGAAGTTGGATGTTTTATATTGTGATGTAATCATGGGAGCCAGGAAGTAGAATGATAACGAGAATGATCTTTATAACCCCCTATGATTGAAAAGTTGCTCATCAGGTATGGAACTGTCTAGGAAATATGAGGAAATAAGGTCTTGTTGGAGGAGATGTGTCATTGTGGCTAGATTTGAGCTTTCAAAAATCTGGAGCTATTCTTAACGTGTTCTCTGCCTCCTAATTGGTGATCAAGATGGACGCTCACAGTTGTCTCTACCACCATGCCTATTCTGCTCTAAGCCACTTAAACTATGAGCCAAATTTAATGCTTTCTTTCATTTTTCTGCCTCTGCCTTGCAGTTATGTTTCATGATGTGAGCTGTCGTCTACTGCTCCAACAGCATGCCTGTCTGTTGTGACGCTCCCTCCCATGATGGGCAGTTAAATTCTCTCTTTAATAGGTCGTTTTGGTCATAATATTTTATTTTATTTCCTGTTTATATTCCTGTTATAACTATAGCCCATACTCACTTTCCTCACTGAAATTGAAGTTGTCTGTTAATTAAGAAGAAACATTACACGTGCTACTGAAAATTTTTAATTTTTCTCCATATTATCAGACAAAACCAAAATATTTTAACTTGTCAAAAGTATGTCCACCTGCTAGATAGTGGTGGAACACACCTTTAATCTCAGCACTTGGGAGGCAGAGGCAGGCAGATCTCTGTGAGTTCTAGGCCATCCTGGTCTACAGAATGAGTTACAGGACAAACAGAATTACAACAGAGAAACCCTGTCTTGAAAAAAAAAACTGGACACCTACTTTAAAGTCTCACTCACTGACACTTTTTAATGTTGCCTTACATGTTGCACTGAGTGCTGGAGATAATCTGAACACTTATTACTTACATGTCATAATGATGCTGATATTATTGTTTCTGTATCTTTAATTTCTTGTCTGATTAGAAACTTTCATTCAAGCATCTTTTCCAATGTTCGGCTCTAAAACGTCCCCAATTCTGACACCTTCTCATGGTCCCATCAACATGCTACATTGTTGGCATTTCTCTTAATATTAATCTCAGCATAATTTAACTCATAAAAATATTGTGTGTTTGTCCTTAGACTGTGGTCCATCATTCAGTGAGCTTGTGTGTCATTTCACTCTGATGTCTAGCCTGATATCTAAGTAGGGGAGATAATATGTATTTTCATGCACTACTCTATGCCTAATTTAATCATACAATAAACTCATTCATGACAAAATTAAATTATCATAATTTTTCAGGGAATGTAGCCTATTCTTTACTTAGGAGACCTTATCTATGATAACCTCTGGAGAATTCACAAAATTCCAGATTAATAAGTTGTACTCATTGTGATGCTAGCTGAGTTTTGCTTTTCCTGGCTGACTAGAAATAAATTTGAACCATTCACTGATTGATTCACTTAGCCAATATTTACTCAACAGTAACTACATTTTCTTTTCATGACATTTTGAAGATACAATAATGTCAATACTTGCACAACACAGAAGTATCAATATCTTCATAGACAAAACGAATTATCAAACAACATACATTTTGGATAAATAATGTTGAGTTTTGTGAATCTACTAGGAATAATAATATAGATTGTAGGAGTTAAGAGAAAGATATGTTTCAATTAAACCATAAAAAATTAACTTCTTAGTAGGTGATATTTGACCTAAGACAATGAGGTGAGATAGTAAAGTTATGTTTAATTTCCAAAAAGATAATTTGTGTCATAAGAGTAGTATATTGCTGTGATGGAGAGAAGTTGAGGCTTGACATTGATACTGAGGTTGTACCTTCACCAGTGTCCAGTCTCGGCCTCTCATTATGGCAAGCCTCAGATGTTTTCCATGATCCATTCATGACTTCCAAACCAGTACCAGTTGGGAGACTTTTACACTACCAAGTTTAGCTGCAAACATGAAATAAATCCTTGTCTCCATCTGGATGCATCTTTGTTTACTAACAGTTAGGCAACACTTCCAAACAGCTTTTGATTGGCGCAGTAGAGCAAAGATTCCACTTCAGTGGTTATTCTGATTCTTTAACTTCAGCTAAACAGAACCATAGATCCTTAAGCTATCACATAAATTACCTTGCAAGAGCCTTGGCACCTTGAGGCCTGGGCAGAGACCCCGAAGAGAGCTCAGAAGAGGTATTGGTGAATGCAGAGTCAAGTAGGAGAGCCCCAGTGTCTTGGAAATGCCTGCACCATTACTGTGGGAAGCAGCAGCTGAGGGTGGGGCCAGCCTAACCTATGAGATGTGCTATGTGTGCTGTGGCAAGTCCTTTGAATCATAGAAGAGCCTGAGTCCCAGTATCTGCTGAAGTCTGACAGTATATTTTATACTGTTGGGCTTTGGCTTTGATTTGAATTAATTGTGACTATGCCCTGGTAACTCCCTCTTGAAATGAGAATTTATTTATTTATTTATTCAATTTTTCCTCTAGCCTACATTTAGAGAGACTTTGTATTTTTAGAGTGATTTTAATTTTTAAAAAGATTGTATATCTTAAAGAGGTTGATTTTTAAAATATTGAACATTAAAACTGAAAGTCTTTCAAAGTTATACTATATTTGTGTTGTGATATTAATATGTGATCTTGGGGATAAACAAAAATAGAAAGGTTATTATTTAATAGTGTTGTATTGGTGTGTCAAGTTGAGAAGGGGTCAATTTTTCTGGCTAGTTTATTGTCAACATGATACAAACAAGAGTAATTTAGGAAGGGGTCTCCCAAAATTTAAAAAAGTGCCTCCCCAAAATTTATTTGCTTTTGTGCAGTTCTGTGGGTACACACTCTTAATTAGAGATTGATGTAAGAAAACACAGTCCACTGTGGGTAGTGCCATCCCCGTGTATGATATCTTATATAGCAGACTGAATAGTCTTGGGCAATAAGCCAGTAAGCAGCACTCTTTCAAGGCTTCTACTTCAGTTCCTATCTCCAGATGCTTGCCCCACTTGAGGACCTGCCATGACTTTTCTCATTGATGGACTATTGCCTGAAATATAATATAGCAAAATAAACTCTTTCATGCCTAATTTGATTTTTTCCTTGATATTTTATCACAACAGTAAAAGACATAAGCAAGACAGTTATTGATCAGGATTCTCTCGATACAAAGAGTTTCCTAATGAAGACTCTTGCTGAAGTGTAGAAACATACAATGTAACGAAGGAAAGCCAGTGGAAAATGTATCCTTAACTGGAAACTTGTTTCTGTGTAATTCCATGAGGAAAAACTACTTACAGGAATTGCATGCACATTTAGAACAAATATGGAGTCAAGAAAGCATATCTTGATACTCTCATGTCAAATGGTCTTTGAATAAGTACTGGCCACCTACTAGACTGCAGATCATTAGCCTGTAAGTGACGCATCAGTTTGCTGAACAAGGCAGGAGAAGCTCTGAATTGTTATGGATCAGTTAGGCAATGTGAATGGAAGTCCTAAAGGGGGGAAGTATGTTTGTCTTCTTCAACTGAAAATAAACAATTACTTTGGGGGAACATGGCTTCTAAAACTTTAACAAGTATTTGTATCATCTAGAAACTGCTGAAATGCATGGTGCCATTGTCAAATTTTCCCAGATTGATTAAGTCGAACACTGTAGGGGAGTGATCATAATGTCAGTAGTTATAAAGAGTCCATTATGTTGTGTAGACATGATCATGAGTCTAGATCAGCAGTGTTGAAATGGCAAGAATGGAGGGCACCACACTTACTATGGGGAGTGATCTGTAACCGTTGGAATGGGAAACACAGGAGTATTAACCAGGGAGATTATAATATGTAATAACATGTAAAAGTCTTTCCTTCATTGCCATGTAGGCAATTTAATTGCCAGTAAATTTGAAAGCAGGACAAGTATCTAATTTTTCTTTTGATTTTTTAAGATCTACTTTATCCAAAGCAGAAGTGAAAAGGCACCAAATCCTTGCAGAACATACATTCCTTGTGATGGGAAATGTCTACTTCATTGACGTAAACCCAGAGATATTTTTTGATTAAACATGTTTTAAAGCATTTGCTTGAGATACAATCTTGAGACTTTTCCTAATTATCTTTTGCTATGTACCTGATAACAGTCAAAAAGCAAGGTAGTACAGCAATGCAATTTTAAGCTTAGTTTTCATTTTAACTTATTCCAGGATGTAATTTTCTTTAGGTTGCCTACACAAAAGCAAGAGTGTCAAGTCTAGCTATTTGTTTGCTGTTATGACCATCATTGATATCTATGCTGGCATGTACATAAATCAAGTTGCATTTGACCAATGGAAGAGCTTAAGTCTTATATTTATTCCAACAACCATATTTATTTACTAAGCAATTGAAACTCTTCTGTGCAACTTAAGTATATTAACTCTTTAAAAGACCTAAGAAGAAAGTTTGCATACAAGAAAACTGAGGAAACCAGATAAGCTACTTACCCTAATTTATAGTAAGGGTGATAACTTGGATTTGAACCTGGATAGATGCAGAATGTAATTTTTTAAATAAAATTCCAAATTTGAGCTTAGTCTTTTTATTTTTTATTTTGGCTTAGGTTACTAATAATTAAAATGGATCATTATCAGTAATTAACTTATAATGTATGCTATTCACAGGTAATTTCTAACAAATTACATGTCTGTAGCAGTATGCTGCTGTGGTTGCTCACCCAAGATGACAGAGGTGCTTTCATAAGTGCAAACCTTGCCAGACCTCAGCAGAGGGAACCACCATCGTGGCAAGTGCCACACTGGACAGTAGAACCCTGAGCATCTCATTTCAGGGTTGTATTTTTTTTTTTGATACTGAAGCTCATGATCTGCATCTGCTAGCAGTATAACACCTGAGGATCCACATTTTAAAAGTATTTTCAATTTATTTTTCCATAAGTATATATTTTGATCATGTTTTTCCCTCCCCCAACTTCTTCCAAATCTCTTCACCTCCTTACCTACCCAACATATGTTCTCTTTCTCTCTTTCAAAATTTAAAACACACACACACACACACACACACACACACACACACACACAATGAAAATCAGAAAACAAGTGAACAACCAATAAGTCAAAAAATACCAAACCAACCCCCCCCAAAAAAAACCCCAAAAAAGTCAACTAAAACAAACATAGAGTTTATGTGGTATTTGCAAATTTCTCCAGGCACAGGGCAGAGAGAGAAAGGGAAGGGCTCTGGGTGGGAGGGGTGTGGGGAAGAAGTGGGTAGTGGAGAAGGAGGGGAAAGTGTAACTACCCTATATTGTATGAGAAAAGAATCTATCCTCAACAAAAGGGAAAAAAACAATGCAAAAAAAAGAAAAATTCATATAAGAACAATTTGAAGAGAATATTTGTTCCCATAAAGTCACAAAATCACTTGTAGGAAAATATCATTATAAGTTGAAATACGTTATAATAACTTTTCATGAAATGTAAATGAATACTGATGAACAGTCTTTCCTCTTTTTTGTCTATTCAAAGATTATTAAGAACAGTATTGGAGAATAGATAATTGGGTTTGTTTCTTATCATGTGATCATGTGATTCATGATTATGGTTCATCGATTTTTAAGTAAAATATACTAGGGGTTCATTTTTTTATAGGAAGCATGTTATATGTTCGAATTATATGTCTAATTCAAAACTACTCTACTTTATTGGAACCCTTGATTACCTTTCATCTCTTTAAAGAAGTTGAAAGATAATTTATTTGTATATATTAGCAGAGTATAGAAAATCTTTTTTTGCTAATAGGACAGTCTGATTATATCCAACTACTCATTTTTTATTGGTCTTGATAAGAGGACAGTAGAGTCATTATTATCTCTATTTAACCATCTCAGAAACAGAGAAAATTATATTTGCTGAAGTAGAGCTTATCTAAATCAAATAGATTTAGCCAGAGTTGAATTTACTGATTTTGAAACCATGAGTAGATATAGCAATACTAGTATTTAATAAATTATTCATAAACATAATATTGTTCTAGAAAATTTATACTGGAAAGTTAAGTTATGCTGTGGGACAAAGATAATTTTGATTTTTATATCTCAACGAACAATCCTTGTTACACAAATCTAGTCTGTAGATTGGCTAAGCATATTGAAAACAGAATCTTTGCATGATAGCTACTAAAAATTAATGAAGAAAAATATTAACAGAAACAAGAAAATATTGCCAGCATTTTGAGACTATCTTCCTGGAAACTTCTAGCAATCACATCTATCTGTTCTGTGGTGCACTTGCAGTCCACAGTGCTGGTGACATTGTCTAGTTGATGTTCTTTAGTTCTCCTTGGTATACAGAAGAACAAATAAAAAACAGTACTCAGTAAGAATAAACAGAGATAGCTACTGCTAAGTAACTCATATGAATATATTGTAATAAATTCTAAATCCTTCTGTATCTTAGAAATCTTTTTCGTAGCTATAATCATAGATTGTGGGTTAATCGATAAATTCAAAATTTATCTATAATCTGACCCCTGGTATCAGATATGTGACTATCTGTCAAGGGTTAAATTATATTTTACTTAAAGATAGCAAAATATTAATTCCTAGCCTCTGTGGTCATGATCTTATTTGAAAATAGGATCTTTGAAGACAGTTGAATTATCATGAAGTCTTTAGAATAAGCCCTCTTGATGACTTTATTATTTATCCTTTGTGAAAAAGGTCAAGTATTGGCACATAACTAGATTTGCATAGAGGATAGATAAAGTGAAAATACTAGAAGAAATGTCAATTTGTAGACCATGCAATGCCTGAGGATTTCAGAAGCTAGGAGAAACAGGAGGTAGTTTACAGTCTTCAGAAAGAATTAAGTTGTTTTTACCTTTGTCTTGGAATTCTGGCTTGCAGAATTTATTATTATTCCAGGTACTCATTTAAGACCATTTGGAGTTAAATTTTTTGAACTAGAATTTAAGATAATTAATTATGAGGAAGTAAACTTCTAATGTTTAAGCCATCAACTGTGTGGTATTGTTATGATAAAACTAAAAATTTAGAACCTTATGTTACTGTTAAGACACCAAGATAATTGATTACAGATACTGTTGTGTATATAGTTATATTTCCTAATCATCTAGCCATACAATGGGGAGATGAGTCTTAGCCTAGTTATGAGTCATCAATAATATAAGAGAAATATACATGTTTTAAAAATGTACAATGAGGACTAGCACCTGGACCTCTTACAGTCACCAGTACCTCCTGTGGGCATCAGTACATCCCACAGGTCCCCAGACATCCACGGACACCAGGACTTCCTGCAGGTACCAGGACGTCCCCCAGGCTCCAGAGTTCCAGATAACTATGGAAGGTCCAGAAGCCTGCAGGAGGTCCTAGTGTCTGTGGGATGTTCTAGTGCCTAAAGGATTTCCAGGTGCCTTCAGGAGGCCATAGTGACTGCAGGATGACTGTGTGCCTCGGTGATGATCAGGTGCCTAAGAGATGGTCAGGTGCCTGTGTAATGTCTAGGCAATCTTGTGATATTCCTGTGCCTGCAGGATGTCCAGGTACCTGCTAGATATCCTGGTGGCTGTTAGGTGTCTGGGTGTCTATGGGTTGACTCAGTAATTGCATGATGCCTGGAGCCTGGGGGACGTCCTGGTACCTGCAGGAAGTCCTGGTGTCTGTGGGATGTCTGGGGACCTGTGGGATGTACTGATGCCCACAGGAGGTACTGGTGACTGTAAGAGGTCCAGGTGCTAGTCCTCATTGCATATTTTTAAAACATGTATATTTCTCTTGCTACTTATATTATTGACGACTCATAACTAGGCTAAGACTAATCTCCCCATTGTATGGCTAGATGATTAGGAAATATAACTATATACACAACGGTATCTGTAATCAACTATCTTGGTTTCTTGACAGTAACATAAGGTTCTAAATTTTTAATTTTATCATAACAATACCTGGACATCCTGCAGGCACAGGAATATCACAAGATTGCCTAGACATTACACAGGCACCTGACCATCTCTTAGGCACTTGATCATCACCGAGGCACACAGTCATCCTGCAGTTACTATGGCCTCCTGAAGGCACCTGGAAACCCTTTAGGGACTAGGACCTCCTGCAGGCTTCTGGACCTTCCATAGTTATCTGGAACTCCTGCATGCATCTAGCCCTCCTTCAGGGACCCAGCTATCCCAAAGGGATCTGTTTCTCCCATAGGTACTTGGGCATCTCACAGGCATCCAAATAATTTGTATGAACTCAATCACAGATCCCTAATTGTCCTGGTGGACATGAACATTTTGGAGTTTCTACACTCCCTCTCAAAAAGGAGAAGACCCAACTCCTAGTAAGGATTATTCTTCATCTAGGCCATCTTGTTGTTTTCAGGATAAGAGTTATTCCACAGTTTGGCAGAGCATCCATGTCACTTGATCTCTGTGCTAGCAGTCCTCGGGCAGCACCACAGTCCATGATCTCCTCTGCCCTGTCAATCTGCAGGATCCTGGATCCTGGGGAATGTCTGGTGTCCTTGGGAAATCCCAGTGCCTGCAGTAGGTCCAGATGCCTGTGGGATACCCCAGTGCCCATGGTAAGTCTGGGTACCTGAGCAATGTCTAGGTGCCTAGAGACTTTAGTGATGGGGCCCAACTTTGGGTTGAAATTCATTGTGCTTGGTCTCAGACTAGTAGGACCAGGTGAACTTCCATCATCAGAGCAGCCTGCTGCCTCTAGGAACTGTGGTGATGCCATGATCCATGCTCCTGCCACAGTAGCTGGACTTAATTTTCCTTTAATTCTTATTTATTTCTTTTTTGATGACCAGGAACTGGAGGGTGAAGAGGATGTTATTGATTCATTGTATGAAATTTAAATTATTAATAAAAATATTATTAAAAATGTGCAATCAGGAGAAATTGATCCTCAGTCTATTGTTTGACATTGAAACAAATAAATAGGTCAACTGTCAAGGAGTTTGTAGAACCTGCTGGAACTCAGAGATGAACAGACATTGTTTTTTTCAACTACAGTATCCTAAAAGCCATTATTCCTCCGAACACCTCTGTCTTGATTCAGTGAGACCAGTGTTAGACTCCTGACCAACATAAATTAAAAATAATAATTGTAGTGTTTGGGCCACCAAGTTTGTCATTAAATAGTTGTAGGACTCACAGAATACTAACATGTCTCTTGTAGCCTACTGCTATAGGGTCTTGGAAGAGATGTTTGGGGAGCAATATCAGTGTACAACATTTGATTATATTGTCCCATGTGGTAATGGTATGCAACAGAAAGATCTCAAGCCTTGATATTTGACAAGTACCTATCCTGCTAGTTTGCAGTTCTGTGAAATGGCTGTAAGGTCTCAGGGCTACTCAGATTGTTTCTCTAAGATTCAGAGTGAAAAAGCATTGAGTACCAGGCAAAATGTTCTCTCAAAGTCAGTTCTAGAAGTGTGAGTAAAGAAGAAGAAATGTGTGGTGTTTCTTGCAATCTTGGCTATAACTGACACTGTAAGTCATCTTGTCTACACTACACAAATGGGCCAAGTCAAACACCCAGGGTAGGTAAGTGAGTGAAGACAAGAAAATGAGGAACAAAAGAGAGAGAAACAAATAGTGAGTTCTGCCACAACCCATTTGAAAATGTTCTAAAATGGAGTACTTTCTTATAAATGAATTTTAGATTTGTTTCCAGAAGAAGAAAAAGGTAACTAATCTAGCAGCATAAGGACAAGAGGAGACAGAGTAGGTATGCCTGAGCATAGTCAATGTGGAATGTATTCTCTGCACAGCATGGGAATGATCTTAAACCAATAAAGTTGGTCTACATTTTCACCATTGACGTGGGCCAACACTTTTTTTCTTTTTTAAGAAATGTGTTCTTTCTAAATTGCTCTAGGGATTTTTCTGTACAAACTTCCCAAGTAGCTTGAGCAATAAGTACATGATCCTGTGCTAATCTGGGCTACAATTCTAAACAATGTAAGCTATAAAGTTACACTTACTACCCTTGTCAACAATCAGGTACATTTCAGTACCTGATTTCTACTAAAGAATGACAACTGATGTAAAGGTATCATGAAATTATTAAAATTTATACAACAAATCACATTTTGATTTGTTATTAGAATACAAAATTCAAATACAAATGAGAGTATCCCTCAAACATAAATAACATGATATAATTATTTTAAAACATTAAATGGTTGAGAGTTTTTCTTAAGATAGGGTCTCTTTGTGGAGCCCCGACTGTCCTTGTAATGCAGGTAGGCCTCTAACTCAAAAATATTCACTTGCCTCTGCCTCTTAACGTGTTAATAAATTTTAAAAAATGTACTCAAAATCCACATCTATAAATGTCACTATATAGAAAATGGCTCTTATATTTTATCTAATATGTCAAGAAATCTTCTTTCAACTATTATAAAATGAAAGAATTGTGGTTACAATTCTTGGAAATATGATAAAATACAATCACTAACATCTTAGTTTTTAGCTTAATCACTTTACTTTCTAAAATCCATTCAATATTTCTCCTTGTTTCTTAAACATTTCATTTTTCATTAATCATTCTTATCAACTACAAATAAAATATCTAATATGTGATTATCTAAAAATATTCATCAATCATTATCACTTTACTCTTTTTTCAAGTGGTATGGATATAATTATTCCAGAATTAGGTCACCAAGCTTTTCTTGTAGTGTTACTGTATCTCTATTCTTAGCTTTCGTATTCATCTAATACAGAGCATAAACAATTACTATTTTTTGTGGAATTGTGTTGCCAGGATTTAAGCTCAACCATATTCCTACTTTAACGTCATTTATTTCATATTTTAACTATAATTTGAACACATTATAATTAAAATTTTATTTCTTAATTATATTGTTGAGACTGTGAGATAATTACAGTTTCCTTCCCTTTCCTCTCTCCTTGCCTTCCCATGTATACCTCTCTCTTCTCCTTTACTTCATGACCTATTTTACACTAATTTCACTGTAAGCATATATATATCCCTTTCAGTCCATATGATGTTACTTGTGTGTGTGTTTTCAGGACTAACCATTTGGTCCTGGATAACCAATTGGCATGTTCTTCCTTGAGCACAACTAAAGACCACATTTCCTGCTCTTAGCTTTCCTCAGTTGTCTATAGCTCTTGTGTAAAGTTGAGGCTCTGCAGTTTTGCCATCCACTTTGGCATGTCCATTGATGTCCCTCCTTGATTAGCTCGTATTTGGGGTGGTTATTCTTTCCATCCCTCTTCTGGGAAGTCTCCCTGAGCCTTAGGCACAGGAGTGCTTTGTAAATGTATCTGTTGAGACTGTACTCCACAACTTTATATTTTGATTGTATGCAGTTTTCTGTAGTGATCTCCACTATTTCAAAGAAGAGTTTCCTTGATGAAGGGTAAAGACTACACTTATCTGTGGATTTAAAAATAAATATTTACAGAGGTAGCTAGGCTTCAGTATCAGGCATTCATTTCTCTTTTGTTGAGTAGATCTTATGTTCAATTAGAAGACTGTTGTTTACCACTAAGGTATGTGGGCACAACTGAACCCTGTACCATGCCTGTTGTTAATGTGATTCCTACAGGTTATAGCTGGGTAGGACTATCAGTTCCATCTCTCTTTTGGAAACTTGCATCGTGCCTTCTAGAACCATAAAAGCTAGTACTCAGAAAGAGGGCATTCAGGTCAGATCCTTAATGTGCAGTGTTTTACAAATGGTACCTTACTGAACCATAGCTGCTATCATGTCATTATTGATTTATTAACAATTTAAGAATATAATGTCTCCCATCACTGAAAATGATCAGAAGTACTTCTGTTGTTCTCTGACATTATTTATGGTCTGATGATAAGAATGGCTACAATCAAGATGGGGTGGTTGTACACTGTTATAAGAAAAACAGGTCAAGTAGACTGTCCTTTGAAAGAATCGTGAACAACTATTGAAATTTTCAGTTACAGTTCCACAAACAATGAGGTTTGAAATTTAGCTTTTTGTTTACAAGAAGTGAACCCTATAGAAACCTAGAATTTAATGACTTTTCTCAGACTTATGAGACAATTTACTAGGAAGGTCTGTCATGAATCAGAAGGCAAAAAGTCCAGAGCACCAGTGAAGCCCAGTTTAACTTCAGTGACACAGATGCTGATGATAACTTTAGCCTTAGGATGCCAGGAGACTGATTTACAAACCTGAAGTGAGCTGGATTGTTGATCCACAGAAAGTATGGAGTAATAATTTTGTGTTATTTTGAGACACTAAGTTGGTGGCAGTTGTTAAAAAGTACATAAATACAGAAATGCATTGAGTATACATATTTTATGTTTGATGAAATTCACTTAAATGACTAGATGACAAAGTAGATTTAGACCATTAGGTAGGAGAGAATTTTTGCCACAGTGGCATTTCCAATTATTATTGCTGCATTTCATGGTATATTCTTTAATTAAACTTTAAGTATAAATCACATATATACCCATCTCATTGTTTTAATATTTGGTATACATGATTTATATTTGAGATAGATCTGGAATAAGATGCTCAGATGATTTAGATTTAAAAGAAAACATTCTGTAAAGCAATAGATAAACCATGTCTTGGAGGTACAATGGTTATAATCAATAATAATTGTCTGTTCTCTCATTTAGTTATTTCTTTGATCAAGAGACTGGAATTTAAATAGTGTTATATAGTAATAAACTCTGAAAATGCAAGTTTTCCTGAGCTTTTTCAGTATTTTGTTTACAACTCCCACAAAAAATAAGGCAAAATATGAGTATCCAGTTCAACACTGATAGGAAAGAGAAATCCTATTTTACAACACTTTGGGGAAATTAGTAAGCATAAGTCACCTTATGCATTGTATTGTATAATAAGTATTATGTGTTGTAATGGATACTTCAAAGGTCTCAGAAAACTGTAACTCAGACCTCTTCATAATCATTGCATATTAAATGAATCATCTACTTTTTAGTCTGCAGATATTGCTATCATGGCTATGTCTCAATAAAGATCTTCTCCCCAAGTAAATGACTAGCAACATGGAAAACATTGTATATGTGCCAGTTGATTGGAGGGAACATTAGCCTAGTTGTTGTTGGGGAAACAACACTATCTTACATTTCGATGTTGGCATGGCAGAGCTTTGGTGAGATTCTTTTCCTGATCCTACATGGAAGCCTTGCTGTGTTTTCTGTAGTGTATGCAATCAAAGAGTTCCCTAATGGCTCTTCTTATAAGCACATTATTCCAATGGAATAAGAATCTTATGAGCTCATTTAATTTAATATCCTTCTCATGGCCTTGAGTTTAACAATCATCACATTTGGTGTTGGGTCTTCAACTCAAGAATGTAAGAGTCAGATACAATTAAGTCCATAGCAAATACCATGTGTGTGCTTGTCGGTAATTACTAGGTAATTACATACAACATACAAGAACAAAAGGAAGTAAGGAACAAGGCATGAAAGAGGAAAGGGAGTCTAAGTGTTTCGAGTACTGGTTGCAATTGCTTTGTCTGGAATGACTTCATCCATTTTATTCTAAAGCTCTTAACTGTTTTACCTATTGCATCAGATTTCTCCCTTGACCCAGTGAGTTTCCTGCATTCTGATCACAGACTGCCTCTAACAGCAGTAGGGCTTGGAGGTCTAATGTATGTGCCCTTGTACTTTGGCTCTTATTTCCATTTGCATTTGAGACATATGGCTTCTGTGTTTGAGATCCTTGTCATCAACCCCTCAAGCTCTTTCTAATTAATACTCACCATGATTCAATAACATGACATTTCAAAGGAGTCATGATTTCCCAGTGAAAATAACCTAAGCTTATGACAACTACTTTTCCCAAAATAGTGCATAAATTTTACATGGTTATGAAACCATAATATATCCTACTTTCATTATATAATTGCTTTATATGATATTTATATAATGTCATTTTAAAAATTTTGATGTTTTTTATGGTTTGATGATGAGTTTTGGTAAATAAACTGAGGGTTAACTAAGTTAACTAACACTTGTTAAGTTAATGGATTTCATAGAAATACCTACTTTGTATCAAGACAATATACTAAGTTTGCAAGATTAGGAGATTCCTATGCCTGCAGAGAAAATGGTAGACTAGAAGACTCTACCTTGCTCTTTGAAAACAGAAAGCTGTTGGGAGACTCTATTGTCCTCTAACAGTGGGAAGGTGGATCTTGGAGGCTCTCTTTTGACTTCTATGAACAGCTTCTGCTTTGGGGTAGATAGATACCGTTGCTGAGGACCACTGCTTCTCAGCTGCTTATGAAAACTGTTTCTGTGAAATCCTGAAGAACAAGCTGGAGCCACTGATGTTCTGAGTAAGTGAGAGAATGACCCAGTTCTTTGTAGGGCAGAATTTTAATCTATTTTAAATGGGAGTCCTACTTACTTCACAGAATTTGACTAAGCGGCAGGAATGGACACAAAGCAGAATTAATCACCATTGTTAATTAGGACCAAGGAGATAATAAAGAAAACATATTTCAAACAATAAGATGTAGAAACACTGTGTTCATATGCATTATCTTCCATTAATTTAAGTTTCTCTGAAATTTATAAACATGTTCTATAAAAGTTGAGTCTCAGAGCACTAACAATATTGTTGAAACAGGTATCCAAAGTTTTTCCTTTGGAGGGTCAAAAATTAATTTCTTTATATTATTGTTAGCTCATTTTATACCATAAGTGATGGTCCAATAGTACATCCAGACGTTACTGGAAATGTTCTAAACTGCCCAGCAACCGCTAAAGGCAATTTAACTGTGATTTATTACCAAACCACAGAAAATATGCTATCATTCCCAGCCACTTTCCTTCTGGAAGTTAAGCACCAGCAAAGTAGAGTGTGCTTTTGTGGCTAATGCTAAGTATAAATTACGTAAGTCTATGAGACATTTTCTATTGCCCTATGGTGGTCACAGCTGCCTCTCTGAAATTCCTGGTAGCCGTACCAACAGGAATGATTGCTCTTAGTACACAAGTGCTATTAAAAGCACCTGCGGTCACAGAATTCCCCCATTTAAGTGATTAAATGATGAGGCAGCCACAAATACTGAAAAAATTTCCAGGGACCTGTCAAAAAAAGGGTTAAATATCATTGCCTTACTTTTCCAAAAATAAGGAAATTAGGATAAAATATTTTCACTTTATTTTTTTCTTTCAAAATAGCAGATAGATGTCCTATTATAAGAAATATTACAATGCTGTTTCATGTACCTTTCACCTGTTTTTTTTCCTATAGAAATATCCTCAAAAATTATTGGACAGCATTGATACAATAATTTTGGCACTGTAGTCAGGCAATCTTGCAGTGCCAAATAGAGTCGCCTGAGAAGATTTTTGTTGGTATTAGATTAATATGTCTGTTTCCTTTCAATACAACCTGTTCTTAGGTTTTAGATGTCAGTAATCAATTCTCTATCTCTCTACTTTTTAAATCAATTAAAATTGTATTTTTGCTTCATTTTTATTGCTACAATTATACACACATATAAATATATAAATGCAATCTGCTGATTTTAATTAGTGTTGGCTTTTAGGGATGGCTACTTGGTGTTAGATAGCCAGTTTGAAATTGTGAAATTTCTCCCAATGATATTGTCCTACCAACTGGTGTTGTCATTAGTCAAATCTTGCTTAGTCAGCCATATTGTTGGACAGCCTCTAGTGTACATCATTCATTATAACTAAGGTTAACCAAAAATGAAACAGAAGTGCCTTATAATGGAGGAAAAGAGGGATTAGTGAAACCAATGTGTAAAGCTAACAGATTACACATCTACCACAGAAGTGTTGTTGCAACTATGAAAACTATGAGCCAATGGCTGTCCCTTAGGAGAAAAGTAGGTGTTCTAAACAATGATACACATTGTCAATTTTGAGGTCTTCTTTAACCTACCACATTGTTGATATTTCATGGGTATAGCTTCTTTGTCCTATAGAGAAGACATAATCTCATATCAGACCTTGAGGACTTCTGGTTCTTACAATCTTTCTGCTTCTTCTTCTGCAATGTGTCCTGAGTCTCCTGTGTATGAATTGTTTTGGAGATGTATCAAATAAGCTGGTCACCTCATTAAGAATTGTTCTCTGCATTTTGCAGAGAACATTTTGCAACTTTCTCTAATGGTCTCTGTCTACTGTAAAAAGAAGCATTGCTGATGGGCGAGAGAACTAAATTTATAGGTGAACATAAAGGTAAGTATTTAGAAATTATACTATGACCTCATCAACCATGCAGCCGTATGTGGTGGTCCAATCAGACAGCTGTTGATTACCCCAAGTACAAATGCCACTATTGCCACTATTTGTAGGTGTTACAGATAGGTAGGACTATTTTCCTCCCCATAACAATTTGCATCTTACCTTCAGGTGCTGTGACATCTAGTCTTCAATGGGAAGGCTACCAGATTAGATCAAACTCAATTCCTTCAAGTCATATGTCCAAAGTGTGTGCTGCATTGAGCAATAGAAACTTATCTTCAAATTCTATCTTCAATGACCATACACTATATTGTTTCAGGGGTCTCTTAGATTCTTTTGGCAAACGACTTAAAAATCTTCTCATGTTTGAAATGGGGGTTTGTCTTACATAGTCTAAGCTGCACCCCCACCCTATTTTCCCCTGTCTCTAATTACATCCTTTCAAGAATGTAATATAAGAGGATTCATAAAACTGGGTAGCACTTAGAATTGGCCTGTTTTACAGTTAGTACATTTATCTCTGGGCTTATCAAGACTTTTGCTATATCAACAATTTATTTTCTTCTACATTTGGGTGTCATAATTAAAGGGTATAATCCTTAAACTTTTAAAGTCTATTTGAGAAATTACAAACAAAATTGATTAGAGAGTAAGAGAAAAAAAGGTAGAGTAACAGACACCTGCCATCCTCATGGAGGTGCAGCATAGAGGCAACTGAATTGGTTCCAGTTAATTGGTCATATGATTTTCTTTAATTAATGAAAGCTCAGATACTGTGATTATGTTTCATATTGGTGTAGTTGGCAGCATTTAGGAAAGAAGTCTGGTCTAAATCAGTGGCCCCTCATGAGCTGCAATTAGCACAATAAACTAGAAGTACAATTGTTTAATCACTAATCTGCTAAGAAGAGTCCTGGTTCATTTATATTTTTAGTCTAGTATTAATAAAGTTGTTATGAACAAGCTTATACACCTTATTCTGTGGAATTTTTTCTTCTTTTCCTGAAATAAATGAAGATGATGATATTTCCTGCTTCTTATTTAACTTCGTAATTGGATTTATACTATACTAACAGTTTCTTGAGCAATATGTTGTTTAACATTCCCGCTGTTTCAGTTTAATTATTTGTCAATATTTAGTGTACTCAACTCTTTCTGTAGGTGCATGGCATGTAAATGTGTCCTGCTGTCTTTGACCTCTCCTTTAATTTTCTTCGCAGTCTTTTCCCAAACAAGATTTTTTTTGTTACTTTTGTTTTAATTTATATTTTATGTTAATTAATTAATTAATTATGTGTGTATGTGTTTAGTGTATTGCATGTATTTATGTGTGTACATACAAAAGTCAGGAAGCAACTTGTGGGAGGGAGTTGGTTCTCTCCCTCTACCTTGTAGGGTCCAATGATAAAACCCAAATCACCTCTTCCCACAAAGCCATTTCTCTGCCCCCAAGACAAGTGTTTATGCTTGGTGAATTTCCTCTTAGCAACTCTGTCTTGTTACAGGCCATGCTCTGGGGGTCAAGTCTAAGAACGTTTTATTTTTCTTTTATGGCAAAATGGATTTCTCTTAATTTTGTAAAATATTAATACTTTTTTTTCATTTTACTTATGTTGAGAGATCAATCTGGCTCAATTTTTATAAAATATGGAATTCATACTGAGTATATTAAGGGTTTATAATTGTCTGATTGTGATGGATAATCTTCATTGTTAACTTACATGGATTAAGGCCACCTAGAAGATAGAATGTATCTGTAAAAGATGTTAGTAAAGAGAATTATCTGATAAGATACACACTGAATGTAGGTCATACCATCCATGGGCTCAGAGCATAGCCATTCTGCTTCCTCGTTACACAGTGGGAAACTACTCTGTTCCACAGTTATTTTTTTACCTATTGTAATAGATCAAACCCTTTAAAATTATGAGCCCAATAATTCTTTCTTATGTTGTTTCTGTCAGATACTTTGGTTACAGCGAAACAAATGTAACTACTATCTGACATACTAATATATCTTTTGAAAGTTCCGTTCTTCCTCTGTTGAACTGTTTTATTATGTTGGCTTGTGTATATGCTTTTCTGTTTCTCTTTACCCTTGATCTCCTGTCAATCTTTTCACCAATGTTTGGCACATAGAATTTTTGGATTACATAGTGGATATTTATTTCTGGACTATGAGTCCTCCATTTGGTTTTATTTTCTAAGTCTGCTTCTCAGTTGTTTCAAGGCACATACCTGCCATATAAAAGTGAACCTTTCTATAGTCTTAAAATTGTCTTGTCATTTTGAGAGGCACTGGATTATACTTATGAGCCAATTTAGGGAGAAGTGTCATTTTTTGCGAAGTCAAGTTTTCAAATTCCTGAACATAGGTGTATGTGTGATCTCACAATTTAAATATTATCCCAAAATACACAATTTCTTCTGAGTAACTGCTAATCATTGATGACATATTAAATGCATTTCGTATTTGCACTAACATATTCCTCTCTGCCACTTGTTCAACTCACTTGTGTTCCGAAATGTTTTTATTACTGCCCTATTTTACTAATTTTGCATCTGCAATCATGCATGGGCTTGTTTTGTTCACAGTGATACACATGACTTCTATTTTCTTCTTTGCCTTTTTAAGGGTTTCTCATGTGCATTTAAATCAATTTCTTGATTTTTTTAGTTCATATCTTTAGTAAAATTTAATAAATTTGCAACCATTGTTTCTCAAAATTCTTTCAACCTTTTCTCTATTTTCTTTCTGGGATTCTGGCAATATGGAACTATTTCATTTCTGTCCATAGATTCCTGAGAATGTAACTATTTTTTTTCTGTAGCAACTTTTTAAAATATTCAGAGTGTAGAAAAATATTTTCATTTAGTAATTTTGTTTTCTTATTTTTATTATAATCATTCAAATGGTAAACCTATCACAGGATGCAATGTTAGTTATATGATTTTTATCTCATTCTCCTTTATAAATTACATTTTTAATAGTTTTCTGTCTTCATTTGTTTTGAGATAAGTTATGTTTACAGAGAACAAAGGATAATTATAATTCCTTTCAGGTAATTGCAGTATCTAGTTCATCTCAGCTTTGGCATCCATTGACTATTTTCAATCAGTCTGTGGTCATCCTGGTATTTGCTGTGGTGGGTGATTTTCTTAATGTCTCAAGATGTTTAACTAAAATTTTGGGAGGCTCTGGGTCTTTATTGAATTTTTAAGCTTATCATCCTCTTGAGGCTTAGCACACAGAGGTTGACCTTTTCGTAGTGGGGTATGGATGTACTGACAGTCTAATTACCAGTGACACCACGACACAATTTTAATCAGCTTAATCTATCTTCTCTTCTCCTGAGATGCTAAGTGTCCCAAGGGCTCCTCTGATGTATGAGGGTGAGGAGAAGTTTCCTCCATCCAGCCTGCCTGTTGTCCAAGCTGACAAATAGCCTATTGCTAAACAATGAGACTCTCTTTCTGGAGGATGCTGTCTGGACCCAGATCTTTCTAGTCAATGAAGTGCAGTGTCTGGGAAGAAAGTGGTATATCATGTATTGACTTCTCATCTTCTCATGTGGACAAAACTTTTATTAAGTACCCTATTGTCAAAAGAGTCTCTGGTCATTCTAGGGCCACAGGACTTCCTAGGTCTCCCCTGTGATCTACAAGAAAAATTTGCCTAGTATACTACCTTGTGGCTTTTCAGGAGAAGAGATCAGAAAATGAAAAGTAGCTGGTCACCTCCCTGTTGTTCCTGGTATAAGCTGATTTGTCTCTATGAAGCTCTTAACGTTTTCCTAAGCTGTCTGTTTCCTCTTTTCATATGTGGAGTTTGGGTTGATTTGTCTATTTAAAGGTTTTCTGTGTTTATATCATGTTTAGCCAGGAATATCTGGTAAATTATGACTACATATTTTTTTAACCAGGCCAGAAAGTCAAGTGTAGTTTTTTGAGGTTGTGGTGTGATGTCACTTCCCACTGTATCATCATGTCTCAGTGTTGAGTATATTCTAAGAGAGTGTGTTTCATTGAAAAACAATACATGAAAATCATTAGAATGCTAAAATATTTTCTCGTACTGGAGACTTTGGAGTAAAGGTGATAGAACGTTTCAGAGCATACGCATATGCTCATTTTGCACTTGTGAAAATTATGTTTATTAATAAAAGCTTTTATGTAACTGTCCTTTAGATTTTACCATATGTGATGATTCATCATTGTGACATATCACAGCACAGCTGGTTTCCAGAAGTGACATTATAGCAGAGATTTATAGAAAATATCTAAAAGTTACACAGCTATAATACTTCCACTCCATGGGTAGCACCATCAATGTCCACATTTAGGATAATAGCTTTGGGGGGTGGGGAGAGAATCCCACACCAAGAAATGCTGTAGCAATGAAAATACTTTTCTCTGTCATTTCTGCAAAAGAACTACTACTTATAAAACTTGTATCTAAAAATACCCAGCATATACTTAAGAGTTGAAAGCAAATGACTATTTAAAAGTATTTTTATATAAGAGCAGAAATTATGTACAAGTTTTGGTAACTTTGTAATTAAGCTTTTTGTTTTACAATTATTTAATCTTTCCAGAAAAGAAAAGATAAAGTACAGTGTCTGCTTGTGACTTGAATTTAAATTCCTTAATTTTTAGATTGAGTTTATCATGGTAAGTAATAACTGATTGGTTTAAGTTGTTTTGAAAAATTGATTGATGATTAGAAATCATTATATTCATGCCTAAATGATTGTACATTTAATAATTATACAATTTACATTCATGCTTCTGCTTTCCATTATCTTCAATGCTGCTTTTCTTTGATACTTTATAGTATTATTTTATGTATGATTACTGCTTCTGGCTTATGCGTTCAATATCTGTACAATATCAAAAACTCAGATCTGAGTGTTCTTTTGTCTTTTGGACTTTTTCTTCACCTCTTCTGTAATAAGTAATAATTAAGATCTTTGTCAGACAGTGTTTGGGCCTTGAAACATTATAAATACTCAAAAGAAATCACAGTATTTTGTGTTTTTTAATATTTGTACTAATACTGTGAGGATGAAATTACAATTGGAATTACAAGAACGGCTCATGTTATTAGATAAAAAAATAAAAATAGTTTTATTTTCAACAATTTATAATACCATATACGTTTTCTCCAAATTCTTATGCTAAAATCCTGACTCCTAAATCATTAGGATACGAATCTCAATCATTTAAGTCCAGTAATTCTGTGTTGTTCATGTCCAGATATTAACATAATGAAGTAATGTTTTCCTTCTGAAAGTAGATGTTAGTCCTTTTTCATTTTAGAATATTTGCTTGTATTATAACTTGAATTCCTTTGTTGGTTGTGTTTGTGTAAATGTCATGAGCTTTGGATTTCCTATTTGTTGTATTTTTCATCTGCTCTATATCTATATTTTGAATATCATTCCCATCTTTTTTTCAATTAAAAGCATTTATATATTTGTATTTTTGTCTTCTGTATACTTTTATATATTTTCTATTGCCACTTAGAATTTTGCCTTTCACGTTCCTAAGTTCTGTTAATGCAACTTTATTTCTTCACTTTTTATTAGAATTTATCCTGAACATTTTAGTAAACTTTTCTTGCTTGTACATTGTTGTAAATGATGCCCTCGCCGGTTCCTTCTTGCTATTGCTAGTATTCATTAAAGGATTAACACTTACTGTTTACAGAATTTGACAGAGACGCTAATGGGTCTGTTCTCTTTACATGTGTCCCATCTATAAATCCAGATTTTCTTTTTGAACATTCAGTCCAATGAGATACAATACATATATAATAATGTATATAATGTATAGTAACATTTATTATATAATACTATATATAGTGTATATATAATGAAGATTACAATTTTGAAGGACTTCTGCTTCAGTCTGAGTTATACAAAGCTGCATGAGAACATTGTTCCTAATTTCTTGAGTCCCCTATGATTTTGAGCCACAAGATATGCAAATAGACTAAATTTAAAATTCAGGAACCTTTCCTTCTGAGGAAATACTTAGTTTCATGGTTGCCAGGGCTTGAGAAACAGAGGAAACTGCTATCATTGTAAGCTGACAGCTAGCATTTTATTAAATGTCTGCTAGTCCAGTGGGACTATTGTGACGGTTAGGGTCTCAGAGCACTCTGGAGACAAGGGAAACTTGGAATGAATTATAAGTCTTTTGCAAAGGACCCAAATTCTCATGCCTTGGGTAGTGTGCAAACTTGAAAATGTACTTATTAGTGATTCACAGGCATCCACCTTCTACCTGAGTCTTTCTCAGGTTCCCTCAAAACCCAACTATGAGCAGCAGCTGATGTCACTGCCCAATGTCCGGGCAGACATCCCTGGGGTCAAGAGGGAGAAAGAGACGTTAATACTTGAACTAGGAGCAGAAAACAGAAATTCCGTGACTTGTCTTTGATCTAGCAAATTGTAGTGGAAATCTACTGAGGAATCACCAGAAATTCTCCTACCTCGATTTCAAACAAACAGAACCTTTTACTGAGGAATGAAGATTAGCAAACTCTTCTGGAGCTGCAGAATAGTTGCTGAGCTTCAACATCTCATCCTGACAAAAAGCAAAAGGCTGGAATGTGTGGATGTTCATCTCTCCAGTCAAATCATGTCCTAGTCTACTGTAGTTATGTGACCCAACTTTTTTTACAGTTCTGTTGAGAGAAGATTAGCAAACTGACATATATTTTTTAGAAATTTGTCTTTTTTATAAACAAAAAATACATAGATTTTTACCAGAAGCATAATATAGTTGAACTTTTCAATGATATATACAACTGTAATATAAATCTATGTTACAAATTTGACACAATAAATTCAGGAGAAATTTCTTTTTGATAAACTAATTTCTCAAATCACAGAAGCACTTAGTGACAGGCTACAAAAAGAAAAAAATGATGTTTTTTCTGGGTCCTTTGCCCTCATGATTTTTCTACAGTCTAGCTGTCAGTTCTAAAGGTGTCAAATGAAGAATAGTGCGGATTAATGATGGCTTTCCTTTTTCTCAGATCAGGGTGTGCTTTTCATGTCTGGAAAAAAAAATCAAGGCAACCCCTGTACATGGGTCACCCTGTTCCAGCATCTCCAAGTGTCACACTTGTAAGGAAATGGACGTGGATTTTGCTTTCTGCTACGGGTAATGAAGCCAAATGTAATTAAACGGAATTCTGGGACAAAGTCAACCATATCACAGCTTCAGCATCCATTCTTGGTATAAAAATTCTATGGACATTGATCTTATCGTTCAACTTACTAATTCTATATAATTTATTCTAACACTTAAGATATTTCTCAAGAAATGCACTCCTATTTTTTACTGCAATCATGCATCTATGACAATCATGAAATATATACATGCTACATTTGTATAGATATTTGTAAATCAGAAAGTTTTTAGTTATTATTCAATGTCACTGTACATTCCTGACAGTTCTGTGAGGCTATTACTGCTGACATTGTGAATGTAATTTTTAGAGATATTAAGTAGATTTGTCAGCTCAGGACTTGTTGATTTGTGTAAGCAAGATGAGTGACCACCCATCTGCATCCTAAATACTTTCCCAAAGAAAATTCAAAATCTCTGAGATAGTATCAAAGACATCTGGAGTTTGAACACACCTGCAGTTTGTGTTGAAGCTTGTGTTGATGGTAAATACCAATTATGCAATGCTATTAATCCCTTCTGCCCTTCTGTCCTGATAAATATTAATCACCAAAGATAATCACTGTGCCTTTTGATGCAACCTGCTGCCAGTCTTCAGGAACTAAATCTTTTCATTTGTATTCATGAGGATATGCAGGTATAATCCTTACACCATATCTTCCCCCCAAGCCAAGCTAATTAGCCCAATAGGCTCTGGTATATTGTGCCTATTTCTTTTAGTAGACTTTGTTTTTTATTCAAGTTAACCGTTGACTGTGAAATGTTTGCTATAGTGCCTGTGTGGTCTGGACATGGTCATCCAGTGATGGGATTTTCACAGTGATTGCATCCTGAGCTTGAGGATTCTGGCTTCATGAATGAATTTATCCACTGATAGATTCAGAATCTAAATATAGTATTGTGAGGTGCTAGAAGTACGTGAAGGCAGGATGGGACAGGGTAGTCACGCCAGACACATCCTTGTGGTCCCAATCTTGTCCTGGGCACTTACTGTGACTGGGCTCTCTGCTCTTTGTCACAAGGTGAGTGCTGTCTTGGATGTGCTAGTACCTCCATGATGCTGTGCCTCCTGCATCCAGAATCATCAGAACCCAGGATTACGCACTGAAGCCATGAATCAAAATACGCATTCGACTCTTCAACTTCACTCAAGTATTGGATCACAGTAATGTCAAAATAGCACAATTCACAATCAGTTATCAAATATGACTTTTTAAACATTAAGCAGGCTTTTTCTGTGTTTTGTATAAATAATTATAAACTAAATATATATCAATAAAAATGGAAGGTTTAGAAGATTTTTATTTTTGAAATAAAATGTAAGGTTTTTTTGTTGTTTTTAGTTTTTTTTTTTTAATTGTACTACCATTTGACAGTTTTTATTGGTTATAGTATAAGATATTACTTACACGATATTACACGACACCAAGTTTAGGATAATCCTTTTATTTATTTCTCAAATGAAAATTTGTAGTTCAGGCTTCCAAAGTGCTTGTGGTAACTGTTCTGCATTAGTTTTGGGGATGTTTTTTCTCTGACTTCTCCAATGGACAGTAGGACCTTGACAGGTTTTACATTTCAGGTTCTACATTGGCAGTTCTCAGCATCAGGTCCCCCACACCACCAAGTCACTATTCTTTCTGGAATTCAGGTATTGTGTGACAATTTTAAGTTTAAAACTTTTCTGTAATATTTGAAGTTAACACTGTAAAGCTGTGATGGACAATAAGACTTCATGTTCTTTTAGTTAGACATAAAAATATTATGCATTGCTGATGTATTTTAGCAAGATTTTCCAGTAAGTCTTTCTATGAAATACAAGTCTTCCTTTGCATCATTTAGACCACTAGGAGAAGCTATTTTGTACAGTAATCTCATTTCTACTGATGACTTCTTATTTATAATCAATAATGATATAGATAATATGCCAATGATATATAATAATATATATGTCTGTTATTATTTTGTGTGTATCATATATGTGCTTGTGTACATATGTACCATGTCATGCATACAAAGATCAAACTTTGTGTCTTGAGTCTCTACTTCTACTGTACTATTAAGGTTTCCAAGATTGGTGACAATCCCCCTTACCCTCTTAGCCACCTCGCTGGTCCTAGACAACGGTTTATTCATAATCACTGTCAACAGTTGTTCTAAGAGAGGGGATAATTAGTTTTAATTATTGAATAGATAAAATATATTCATCACTTATTTAATATGTATATAGATATAGATATGGATATAAGTGTGTGTGTGTGTGTGTGTGTGTGTGTGTGTGTGTTTGATCAGGCCAGGCACAAAAGTCTGAAGCCCAATTCAACATAACTTATTGCAACATCACAATTCATGATAAAATGGTGATCCTCTCATGACCCTCTCACTCTCTTGAAGACTTGTAGCAATCATTACCAGTTACCAGAGGAAGTAAAATAAGTAGTTTAAATAGAAAGCCAAAAATAAAAATTAGAACTAAATAAAACTTATATACCAGTGATTACTGAATTTGGCAGTGGAGATGTGCTATGCTCAATGCTAACTGCATGTCATATAGAGGAGCACTTTGCCAAAGGGAACTACAAAGCACAGGGGGATGCACTGATAATCTAAGAATAATCAATTAGCATTGATTCTTCAAGCACACTGGGGAATTAACAAGCAACACTGTTAATTTCGGTACAATCCTGAAATTAGACCAGTGGGAACAAGATTTGGAGATAGAATTTAAGAAATAATTATTTTAATGAGTACATTAGTATTATTAATATTATTCTGTTTTAATGAAATGAATCAGGTTTTGTTTGTTTATATTTACAGATACGTGTATATAATTGTACCTGGAAATGCTGGTGAGCCACAAGTCCACATCTTACTGGGATGTGATCCTGGCATCAGTTTGGTTCCTTGATTACAGGAAATGGTGTTGGATTTAGAGATTTACAGCTCAGTCAAAGATAACAAGTACAACACTGACTTCTAGGTCTGTTATTGCCGCCATCTCTGTATTACATGTTTCCCTGAAGCTTTCTCTTTATCCCAATATATAACTATATTGCCACTTGGTTTTATTTTTTATCCTATGGTTGCTGAAGGCTAGGATGTTTGATTCTCTAAATAGACATAGAAGCAATGACTTAATGTATACAATTATAACTCTAGGTGACTTAGATCATTTCTTTATTTTCAGGTGGAAAAAGGTGACTCAAGATAGTCCCTAGAATATAAATATTGAAACATACTGGTAAAGAGTTAACATGTTCTCTTTTGAACAAATTTTGCCATTGGATTTCAAAGTCTGGCCAGTCTGCTCCAGGAAGACAAATGCCAAGTGAGATTAAAGGTTTCTTTGCTATCGTGTTATGGAATTTCTTCAGGACACAATGCATTCTAGTCAAATTACCATCAATTTTACTACATTTTCTTAATTTGAGGTGATGCTTTCTAGATACTTTAATGTAATTTTGGGTTACATGTAAGCATGGTGTGCTTGGAAACATCTCAGAATTGTCTTTTAGCTTCCTTAGTTCAAGAAATCTCCAAGTCCATTTTCTTTTCTCTTCTTTTTAAATTGTTTTTATAATTAAAAAAAAATCTAACAATATGTTCATTGCTTTTTGTGTTGTATTTCATGGATACCAGGGAATTGCAGTAATTTTTATTCAGATACTTCAAGTAGCTGTATACTCTGCTTATAAAATCTTTCTTAGAATATTCCCCTTGTTCTTCAGGATAGTAATATAATATCTCATTATGCAAAATTTTCCTGGAATAATTAGTATCTTCTCTTTTGGCTGTGTAGCAGTGTGTTACCACTAAATGTAGAGAAAATTATTCAGAACTGAAGCTTACCAAGAAATATGGTTTGAGAATCACCTGCACCTGTTGCCTGGTCCTATGTGCAAACTGATTTCGTCTCACAGATGAACATGTGGTTTTTCGATGGACAAACAACCTGAGAAGTTTAACTATTAGAACAGGACCTAGCTCTACTGTTTAGGACCCAGTTCAATCTAGAATGTGTGGCTTTGAGCTCTGTCAGCATAGTTAAATTAGAACTATTGCCTTCCAAATGTCCACCATTTATTGTTCGAAGTTATGAGTGCTCTGAAGTTTGCAGGAAGTCCTGTGTGCCATCTGGCCTGCTGGCTCATTGGTTTGCAAGGGGAGAAACAGGAGTACTTTGTTACTCTTTTGACACTCTTTGTCGCTTCTGTGATTTTGCCAGTCCCCTATAAAGTTCACATATGTTTTATGTGCAGGTTGAACAGGTTGAACACACCTGTTCTTTGTCCATATCCTTACAACCGTGGTACACTTCAGTTGTTCCTTCTAATGTGCCACTTAAAGAAAACAGCTGAATGTTGAGAAGGTGAATATGCACATTCATGGCTTTGTTGTTTGTTACTTTTTATTTAGGATTCAAAAACAAGTTGTTTATTTTCTGAGATTGTGGTGCTTTCTTTCTTTTACGTTCTTTTGTCTCTTGTCTTCTCTCTCCTTCCCCCATGTTGGCCTCCCGGAAGCTGACTTATGTACAGAGAGACTTAAAGTGGTTGACCACTTTCTCTGTTTAATTTGAGTCTATCAGGCTGCAAGACTTCCTTGCTTTATGTTAAAGATGCTGACTCCATGCAGCTTACAGATATTGCAGATTCTCTTTCCTGAATAGTGGACAATTTGACAACTAGTTTCATATGAAGACAGAAAAATACTTTTAATTTCCTATTTTACACTGTTACTTGCATACTGTAATTAAAAACAATTGAGCCTAAGATGATACTGTGAACCTTCTACAATCCTTCCCAGCTCCTGTGTTTATTTTTTTCCTGATATTTAATATTTGTAAGACTTCATTGTTCAGCAATTTTACCTGTTAGAAAAACACATGTAGGATAAATAACAAAGTACTGGAAGTTACTTACTTACACATTTGACCAATCTGCAGATAACTTGCTTATCTCAAAGGTTATTGTAAGAAATTCTGTTTAATAATTTAAGAATTCAGTTCAAATATATTCTATGTCTATTTCCCAAAATGCAGCTGACTCAAGTTAATTGCTCATTGTAAATTGTGCAAGTGAGTTAGCTTTGAAGTAATTCTAGCAAATGTAGAGTCAGATGTTCCAATACTTTTCATTTGTTAATTGCTGCTGTTATTCTTCAGACCTGGCATATGTCCATTAAACGCTGTATCTCTGTTCCTTTAAAAATGTTTCCGAACAAACCATGGTGATGATGCACTTGGAAACTTTATTTCCTAAAATGTACCAAGTAAGTTTAACATTAAACAAAATTTAATATTTGACTTACTTTTAGAAGCATATATTAATAAATATAATCTTTTTTTAAAAACTTTGAAGTCAGCTAGCCCTAGATTCTCTTCAAACAATAAGGCTGGAAATGGCATTTACAATGCTGTGTCAATGTTGCATTTAATACGCCTCGCATCCTGAGGTGTTTGCAAAAATGGAGAAAATTTTGTGAGTCTGTAGTCATATGGCACCTACTTTTTAAAAATGTCATAATATGTTTCAAATAGAGGTAAATTAGATGCTGTTTACTAAGAATAAAAAGTAAAACAGCACCAAACGACTAAAAGTAAAAAAAAAAAAAAAGTGAAGTAAAAAAGAAAAAAATATTATGGGCTGGTGAGCTGGCTCAGTGAAGTAAGGAACCTGCTACAAAAGCTGATGACCCGAGCTTAATCCCTGAACCCACATGGTAGATGCAGGGAGCCTGTTCCTGCGTCCTCTGGCCTCCATGTGAACATCTTGGCATGTGCATGAACACGTAAACATACACTCACACATAAAGGTGGATAAATTAATGGACTAAAACGACATTATCGAGAGTGATGTTATTACCGCTAGATCAGTATCAGCATGCAATCAAGACAGGTACATGAGAATTGCTCTTTCTCTTATAATAGCATGTATTTGTGTACACACATGCACAAACGCATATGCATACATCCACACATATGTGCTTTCTATGTTTTCATTATTCTGTGTACATGAGCAGCACAGCTTGTGGTGGGCAGAGGACAATTCTATGCTAATTTTTTTCTCTACTTCTCCTGTGGATTCTGGGGATCAAATCCAGGTTTTCACACCAGTAGCTTTACCTGCTCAGCCATTTTGCCAAGCCTATAGAAACATTTCTTGTGGTATTAGCAGTTAAACGCATGTCCTTGATTTCTTAATTAGTGGCATGTATGAATAACAAAGGCATGTGTCAATTATCCACACTGCTTTCACATCCTTGAAGCTCTGTCTTCCATCATCTAATCCTTTATTTATTATATACCTGAAACACTACGTGCATATCTACAAAACTGTGAGTGCAAGTGAAGAAACTTGTGAATTATTATTATTTAAAAAATGAACTCTCATATAAAAGCAAGTCCTATAAAGAATTTTTTTTGGAAACAAAACATTACAAATTATCCAAAAATAGTTTACCCCCTGCATTGTATCTAACTCAAAATTAATGACGGTCGTGTTCAGCACCATCTGTCAAACAAATACCCTGGTGATGCAATTCTAAAGAAAAATAAATATTCTTGATAGTGTGAAATCAAAAATTTTTTTGAAATTTTTTTCTCTGTTAGAAAAAGCAACAAATATCAGCACCTAGCTTATAAACAAGTCTTTAAAATATCTGAGAAGCAAATAAGAGAACTTACAAATATTCCATTGTGTGATTCCATCTCAGTGATTTACTTTAGTGATCATTACATGCAAATGTTTGAGATTTAAATTGCCTGTAGTAGCAGAATATGTCATACCCATACAAGGGAAGTGTCTGTTTAGTGTTTTTAACAAATGATACAAACATCAGTAAGAGAGTTGCTTTGTTAATTGGAGATATAGCTGTCAATTTTAATAAATCTCTACAGTGAATTATTAATATTTTTAGCATTCTGCCAATTGACTCTCAAAGGGTTTGGGGGTCTTACAAAGTTGTAGGAGAGTCTATACCAATTCTTTTCCAAGCGGGTATCAACCATTCAGAGCTAATGGCATTAACCTCTGAGTACTCCTAGATTCTTACAATGTAATGCAAGAAGCAACACACAGTCACTATCAGCAGGGTCCCCATATTCCTCTGTTGGAAAGGTATTTACTCTTTCACGTTAATATTGTGCTTCTAAAGCAATACAAACTGTAGACTTTTGTTGACCTATGCAGATCTTGTCTGCTGAGAACTGGGATTCAAAGACCACAAGAATGAGGCAGATTACAACCTCATGTGGCAGACAGCTTCACTTCAGTTTCGGTGTGCTTTTATACAGGACTGTAACAAAGAAAGCAGTGATCGAAGAAAGATTGCTTGAGGTCACAAAACCATGATCAGATTTAAGATTTAAACATTAATCCTTAATGCCTAATAAATCTCTAGGAAATAGCTTCAATTATTAAAATTACTAAGCAACACAGATTTTTATTAACAAATTGTTTTTCCTGATTTTAGTACTTTGCAAATGTCTATATGTACTCTACTCCATCATGGGTTTTCTGTGGGAATAAAGATAATTATTTATTAGTGACACTAGTTGTATTACAAAATCAAAGCTTATTAGGCCCATCAGAAATGATGAAGTGAAAGTTCACTGAATAAACAAATCCCATTGGCCATTATTGATAGATTTGGCTAACTGTAGTCCCTGCTGGTCCTTGGATTGCATGTAGCTGCAGTCCTGTTGTTCCAACTTCTTACATAACTCATATCAGAGGTGAGAATTCAGAGACCTGAGGAACCCACACAGAAGCTTCTTGACATTCATAATAATATCTGTATTTTTTCTTTGAGTGTTAATTGATAAAATAGACATAAAACTAGTCACTGTATGTTTTTATTCAAATGAAGCAACCAGCAATGGTAAATCTATATTGACAGAAAGTGACTATTAGTTACTTAGGACTGGGAGTTACAGTGAGTGTGGGTTCAGGTTGGCTTGTTAAAACCTCCAAAGTGTTTAATTTACTTATTTTCTTAATAAAAAGAACATATATATTTAAAAACGATAAGAATGTTAAACATTTCATGGCAATCTCTCTCAGTTTGATAATGTTTTTTGTTAGTTTTTAAAATTTATTTTATTTTTCATCTCTCATACCATACAGAATAGAAAATGATTTTCACCAACTCTGCTTTTGATATGGGGCTAATATCCAAAATATATAAAGAGCTCAAGAAACGAGACATCAACAAAATATATAATCCATTAAAAATAGGGTATAGATCTAAACAAAGAACTCTCAAAAGAAAAATATCAAATGGCTGAAAACACCTAAAGAAATGTTTGACATCCTTAGCAATTAGGGAGATGCAAATCTTACACTTGTCAGAAGGACTAAGATCAATAACACCAAGCACAGCTCATACTGGTGGATGTGAAGCAAGGGGAACACTCCTTCAGTGCTTGTGGGAGTGCAAACTTGTACAGCAACTGTGGAAATCAATATGACGGTACAGTTTCCTCAGAAAATTGGCAATCAACCTTACTGGGCATATACCTAAAAAACATTCTATCCTACCAGAAGGACACTTGCCAAATTATGTTCGTAGCAGATTTCTTCATAATACCCAGAAATTGGAAGTAACCTAGCTGTCCTTCAACTGAAGAATGGATAAAGAAATTGTGGTACATATACACAACAGAGTACACGCAGCTATTAAATTTTTTTTAAAAAGGCCTCATGAATTTTCAGGCAAATGGATAGAACTAGAAAAAACATCATCCTGAGTAAGGTAATCCAGTCCCAAACACACAGTGTTACTTAGAAGTGGTAAAATTATTCTAAAACTATAGTGATGTTGTAAGTATCCAAATTTGCTGAAAAAATAATTTGAGTGTGCAGCTTAAATCAAGATGATATCATTGTATGTGTGTCGTAATACCAGTAGAGCGTTGTTGTGTTTCTGCTTCATTTGTTGTGTTCTTATATCTGTTTCTGACCAGGTACAACCTTTACTCTCAATGAAGAGTCCACAAATATATAGGCCCAGGTCTTCTGACTGTAGCAGGTGTCCTCACCTGTGGTGTAAGGACGTTAAGAAGGATGTGCAATAACCTGCCTTTTTCAGGGAAAAAAAGCAAGGGCGTAATCCTCTAACAAGATGAACTCAGTCGCATTATTGCAAAGTTATCTTCCTAGGGTCTAAATTCACAGGCAGGATTTTTTTTTCCTTTTTTTTTCATCCTTTTTCCATGAGCTGTTCCATAAAAGGCTGTTAAGTTTTAAATACCTGTGAAACACTCTGACAGTGTGAGTAGATGATTATGTCTCCTGAGGTTGGGTTGGGTAATTAATTAAAGCTAAATGAGAACTGTTAAAATAGACTTTACTCTAGGTGTGAAGAAGAAGGTTGTCTTGGCTACAGTAGCTTGTAAGCTTGCACAACAACCAACAGTTGGCGGGGTGGTTCAGTGCTACTGTGGGTTTTATTGAATTTAAGCACACTCAGCCGGTAACCACAACTGATTTTCTGTTATTGTATTCATTATTTTCAGTGTTTTGGCACACATAGAACCTCTACTAAAACAGAAACTCAAGAGGTTTTACTTTTTATTGGAAAGGTTTGGCTACACAGGTGTGTACCTGGGATGGTTTAGAGGATGTATTCTGTGAGTTAGGAAACTAAGAGTAGAATACTTGCCCAACATGTGGATGCCACTGTCCAACCAGCAGACAGAAAAATAGCAACAAAAAATTCTGATATGTCATGGAAGTAGAATGTGTTTTCCTTGTCCTTGGATGTCAGAACTCTGGATTCTCCAGTTTCTGGACTCCAAGATTCACATCACAGGCTTCAGTCCCATTGTTCTTCATAATCAGACTACTAGTTGCTCACTGGCTTCTGGATTCTAAGGCTTTTGGGTTTAGAGTTGGCCATGCAAACAACCTGTCATGGGACTTCCTACGCTCTGCTCTATCTCAATAATTCTCTTACTAAACCTTTTCTCAAATATATCTCTATTTCTCCAACTCTCATCTATGCATCTATTGTCTATCTACCAATCTATCATCTATCTATATCTATCTACCTGACATCTATACATATCTATCATTTCTATTATTTAATCTCTACAATTATCTATCATTTACGTATAATCTATTATTGACTGATCTATGAATCTTCCATCATCTCTCTATTTATCTATCAATCATTATCACCACTCTACATGTCATCAAATTAATCATTTTCCCCTGGAAAATCCTGATTAAAATGCTTATTATAATTTCACATATATTTACTGAGTATGATTTCTTTGAGGCTGTGTTAGTCTCAGAAACATTGATAAATATTCTTATTTTCCATAAGCTCACAGTCTAATAAACAAGTTTTGTCATTCGATGTGATCACATAGCAATTAGTTTTAAAAGTTCCAGGGGAAACATAAAGGAAGAATGCATAAGTTTATTTTTAAGTCTAAATTTTAAAATTATTTTTATTTAATCAATTAAGATTTACATCTTCTTTTAAAAATAAAGATGTGCATCCAGCTCATTACTATGCAAAATTTCTAATGCAAGATGTATTTGTTCTATCTCCTGAGGATGATATGAATGAATTTTATCAGGTGATGCAAACACAGAGAGAACACACCAGCTGTCCTCTCTGCATACCCTCCAGAGGACAGAACTGGCTGACCATCTCAGTATCCTGATGTTGAGGGGCTCGTGATGATGACTCAGGCTCTTGCTGCTGAGGACACTGTGTTGACCATCTCCATCACCCTGCTGCTGAGGACTCTGTGTTGACCATCTCTATCACCCTGCTGAGGAGTCTGTGTTGACCAAATCCCAGCATCCTATTGTTTAGGACTCTCTGTTACCCATCTCCATCACCCTGCTGTTGAGCACTCTGTGTTGATCATCTCCATCATCCTGCTGTTTAGGAGTCTTATGTTGCCCATCTCCTTCACCCTGCTGAGGACTCCGTACTGCCCATCTCCATCACCCTGCTGTTGAGGACACTGTGTTGACCATCCCCATTACCCTGCTGCTGAGGACTCCGTGCTGCCCATCTCCATCACCCTGCTGTGGAGGGCACTGCTTTATGAATAAATGTTGATATGGACTTAGAGCCATACAAAGGTGTTGGGGAGATTTAGAAGTTAGTTTTGCTTTTAGAATTTTCAAGACCTTAATTAGATTCTTAAATGGAAGAGATAAAAGTACCGACAGTGTTAATTTAAAAGTCTACCTGAGGTTCCTCCCCTCTTGATTCTCAGATGACTTTAAAGTTCCTTACTACTGTATTAGTCTGAAATTATGTTAGAGTGATGCTATTAGGAAATTAATCATGTGTGATCAGGGTATATACTTAGAAGAAAAAAACTAATAAATTTAAAAGTAGTAGGATCTTATATGAATTTAATGCTTATTTCCCTAAAGATTGTTCACCAAAGTATCAACATATGAATTTAGTTGATTTCTTTGTCTGTCAGTCTTTCTATGTATTCACCTATCTCTTGTTGTCATGGTGACTGTGCATCTGAGGGCACGTCACACCTGAGAGCTTCTATTCTACCCTTTTGCCATTATTTCTGCAGATTTAAATAGAGTTGGATAATTTAAATATATGTTTGATACATTCCCATCTGAAAATACAGGAAAATTCTCTAAAAATCTAAGTATACTGTAAAAGCCAACTTAGAGGTCAATATTGCTTGACAAATATAAGTGTTTATAAGAAGGGTATCGCCTACTTTCCAATGATGTCAAGCTTGGGAATTACATGTTTAGTAACTAGTCATTTTCAAGGCATGCACCATTTCTTGTTACAGAGGGGCATTTGACGACATATCCAAAATTGTCCCAAAAGATGGGCACAGAAACTTCTCTATTTCTCAGAAAAAAAAAATCAATAGTTTTCTTTTAAACATCAAGGCTCCTGTTAGAAAGGAATTTAATATCAGCACTTACAGATCTAGAAAAGTATTTTCTGTTTCCTTAGAAAAGAGGGCAATAGGACTGCCCTTTGAGATATAAAGTATAAATTTAGATAAAATGCAATAACAGGAGGATATGCAGCTTTGCTTTGTAGGAAAGTGAAAGCACAACAGCAGCAGCAGCTGAAAATCCTGCTTTCTCTTACCAGGAGGTGTGCTGATTACTCACAGATAGCAGTTTTCACTTAGAATATTAATGCAGTGGTACTCCCTGTGGTACTCCCTGTCCCAGGATGTGCCTAGGAAGGCAACTTGTACAAGCAGTATCCACCAGTTAAATGTTCAGAGAGTACGAAATTTCCTTTACTCTTTGTGCTTTTCCATCTTTTACATAAGAAGAAACAACAACTCTTTTAATCTTGATGAAATTAAACAGTTCTAAAAATAGTTATCATTTTTTGTTACATTTTAAGTGTGTGAGTCTGTGTGTGTGTGTTTGTGTGTGTGTGCATGTGTGTATGTGTGAGTGTGTGCATGTGTGTGTTTGTTAGTGTTTGTGTATGAGTGTGTGTGTGCATGTATGTGTGTTAGTATGTGTTTGTGTGTGTCTATGTGTATGTGTTTGTGTGTCTGTGTGTGTGTGTGAGTGTGTGAGTGTTTGCGTGTGTGTGTCTGTGTGTGTGTATGTGTGTGTGTGTGTGTGAGTGTTTGCATGTGTGTGTATGTGTGTGTGTGTCTCTGTGTGTGTGTGAGTTTGTGTGTGTGTGTCTGTGTGTGTGTGTTTGTGTGTCTATGTGTATGAGTGTGTATGTCTGTGTGTGTATGAGTGTGTGAGTGTTTGCGTGTGTGTATGTGTGTGTGTGTCTGTGTGTGTGTGTGTGTGTGTGAGTGTGTGAGTGTTTGTGTGTGTGTGTATACAGGTGTTGGTGGAGACCATACGACTCTGGTAGATTACTCAGTTTACAGACTGTTGTGAGTCATCCGGAGTGGGTACTGGAACTGAACTTGGGTCCTCAGCCAGAGCAGCTCTTAACCTCTGAACCATCTCTTTGCTCTGTCGTGCTCAATTTCTCTACTCTAAGATGACCCTGCGAGGTTGAGCTGGGTGGCTTACATATCCGGGAATGAGTTCTTTAGAACAGTTTATTTCTAACTTCCAGAAATATACTCTATCTCTTACTTTCTCAAATATTCTCTTATTGAGTTTACCTTGTGTGTGCACAATGGTCAAGTGTCACTTTTGAGTGTAAAATTTCACCTGAATTACATAAGGCCTGGGGTATAGGTGAATTCAACAACGAAAATACAATGATCAGGTAACTACAAATTCTTCAGTTTAATCTACTTTTTTAGAAATTTGCAAGTAAAAATATGGTACTAGAAGATATGCTGAGTGAGGTAACCCAGACCCAAAAGACACTTTGATTGTCTCTGATTTGAGTTTCCTAGCTCTGAAACTTTAGACACCAGTGTGTAACCCGGAAAAACTGCAGAAACAAGGAAAGCAAAAGGTACCCTGAGGAAGAAGCCTTGGATAGAGGGGGCTATAAAGCAGGAAGTGGGAAAGTTAGAAGAGAGGGATTTAACTGGATAAGGGAGAGAGGACAGTACAGATGGAGGAGAAAGAAGTAACACTAAAGACTATGATCAAAAAATGCAGGAAAGATATTTGGTGTTTACTTAAAGAAACATTCATATGTGTGTATAATATATATGTCTATGGTACGTGTGTGTGTATATGTCTATATTATCCATCACTCTATATACGTATGTGTATATATATACATATATACACGTGTGTGTGTGTGTGTGTGTGTGCACGTGTGTATCTCTTTGTGTATGTGTATCTGGGGTGTGTGTGTGTGTGTGTTGTGTGCATATGTATAGGGAAGTTCTGCCATTTGGAGTTATAATGCTCCCAATAACATGTACAGACTATCTAACAAAACTCAAGTTCCGGATAATTCAAATCTCATTGAGTTGTTGGTCAGGGGAGCCAAAGAAACTCCAAAGGAATACAGCATATTGTTCTTGGCTTTGATAACCTCCCCAAACTTGAAGGTAAGAGTAAACACATTTTAGAGAAATGTAAAACAGAAACAGAAAAAGAAAGAGTAAACATATTTTAAAGATTTTTTTCCTCAGCTCTCCCTTATAGATTCCAGTGGGTTTCCACTATACTACGTCTCCCAATCATCCCCTAGTTGTCTCCCAGTTCTGGTCAACTCTCCACATATTTTCTCTCTCTTTCTCCTCCTTCTGGTCCCCTCCACTCCCAGCCTCCCCAAACTTACCTGCATCATCATTCTATTTCCACTTTACCAAGGAGATCCCTGTGTTCAGAATTGGGCCCTCCTTGTTGCATAGTCACTCTGGGTCTGTGGATACTAGTACGGTTCTCCGTTGCTTAGCAGTTAATATCCATGTATAAGTGTGTACATGCCATTTTGGTCTTTCTTGGACTGGGTTATTTCATTCAGGATGATTTTTTTTTCTAGTTCCATCCATTTGCCTGCAAAGTTCATGTTACCATTTTTTTTAAATAAATGAGTAGTACACCACTGAGTAAATGTATCACAATTATCACAATCATTATCCATTCTTTAGTTGAGGGGCATCTAGGTTGTTTCCAGTTTCTGGCTATTATGATAAAGCTGCTATGAACATAGACGTCAAAGTGCCTTCTGGTAGGATGGACTATCCTTTGGGCATATGCCCAGGAGAGGTATAGCTGGGTCTTGAGGTAGGTCGATTTCCAATTTCCTAAGGAATTTCCATAGTGGCTGTACAATTGCACTCCCCCCAGCACTGAAAGAGTGTTCTTCTTGCTCCACAGCCTTGCCAGCGTGAGCTGTCCTTTGTGTTATTGATCTTGGCCATTCTGACAGATGTAAGACAGAATCTCAAAATGGTTTTGATTTGCATCTTCCTAATTGCTGAGGATGTCAAACATTTTTTTGGTGTTTCTCAGCTATTTGAGATTCTTCTTTTCAGAATTCTAGTATTCAGGGATAGGACACCTGAATAGGCCATGTCCTGTGGCCAGGAAAGGCTTCCAGTGGTGAGACCAAGACACCATCCCAGCCACAAAACCTGCAACCTATGGCCTAGCCTTCCTGCAAGATTTTCTTTGACAATAGAAGGGGCAGAACCCCATGCCAAAGGAGGAAACCCCTGTCTGAACCTGCAGGGCAGGCCAGGAACTAGAGACTGGATAACCCTGAGAGGATTTCTAATGATATCATGTCCAATCATAGATTGGAACCTAACCCATCCTCACCAGAGAAACCCTCTACAGCAGCTTATAGGAGCATATGGGCCAAACATCATCATTCAGAGATCAGGGAACCCTGTGGAAGAGGGAGAGGAGGGATGGTAGAGACCAGAGGAGTAAAGGGCACCAGGCGAATAAGCCCCACAATGTCAACTGACTAACACTCTCAGGGGCCTATGGAGACTGAATCTAGATTCCAAAGGAATGTTTGAGAAGCTATGAAATTCAAATCAAAGTTAGGATCTAGGAGGCAGGTTCTGAGAGGGTGATGTATGAAGCTAATCAAGTGGAGCCTAAGCTGTAATTGACATCCATAGTGTAGAAGATGCCAAGAACATGGCTCTTTTTGATAAGGAATGTCTCAGGAAACAGATAGAACTGATGCACCAAGGAAGATGTTTGAACTACAAATGGAATTTACACATCAGCCTGTAGTCTTAACTACAGTTCATAAGAAGATCCCATATAGTCTGGAAGCCAGACATGGAGCAGGAGAGATCAACGTTTTTCCTTCTACGTTTTGGGTCTTGGTTTGGGACCATCCCTCTTTTTCATACCCCATTCCTCACTTTGAAAATAGAGAAATTACTTTTTGCCATCATATACAAGATTTAAACAATATTTTAAAGAGTTTTCTAAAAATTTGTTTGCGTGTCTGTATAAATGTATGATATCTCTCCAAGAGTACTCATGAAGGCCAGAGGCAGGCATTGTGTCTGCTAGGTCTGGAGTTATAGGAAGTTGAGAGTGACTTGTGAGTATTGGAAACCTAACTCTGCCCTCTATTAAACAACAAGTTCTCTGAACCCCTGAGCCAACTCTATAGCCCCTGTATTCTTTACATTTTACAGGCTCTCAGTTAGTTTTCTTTGTGTCGGGGGATTTGGAGTTTTGTGTTTTGAACCTGGTAAATCTTGGAGGATACTTCTGATAGAGGAAGTGTACCTTAGTTTTTTTTTTGTTTTTTTTTTTTTAAATAGACCTGAAATTTTGTCATGAAATATCCTCATAAGTTCTGTGATGAACACTTGGCCTCCAACTGATTGTGTGGTACTGAAGTAGGGCATAATTAATGAAAAAAAAGAATCGTGAGTGTTCTTATGCATTGTATATTTTTATAATTTGTTTATTTTTCTTATCTCATATCACACATCCCATTCCTCCTTCTCCCCTCCCTCTAGTCCTTCCAGCTCCCTGTAACTACCCTCTCACCCAGCTCTACCCCAGATTCCCAACTTCTACCAGAAAAGAGCAGTTCTCCAAGGATTATGTCTCCAACAGGGCATAAAAGGATGGAACAAGGCCAGGCACCTATCCCTATACCTAGTGTGGACTAGGCAACCCAACAGGAAGAAAGGGGTTCTAGGGGCAAGTAAAAGGGTCAAAGATACCCCACCCTCCAGCTTGTAGGAGTTTTTGAAAGAACACCAATCCAGACAACTATAAGATATATTTAAGGGACCCTGGAGGTTCCCTGTCTGCTGTTTCAGTCTCAGTAAGGCCCTAAGACTGCTGGTTGGTTGACTCCATGGGGCTTGTTCTCCTGATGATCTTGACTCCTCTGGTCCCTGCAATCCTTCTTTCTCCTCTTCTGTGGAGTTCTCCAATCTCTGCAGGATGTTTCTCCCTCGGCCTCTGTATCTGCTCCCATCAGCTGCCAGAGGAAATCTCTCTGATGAAGATAAGGCTAGGCACTGATCCATGAGAAGGGCAGGATATCATTAGAAATCATCCTCCGGCTAGCCAGCCTCTAGTTTTTGGCTTACCTACAGTATCATCTATGGGCTCCCTGCTTTAGGGTGGAGTTCTGCCCTGCTGTTGTCCCAGTAGATTCTACAGGGGGAATAGGTTATAGGTTGAATGTTTTGTGGCTGGGACGGCGTTCCAGTCTCACCACTGGAAACCTTGCCTGGTTATGGGAGATGGCCTATTCATGCTCCCTGTCCCCTATTACTACAGGTCTTCACTTGGGTCTCCCTCATAGCTTCCAATGAGGTGCCACTGCACTAGGTTTTCATGTTACCCTATAAATCTCCTCCAGGACCTGGTATCACTTCATGTATTCTCTCCTTCCATCCTTCGTCCCCATTAGGTCCCTTCAGTTCTGTTTCCCAACTTCCTCCAGCTGAACTGCAACATCTATTTCCTTTTTACCAGGGAGATCGCTGGTCCTCCTTGTTGTGTAGTCCCTCCGGTTCCGTGGATTACAGTACATTTGCTCTTTGCTTAATAGTTAATAACCACACATAAATGAGAACATACCATGTTGGTATTGCTGGTACTGGGTTACCTTACTCAGGATGATTTTCCCTAGTTCCATCTATTTGCCTGGAAAATTCATGAAGTCATTCTTTACAGCTGAGTAATACTCCATTTTGTAGATGAAACACAATTTCTTAATCTATTCTTCAGTTGGGGGATATTTTGTTTTTTTTTTTCCCAATTCTGACTATCATAAACAAGTCTGCTATGAACGTTACTGAGTAAGTGCCCTTATGGTAAGATGGAGTTTCCTTCAGACATATGCCCAAGAGTGGCATAGCTGGGTCTTGAGACAGGTTGATTCCAAATTTCCTGAGGAATTGCCATATTGGTTTTCATAGTAGCTGTACAAGTTGGCACTCCCACTAGCAATGTTCCCCTTGATCTATATCTTTGCCAGCATGAGCTGTCCTTTGAGTTATTGATTTTAGCCATTCTGACAAGTGTAAGATGGAATCTCAGAGGAGTTTTGATTTGCATTTCCTTAATAGTTAAGGGTGTTGAAGATTTCTTTAAGCATTTCAAAGTCATTTGGGATTACTCTTTTGAGAATTATTTAGATCTGTATCCCATTTTTAATTGGATTATTTGTTTTGTTGATGTCTCATTTCTTGAGTTCTTTATATATTTTGGATATTAGCCCTCTATTGTAAGTGGAGTTGGTGAAAAACTTTCCCCATTTTGTAAGCTACTGTTTTGTCTTATTGACAGTATCTTTTGCCTTACAGAAGATTTTCAGTTTCATGAGGTCTCATTTATTAATCATTGATCTTAGTGACAGAGCTATCAGTGTTCTGTTCAGGAAATTGTATCCTGTACCAATGCATTGAAAAGGATTCGTGCTTTTTCTTCTCGTAGGCTCAGTGTATCTAGTTTTATTTTGAGGTACATGATCCACTTGGATTTGAGTTATGTGCAAGGTAATAAATATGAATCTAACTATACTCTAAGGTAATGTGTTGAAAAATGATTTTCTAAGCAAATGGACCCAAGAAGCAAACTGGTGTTGCAATTCTAACAAAATATGCTTCAAACAAATTAATCAAAAGAAACAGAGAAGGGTACTTCATCTTCATCAAAGGAAAAATCCACCACGACAGAATTTCAATTCCTAACATTTATGCCCCCAATACAAGGGCTCTCACATTTGTAAAAGAAGCATTGCTAAAGCTTAAAACACACATTGAACCACATGTACTGATAGTGGGAGATTTCCAGGTCATCCAGACAAAAACTAAACAGAGAAATACTGGAACTAGCAGACGTTATAAACCAAATGGACCTAACAGATATCTACAGAACATTTCATGCAGGCACAAAAGAATATGCTTTTTTCATACCATCTCGAGGAACCTCCTCCAAAACTGACAATATCCTTGACTACAAAGCAAGTCTCAACAGATACAAAAAAATTGAAATAACCCCCTGCACCCTATCTGAGCATCCTTTACTTGGTCCTTGATCCCTCCGCTCTCTGTTACTCCATGTTCCACTAGAGAATGAACATCTGCTGCAGGTAACTCCCACTACGATGTTCTGTCAAGAAAGTGGCACCAAGAAACCCATGGACTGAAACTTGAGAAACACAAGCAATATTAGCCTTTCAACCTTTAAGTTGTTTCTGTCAGATAGTTTGTCACAGACAAAAAACAGAGCAACTACGACTAACCTGCAATAAATATTTCCTAACTTGTGGACAAAACACCGGTTATATCTTGGTGTATAAAAACCTTAAGAGGTAGGTACATTCTCAAAAGAGTTGGAGAGCAAGCCTATTTTTATCCTCAATGGCTACATTTCAAAGGCATCATCCCTGAGTCTTGAAGAAAATTGTAGTTTGTGAGTCAGTCAAGATGTTTCTAGAAAAATTCATATTTTATATACACAAAGAGCTACAATTGTAGCAAAGCTGCTTAGAAACCTGAAGACAGGCTTCTCTGAAGTAGAGGGAAAAGAAGTCAAAATAACAAAAGAAAGAAAAAATGTGAAAGCTTGGTCCAGTTGCAAGGAATTCTACTTCTTTTACAAGTGTAAAATGAGCATAAAACTTCCTCCCAACTTTCTAGATTCCATAGTTAGGCATCCTGCAGCCACTAGACTCCAGAAATATGTGGAAATTTGCTTAATTTTGGAGATGTTCCTTACATAAAAACTGGCTGTACAAATAGGTTTGCATGTGTATAGGTATTTGTGTGCATATATATATATATATATGAGCATTTTGTGTATATATCTATATATATGTGTGTATGTACAAGTGTGTATGTGCACATGTTCATATATAAATCATATATGTGTATATATATGCATATGTAAGTATGTAAATGTATAGATATAGTTTTCCATATATGTGTGGGTATCGTATATATCATATATCATGTATAGAAAGTATATTTATGAAAAATGTATCTAAAGTTATCAAATAGATACAAATACAGTAGGCAGTTGTCTTGGGCCAGGGACTAGACAAAGTATACTAGATCTCCACAGGTTCAGATACAGAAAGAAGATACAGTTGTAGTGTCTCTTTCTCATGTGTCATACAGTGGATTGTGACGGTGGTTGAATAGATGTTCTACGATCATTTACAAATTAAGTAACTACACAGCTTGAGGGGGTACATTCTACAATTTTTAATTACCTCTCTATATTTTTATGAGCAAATAAAATTGAAATAAACTCACGGCTGTCAGTTCAGACGAACTAACATCTTACCTTGATCAAGAGAATGATGGAGCTTTTGTAGTCATATCTAAAATATTTATTCAGTACCAACTATTTGCCTTCTGTGAGGGTCCAGGCATACATTTATTGAGTAGATAGTATGATTAATGTCTTTCTACTTAGAATAATATGGAAGACATATTAACAAAGTGACAGCTACAAAACAGACTGAGTCTACATAGCTATAAAATACTGATTTATTAGTAAATTCTATAGAAATATGAGAGGTATGCATAACCTAAAGTTAGTTTTTGGATCAATCTAGAGGAAATTTATGAGAGACAAGTAGACACTATATTAATGATAGCATTGGAAGACCTCCCAAGAAGAGAGGAAGTCAGTACTACCACCAGATGTAAATTCCAACCACAAGGAATGAAAATAAATTGTACAATGCAAACTGTGTGAGAAATAGCTTAAAAATCATGGAAAGGAATCTGAATGCAATGGATATTCATTGCTACTCCATAGGAAGGAACAGTATAAGAGTTTCGAATTACAGTGGAGCTTTAACTGGTAGCCAAATGGAGAATGAATTTTTGTGGGTCCAATTCTAGAGTCAGTTTTCTCTAAAGACTTTGCAGTAAATTAATCAGGAAGTAAAGAGTGGTTGGTTCTGAAAAGTTTTTGACTTCTGGTCAATTAACACCCATCCAGTGATGAAAATCCAGCTCTGCTAAGAGTGACTGACCATAATGGTGAGACTCTTGATTTTCTGTGGATAAAATTCAAAGACTATCACTTTTCCCTTCTTTTCATTGACTTCCCATCACTTGGGGATAGTTTAGTCCTAATAACCATTTTGGGAACAGACAGAGGCAAAGTGTGAAGTACTTCTCAATGTTATTAAGTCCAGTGGTTGGCAGATGCATTTGAAATGCCTGCCACTTTCGTTGGTGAAACAAGCACAGCTCTCAACTGAAAGGGAATTAAAGAAAGTCTGTTCTGGAACCAAATATGAATGATCTTGGCTCAGGAACACAGATTCAGGTTACCTTAAATTCCATATTGTAAAGTGGAGTTTCAAGATAGTTTTATAGTAACATAACAAAGAAAATAGTTAAGCCAAGAAGACTTTAAAATGTATCATTGAAATTATCAAGTGTGTGACTATCAGAGAAAAGCAATATATACATAAAATCTTAGCCATATATCTCAAACACTGTCTTATAACATCCTTAGCCTTTTTATTAGTGGGAAATAGGGGTTGATTTGTCCATTCTAAAAATCTACCTAATTGTCAAAAGAATATTAGGTCGCATACAGAAAACTAAAATAAATGGCTTTAAGGGGTAAAGATGTTCATCTTCCCAAAGTGTCACTAAGATCTGTCACTGAAGTTGCTCAGTCTTGCAGAAGGTTAAAGGTAAGATCTGGTTCATTTCAAGAGCATTCATACACATCAAAATGGCTTTATTGAGTCATTTGCTGAGGGGTTGTGGTGATTATGTGACCAGAAAATTTTAAGTTTTGATTGGCAAAACATTTGTTTGCTTGCTTTTATGCACAGCTGGGCTAAGTGTTTGGCTTTAGGTTTGATGGAGTTTTCATATCCACAGCTGGGATATGAATACCATTTGGACTCATCTTTGTTGTTTTTGTTAAATAATAGTGGATTAAAAATAGGAAGTTGCAACACTAGTTGCTGAGATAAATTATCTCTGATAATCTCTGCTCTCTGATGTTTACATAATCCTTTGTTGTAGGATACATATTAAGAATCCTAGAAAACTGATCTGCTTCTGCTGAACTTAAGTATGTGAGTAGTTCCTATTGTAATTTGTGTAGGTGTACAACACAATTAATCTGTACTCTTGTGGAACTTGAGGAAGTTCCTTCTTATGACTTTTTCTTTTTGATCTGTTTACACCAAATTAATATAACTTTTTGTATCAATTAATGTTTGCAGAATAGTCTGTATTCAGGATAATTGATCTGATTAAGACTGGAAAAAGGATGGCTATACCAGTGGGTCCACCAGTAATTCACAAAAATAATTTATATAATAAGGGAATTTATATATATAAAGGATCCTATATGTTCTAAATAGACAAATGTACCCTCTGGCATATTGTGGGTCACTTTAAATGACTTAAGTAATAATGGGGAACTTGAAAGTATATTAATTTTATGACAGGTAGTGTGATCAAAGGGAACTACAGAAAGAGAATGTTCCTTATTGCTGGGTTGGTTAAAATTCAACTGTTAACCAAGGGATTAGATAAAGAGGTTAGTTATTTCACACCTTTTGCTACCCACATCTCCTGGTGCTGAGCTTCCCAGGACACATAAGAAGAAAAAGAGATCCTGACCACTGGTATACTCTGGGAAGGAGTTTTTATTAATCAGTGTGTATTCAGACCCAAAATATTCTCTATGATGGTTCAGGGTCTTCTACTTACTAAGGCTAACTTGGCTACAGCTGCTGATCAGTGTCAAATCTACTTGCATAAGAGATCAGCACTAAGCCGAGATATGAAACTATTCCTCAGAGTGACTATCTAGGAGCCTGGTGGAAGATCGATTACAATGAAGCACTTCCACACTGGAGGGGGGTGCACTTTGTCCCTACTAGAATAGATTCTTATTCTGGCTGTAAGTTTGACTTTTCTGCCTGCAATGCTTCCTCAAAAACCATCTTTAAGGAATTACTGAATTCCTTATTATTGTGAGTGACTGTTCTCCAAGCCAAGCAACTGCCATCTTAGAGTATTCAGCTATGCTTCCCTTCAAAAGATCACCCCAGCTGAGCTTGTTGGCAGTTCATACACTCGTCCCTCATTGCCTAGTGTCCACTTGCTCCCTATCATCTGGCAACATTGCGCATGTCCTGTCAGAGGGGCTCTAGGGCATGGGTGTGTGTGTATGTGTGTGTGTGTGTGTGTGCGTGTGTAGACTAGAATGGGGTTCTCCATCTATGTATCTACAAAGAAGCCTCAAGTCACTGCCCACTCACCTTGTAAGACTTCCCAGGTGCAGCTACTTGGAAGAAGAGTGTTCATACCCCTGAAAGTAACCTACTTATGCATTTTTAGGAAATCCAATGAACTTATTGGCTACCCGTAGTGAATTTTTCTGGAATCCTGCCCCTATCATTGGGACTTTAGGAGAAAAGGTAGACATTGCTTATGCCTTCCCCTCAGAAGGAACTTTAGTAACATTTATTCACCATGATAACCCACCACAGGGCATTATTTATGACTGAGGAACCCAATTTATACTTAAGGAACAGTGACAGTAGACTCATAGCATGATCTTCTTGTGTCCCACAGTACCTGAAGAGCATGTACCCCATGTACCATGTACCCCCACAGTCCTGAAGAGAACGCACTCCATGTACTCTGTACCCCACAGTACCTGAAGAACATGCACTCCATGTATCATGTACCCCACAGTACCAGCTGCTGAAGAGTAGCTGATTTGATAAAATAGAACACTGGAATATTCTTTTAAAGACACAGCTCAATAGGCAGTTGGGTAGCAATAGCCTGAGGGCTGGGCAAGAGTTTTTCATAAGAATTTATATTCTTTGAATGACTGTCCAATAAATGGCTTAGTTCTCCTATAGCCAAGGTTCAATGGCCCAAGAATCAAAGGATGAGGTCTAACTAATACCACCCATCGTGACCCACTAGACAAATTTTGCTTCCTGTTGCCAAAACTTTGTACTGTGTAAGCAAAATTTATAGTTCTGGAATGAGGAATGCTTCTGCCTAAAGGCACAGTAAAGATTCCATTGAACTGGAAGACTTCCTCCTGGCCATCCTGAGTTTCTGCTTCCCATGAGTTAGCTGGTCAATAAAGGAGTAGGACTCTTGGGAGGTGTGATTGATCCTGACTACCAGGAAGAAGTTGGAGGTATTCTTCACAGGAGAAGTAAGGAAGGTATAATATCTGGAATGTTGGTAATCATTTACAGAACTTCTTGCTGCTGTATTGAGTTGGACTAGGAAAACTATAGCAACGGAATACAGGCAGGATCACAAATGGTCCAGACCTTTCAGAAATGAAGGTAAAGGCCACCCCTCTCGATAAGGAATCAAGAGTCACTGAAGTACATTCTGAATGCTGAGGAAAGGAGTTAAAAATACCAGTTAAGTCTACAAGGTCAGTTACAGAAATAAGGATTGCAACTGACATGAATATTTTTGTCCTGTTTGTTAAGAATATTCCTGTGCATATACTAGGTAGATTTTTGTGGGTTTATTTCTTCTTTTTAATATTTATTTTATATTTTTATTCAAAAAATTTAATTATGCATATGGGTACTGTGTTTACATATTTTTTCCTACTCCAGTCCCTCGTTGCTGCCTGACTGCCCTCAAATTCACTGCTCTAAAAAAGAATGGTGTGTGTGTGTGCACATGCATGAGTGTGCGTGTGTGTAAATATATACCTGCAGCATGCTGAGTTTATTTTGTACCGCTTGAATGTATATGTTTTTAAGGCTGAGCACTTAGTATTAAGTAATCAAATAAGGACTTATCCTGGGGAAAAATAATTGTCCCATTGTTAAAGTCATCAATTGCCTGTAACTCTTCACCTAGGAGTGGGCCTTTATTAGATTTCTCCCAACCATAATAGTGTGTCAGGTGGTATAATTGTAAGGGCCTTGTTTGGGCAATCATATCTATTGTGAATTCATTTGTGCAGCATTCCTGTCATATATAGAAGAGACAATTTCACAGCAGATGTCCGGGTCCTTTGACTCTTACAATCTTTCTGCTTCTTGTTCCATGATTTTTCCCAGGTCTTAGTTATAAAGGTTTTATTGAGAGATATCAGTTAGGACTAGGCACTGCATGACTATTGGTTCTCTGCATTTGATTGTGTCTTTGTCTGCTGAAAAAAAAAGTTCTTTAATGATAGGTGAGATATGTACATGGCTATGGATTTAAGACTAAGTATTAATAATGCAGTTCAAGATTAACTTTGGACAATGGCGGTAGTAGATTCTCTTCTAGGTTTCATGACCTCACCAGCTTGAGAATGTTTGTAATTTTTTTCATGACTTTGAATTTTCAATCTTAGAACTGACTTCCTAAATTTAACCCAAAGGCATTTATGGAATGCTACTGATGGGTATCAAACTACATTTCATTTTTATGTCAGATTGACAACAACAAAAAAACCAACCAGTTGATTTCCATACTACCATAAGAGACAGAAAACCCAGATTGAAGAGGAGACTGGGTATCAGATGGCATCTGAGGAAAGGAGGCCCTTCATACCATATTTTATCTGGAGAGGAAGGCCATGGTGATTACATTGAAGTAGAAGATAAATCTAAATGTTCCGCCACTTCCATAAATGCTGCCAGACTATGAAGACCTGAACCACCAAAGACCATCTTAGGAGAGTGTTTCATGGTTAGTCTGAAATATACTTCAGTTCTCTGTACTGCTTGCACTTCTACCCAGTTTATATCTCTTTAATTATAATGTTTTATATATCATTATGTGTTTTATTTCTTCTTCATTATAACCTCTATACAGTATATGAATATTATTTAAAAAATATCACTTAAATATCATATATAAGAACATATAAATATGTGATATATATATATATATATATATATATAGAGAGAGAGAGAGAGAGAGAGAGAGAGAAAGAGAGAAAGAGAGAGGAAAGATAATCAGGAGTTCAAAGATAGCCTCAACTATACAGTGAATTTGAGACCAGTATGTGTTGCATGAAATCTTGCCTCGAAATAAATAAATAAATAAATAAATAAATAAATAAATAAATAAATAAATAAGCAAATAAACAAATAAATAAATTAATTAAATAAAACATGAGCCCACATTGCCTGGAATTTGATTCACAAACGCTATACTTGATAATACATTTTTAACATATTTCCCTATAGCATTTCTTTCTAAACAAATGTGGAGTAGAAGTGTTCTACTGATCTATCTCTGTTAGTTTGTTAGTATACACTTACCAACTCCAGACATAGTACCGGATGCTTGCAAGGAATTATGTCTAATATTTATCATCACGAATGTTTATTATTTCATACGTGAAACTTGTAAGTGGGTAATTGTATTCATCAAAGTTCTGCATTAGAAAATCTCAGACAAGCAGCCAACAACACGGCCTGACAGGGCTGGCACAGCTGCTGGAGACTCAGGTCTTTCTCATTCAGGCCTGGTCACTTGAGTTCAACCACTAGACCTCTCGTAATGGTGGATTGAGAGAACTGACACCACAAGTTCTCCTGTGACCTCTACATTTGACCACACATACTTGTGTGTGTGCACATTTGCACACTTGTGTGTGTGCACTACCCTCCACATGCACAAAATAATAAGATAAATTTTCAGGGAAAAAGAATACAATGTCTGTGCCCTCACACACATCGATGCTTACACTGATATAAAGAGAACCACGTCTGCGCCCTCACACACATTGATATTTGCATTGATATGAAGAATACCATGTCTGTACTCTCACACACATAGATATTTACATTGATATGAAGAGTTTCATGTCTGTGCCTGTGGCAGCCATTTCATGGTCAACCGCGAGTCACGTACACTGCAGTCTGTTAATTTGTAACTAACTGCGGGTCATGTAGACCGCAACCTGTTGATTTGTGGAGTGGCACAGAACTCAGGGCTCTTTCATCCTGTACCAGGATGTTCCTTGTTGACTCAGAGATAGGCTTCTGTATTTTCTGTTACCTTAGAGACAGGATTCTCTTTCCTGTGAGAAACTGATTTGTGTAGGTTAAGCATTACCATGGAGATGTGGGAGGTCGACTGGAAATCCCCTGTTACTGGACTATAAAAGTCCTGTGCACTTTAATAAAGATTGACACCTTGATCAGAAACTTGTCTTGGTGTCCCTTCTTGTGTTCTTTGTCTCTTTTCTTTCCCAGCCCCTGGCCAGGTGGTAACCAGTCGTGCTTCGCAGGCTACCGCATGTGCCCTCACACACATTGATGGGTTTGCCCATTTTTCATGCAGAATTGACTGTTTGGTTTTTTTATTAAATTTATTTTTTATTTATAATACATCCTGATCCCTCTACTCTTTCCCACCCTCCACTCCTGCCAAACCCCCCATCTCTCCTCTCCCCCAGAAATACCTCATACTTCCCCTCAGAACAGAGCAGGCCTCCGGAGTTACTACTGAAACAGGGCATATCAAGAGGAGACAAATTTGAGCTTTAACTGGAGAAGAAATAGTCTTTTTCTGTTCTTCAGCAGCCTCCTAGGGATAGACAAGACCCGGATAGATGATAGAGGCCTGTTTTATTTATTCTGTTATTTAGAAGATTAATCACATTTAAATAGTGTTTCAGACACACACCCCAAATAATCTTTGCCAAATCCTTGTGTATTTAGTAGTTCACTAAACTTAAACTATAAAAATAACTACCAACATAGAATTGTCCTTTATTTTCACAGCTAGAAACTAAGTCCTAGGAAGGTGGAGTATGTGTTTAACCATCACGCAAAGTACCTGAACTCAGTGTCTTTTGAAGAATAACTTTCCCATTGCCCATTGTGTTTACCTCATTGTTTGTGTTGCTGTTGTTTTGGTATCTAATGGTAACCACAGAATACACTAGGGAGTTGCATTTAACTGGTAATCATAAGAGGAACTGGAATTTTTCTTTTGTATGAAGTGAGCATCTTGGAGAATATTAGCTTTTTTATCTCAATTTGGACCTGATCATTTCTATTTTACTTATTCTTAATTAGCCTACTGTACTATTGTATTCATTCAAAGCATGGTGAGGACAGTGGTTCCTTTAAGACAGTGTAAGAGGATCCCATGTACCAGGTAGACTCTCAGGTTCTTACTACAGTGGAACAAGATAGGTATAATGAACATGTTATTCTGAGCTATTTTAGTATTAAGAACAAAACATCAAATATCATAGAGAATTATGATCTTTCTGGGGCATGTGTGTTCTCGTATCTAGGAAGCATTAATTACCTAATCACACATCTCTGCACATTAACTTAAATGGCTTCTGAAATAGAAGCATGGTCTACTGTAAATCTTGAAAAACAAAAATTTAATAAAGCTAATGACTATGGTTCTCATAAAAACAACAATCAATGCTATAATGCCTTTAATGCAGGGTAAAAATATGTTAATTTGATTATTTTTGAGCACTTGACTTGTTTTCAAAATATGTTGGTATTGACCTACTCAATATAGAGCATTTTATGTATAATGAATGAGAATTTAGATCGGTAAATGTTCTCCTAACCTCTATGTTTTGTTAAACATTCACTACTGTAGCTCCTACTCAGATAAAGAACAGTTCATTACCACAGAAGTTTTTCTGGTGTGCTTTGCAGTTAATGCTCTCAACTCCATTACTCTGAGCCCCCAGCAATGACTGCACTTCTTTCTAGCAACAAAGGTAAAGGTTTTCATTTTTAGGCTCTCTCAGATGTGGGAACCTGCAGGAAGTGTACGTGGATGTCTGGCTCTCGTGCTCTTCTGTTTTCTTTCATTCAAGACAAAGTGTTTTTGAGATCTTCCTGTGTTGTTTCATGTCCTGATGGACTCCAAATTATGATAGTCTGACATGGACAAAGAAAAACCATGTGAGAAGATGAATGAGAGAATGGATAGTTGGTGGAAGGTACAACCACTATTGTCTGTCTTGCAGTGGGATTATAAAAATATATGCTTCTTGTTGACATTTGATGTTATGACACAGGATGGTTAGTTTAAGATGAAAATACCATTCTTTTTTCCATGCAATAAGCATAAATCCAGGAACTATTTAGTTTTCTACAGAATGATGTGATTGAGAGACTTATATATAGTGGCTAAGGACCAATAGCCCCTCTAATGAAATAATGCATGTATATCAGTATTATACTTTAAAAAACAATGAAACCATTAACTGCACTTATGTCTTTGATATCCAGTATTGTTTTATTTTATTACAGTGGAAAGTGAAAAACAAACAAACAAAAAAAGCATCCACATTTAAGATAGAGACTGACAATCAGATGCTTCTCTGACAGTAATGAACAATGTAAACTTCATGTAAGTATTGATTACTGAATAAGGGAAAAATATTGTCACATACTAAAACAATGTTCTAAGACAAGTTTCTGCATATGCATGTACTTCAGCATCTGTGAGTGATAACTTCAATGATAACTGCAGACTGGTCTAAAAGCAAAATTTGTCAATTTCATCATGGTTTGCATCATCTCATTCCATTGCTAACATTATAAAATTAACAACATTTATGCATAAAGTCTCATCATTACCTTCAACACAAATGTCTTCATTAGGTAAAGAAACTAAAGGCTCTGCCTTGTACTTGAATCCAACCATGATATAAAAAAGTGGGAATGTTACTGAAGTCCTGAAAATAGAAGGTATTTTCAACTTTATTCTTGTGTCAGGAAAGGAATAGCAAAATTAAACAACTTAGAATTTAAATGCATCTTAGTGTAGCTTTGCAATCTATGATTAAGAACTAATGTACATGGTAATAAATACCTTTCTTGATAATTTAACTAAGCTACAGCTTGCATAAAATTCTAAAGGAGAAATAACTTCCAGGATAGCTTTCTTTCCTTAACTATGTTTGGTGCTGTTCTCTATTGATTTTCCTTTTTTGACTTTCCTATTTGAACTTTAAGAACCATACTGTTTCTAGTGGAGTATACTATAGTGATTCATATTAATGATTTTAACATAAGTTGGTTGGTGCTTAATTTGGTTGCATTCATTTATAAATTGTTTCATCTATTTAAATAATATTTGCTCCAAAATATATTCAAATTAATATTTCCTGTGAATATTTAAATATTTGAGCATCTCTTTCTTCCTATTGCCATATCGACACAGCTACATTGCTTACTAAGAAATTGCAGTCTAAATAAACTTAAAAACATGGACTTTACGGTACAGTATTGTTCCTTCAAAATATATATATATATTTCTTTAAATAGTGTTTGCTGTGATCTGATTCTAAACTACAGAAACAATGCTAATATTAAAGCAACGGACCATATTTGCAAAGCTTTGTGATCAGATTTTGCTTAATGGTGTGATTACTTGAATACTTTTAATGGTATGATTACATGAATATTTCGGTATTATTGTTTTTCTTTCAAATTGATTATTCAAGAGATTATAAAGCACTTTGAAATACCTGACCGAATAAGGAAAATTAGAAGCTATTTGCAATAGTTTTGCATAATGTTACCTGAAAAACACCTCACACATAATCATCGGTTATAAATCAAATTTGCAATATGCCTGAAATTCTGAAGGATATGTGATAAGGATCTGTTCAGGCATTCTCTCCCAGATCATTCAGAGACACACTAAATATGTACCACTGCAAATCTAATAACAATACTTAAGGATTATTAGAATTCTCATTGAAATTCACTGATTTTCCACAAAAGGGTTATATGTGAAGAAAAAGTATAAATCGGTTAGATGTCATTTGTAAGAAAAAAAAATGAAAGATTCGAATGGTAGCACTGAGGGCGATGGACCTGTGGAGCTGTTCATTTCAATGAAGAGGAAAGTGTGCTGCTATTGAAGATGTCAGAAGGTCCACGTTATGTAAGGTTATTGCTTTTCCTTACATAACAATAACACGGTGGTTGGTGCTGAAAACGTTATAATAGTAAAGGAATAGCATATGAATAAATGATGAACTTGTTGGGACCAACACAACATAAAAAGTACAGGCATGCATCAGGAAAGTGTTTTTTTATGCTAAGTAAAAACAGAGAATTTTAATTCCAAGATGCCATTCTAATGCTTTACATGTTTTTAACACATTTTACATATGAAGCTCACACAAGTGATTTTCCTTGAGCTATAAGGTTGATCAGTGACCCACAAGGATGTCAGTGCAGTACAGGAGTTCTTTATAATCAGACAAATGGAATGGTTCCTGTGAAACCTGAGAGCAAGAGAGGAGAGGAAGCAATGAAGAAACAACACTCTGTTTGCTGTTTTTCCTTGTTAGTCAAATAGGAAAATTGTCATTGCCAATAAATATAATACTTCTAGAACAATAAAGATGAGAACTCACCAAGTATGAGATAACTTCTCTCTTTCACCTACATGCATACACATATATAAATTTACACACAGAGGCATGGCCAAAACCATGTGTGCATAGTCACTATGATCATAGATATCCAAGGACAAAATAACAATATTTTTGATAACTACACAGCAGTCTAATAGCCTAGACAATGATAATTTAAAATTCATGAGATTATTTCCTCAATTTGATCCTAGAAAAGTTTCTTTGTATCCAGGCAGAAGCCCAGGGCCTCTCTGTATGTAACATCAATAATTACGGTGCCATTTTGTACTTACCTGTGCTAATGCTGGCATCCACTGCTATGGCACAGAAACACACACAGAATTTAAGTGGTTTTTGTCACAGTGCCTGTGCTATTGAAAGTGCCAATCAGTGGATCATATTTCCTGCATGCTTTACAGAATAGACACAGACATGTAGTTGTCTATTGCATTTATAATGGGCACCAGTTCATTAGCACAGATTACCTGTCATGTTCTGACCCCTTTTTCCAGAGCCCTGTGATTCCCTACCTCCACAATGTGAGTGGTTTTGTTCTACCACTGCTCCTAGCATGATCCCTTTCCTTACCATAGTTTGGAAACAATTAGAGCAGTCAGCGATGCATTGAAACCTTTGAAAGTATAGATCAAGTTAAATCTTCCTTTATGTAGGTTTTTCTCAGGTCTTCTGCTGCAATTATGAAAAGCCACATGTCACATCATGTGAGGTGACATACTAGAGGCCACTTGTCTTCTTCCTCCCTGAGTCAGTGCTGTCCATCATTCCAGTGGGGAGTTCAGCTCTAGCCTCTGTGCCAGTAGAGGTGATATACTTGATGGCAGGCTATTGGGAAGTTAGGTTCCTGCCACTATGCCACTGGAGGTGATATACTTGACTGCAAGGCAGGTTAAAGATGCTATCACCTATTGTGGTCAAAGAGGTCCACTCGGTGTCAAAATCTCGTCAGATCTTTTTCAATTAAATGTGACATATGTGCAGGCCAGTCCCACAAATGAACCCATTGCATGGTTATGCTAACAGAAAATCTTAATTGCACAGTCACAAATATAAAAGAAGTATGCCTTTTTACCTGTAATTTATTTAAAATCTGGCAGGAATTTGCAGAGTTTACTTTTCTTTTATAAAATGAGTGTAGAGAATAGTTCAACACTGCAGTCCACAGAGTCATCTGGTTCACAGATTTCTCTATGCCCTTAGCTCCCACTGACAGTTAATACTTCTGGGGGAAAAAAATCATTGCCATTGCCAACCTACAATCTGTGCCCTCAATCATCTTAGGAAGAAGGAAGTCAGAACACTTTCTCTCCCTGAGACTTTCTTTTCACTAAGGAGGTAAAGTGCCCCGTCTGCCTCTCTTAACTCTTAGTCACAGTTCCTTCTTTAGAGCACATAAGGGAGTAAAACCTTCCTGTAACTCAGGAGTCTCATTCTCTTACCTGGAGAATTTTAACCTTGATGAGCTTGGAAGCTGATGAACCCTCTTGCTGCTTGAACACACTGGTGTTTGCTTACAGGGCAGGAAGTTATCGGAGTGCAGATTTTGTCTTGTAAACGTTTACTCATTAAAGAATCCATGCTTCAGTATATGCTGCATAGCATAGTACCAATAGCAGGCTAAACTTTTTTCTTTTAAGTGTCATAGAAGTGAATTTCTTTTTTATTTTTGAGATTATAATGTATTTTCAACATTTTTGCCTTGGCTCTTCTTCCTCTAAACCTTCACATATACCACTTCCTGTTCACCTTCAAATTAATGGACCCTACCTTCATCATTGTTATTAAATGCATATATGTATATATTCACACACACATATTCCTAAATATAACCTGGTCAATCCGTATAATGTCACTTGTGTGTGTGCGTGTTTTCAAAATGGACCACTTGACACTGGACAACCAATCAGTGTGCTCTTCCCTGGGTCAGACCACATCTCTTGCTCTCAGCTTTTATCAGTTGCCTGCCATTCTTTGTAAGGTTGAGACCTTGTGGTCTTTTCCTTGTTCACTATAACATGGACATTGGTGTCCTCTCAATTCAGTTCATCTACGACCAAATTGATGAGACTTTACTATGCTTCTGACATCACTGGAAGGTACAATCTCACAGCAATCCCCACGACTCTCTTGGAGTTACAATTTTTCCAGAACTTTCCCACAATGCATATCAGTCTTTACTGATATATTTAGCTATCATCACCATTGTTTATGGTCTATTGGCTATATTCTTCTTAGTCCTGTGATCACAGGAGTAACATTAGCTTTCATTGTCCAAGTGAGGCAAATTTTTCAGACTCCAATTATACTACCTTCTAAACCTGAATATTGAGAATTTCCCCTTTTAGTTTACCATAAACTCACATAAATGAGGCTTTTACATATTGATGGCTCTCCTACTCCTGCCCTAAATTAGATATAAAATACTATACTCACCAACTCCCATTTTCTAGGTATAATCTAACACAGTCATAGAAGAAAGCTTCCATACAAGTTCTCTCTCCCTGTGTACATGTCCTTATACCCAGACCTGCTTCTTTTCAGGTCTTTAAACCCATATAATTATCAGTTTATAGCCAGCTACTTGATTACAACATATACACACTACTGTGATATAGCTTGGAGGACAAGGCCTCCTTGAAAGCCGATGTGTGCTCTCCAGGCGGCTGTCCACTGTGAGGTACGTCCCTTTATATCAATGTACTTCCAGAATTAAAAAGGAACCTAGGCAAATATGCAGTATTGTGAATGAACTCTTCCCTGTTGACTAGTTTGCAGAAACTACTCATCCCACCCTGCCTGTCAGACGAATTGTGTTTTGTTGGAAGAAGAAAGAACCTGATGTAGTTTTCGTCCCCATTATAGAGTACAAGTGAGCAGTAACTGTATCTGGAGAGTCCTGCAGAGCCACAGGTTCCCATCCAGAATACTGGCTCCTGTGCAAGGAGGGATCAAGCCACTTGAGACATTTTTTAATACATTTTTTTGGGGGAAAGTCACCACTGGCTTTCCTCTGAAATACTTTTTTCACTTCATGTTAGTTGATAACTCTCCAATTCATTCCATTTTACTTTGAATAATAGCATTCAAAGATCCTCACAATTCTAAAATGGAACACATCTGAGGCTGCCCGCTACGGGGATAGAACATGAAAAGGCATCCGAAACGTTTGAAATGGAAAATGAGGGGGAAAATAAAAACCTGTGCAGATCAAACTGCATTTCATGTTCGATTTTTTTCTCCAAAGAAACAGACTTCCTGAAACTACTTTTCCTAAGTTGGTTTTAAGTTTCTATTGGTCAGTATAAGATAATTGACAATCATCAGCTGTTTTCCACAGCTCTCAGAAAAGCCAAAAATAAAAAGGGAGCAATGAAAGTGTCTTTAAAATACTTTTGTTTTTTATTGTTTTTTATTATTTTATTTATTTTTTGAGGCTTATTCTGCAATCCAGGCTAGCCTGGAACCCACGATATTCCCCATATTGTCCATGAACGCTTGCCAGTCCTCCTGCCTCAGTCTATCAGGTTTCCGTGTTCCAAGCATGAGCTCTCACACCTGCCTTATCATCTGTGCAGTCACACATTTGTCGCAAATGCATTTCAATCATTAGAATCTGGGAATTAGCACAAACTGGTTCATTTTGTAGCCCACGAGTGCCCTAGTGGTTGCTAAGTTAGAGAAGAAAATGAAACAAGATGTTCAAACACTGATGACATTTCTTTAAAAATATACTTGCTTACTTTTTTATTTGTATGAGTGAGTGTGTGCCTGCATGAACTCATGAGCACTATACAGCACAGTTTTCACAGAAGAAATATGTGAGACTTGGATCTCTTTGAAATGGAGGTACAGATCATTGTGAACTGCATGATGTTGGTGCTGGCAACACGTGTCAACTTGACGCAGCTGCACAGAAGAAACCTCAGTTGGGTAATTGTATCACATTGGACAATGGGAAAAAATTCAGGGCATTTTCTTGCTTGCTAGTTTACGTGGGAGGCTGGAGCCAACTGTGGGTGGTACTGTTTTTGGGCACATGGTCCTGGGTTGTAAAAGCAAGAAAGCTGAACAAGTCCAGGAAAGCAAACCAATAAACAGCAGTCCTCCATGGTTTGTGCTTCAGTTTCTGTATCCATATTTCTGTTTTGAGTTCCTGTTGTAGAGTCCTTCAGTGCTGGACTGCCATCTGTAAGCCAAAAAAATCCTTGGCTCCATTAAGTTGCTTTTAGTCATGTATTAAACACACACACAAAAAAAGCAAGCTTGAATAGAAATTTGTACCAGAGATTGGGCTAGGGCTGTGAAGGAACCAGGCATATTGTGTCATTGGAGGATTCAGTGTTTGGAACTTTGGTTAGAAGACAATGAGCATGATTCTGTGAGAGCTTAGTAGACAGGAAGACTGAAGGAAATGCAAACAGCCAGACGGTAGTGGCGCACACCTTTAATCCCAGCACTTTGGAGGCAAATCCAGGTGGATTGGATCTTTGTGAGTTCAAGGCTAGCCTGGTCTACAGAGGGAGTTCCAGGATAGCCAGAGTTAACAACAGAAAAACCCTGTTGTAAGAGAGAGAGAGAGAGAGAGAGAGAGAGAGAGAGAGAGAGAGAGAGAGAGAAGGAAAAAAATAATGGAGGCTTGGCTTGTGAAGTTGCAGAGGAAGGCAGAGATTCTATTTGATTGATTTTGTATGTCCTATAGAAGTAAACATTTGCTTTTGCTTTACTGGGACAACAGCCAGGGCTCACTGTGTAGACCATACTGGCCTTTGACTCACAAATTCTACCTGCCTTTTGTGACTTCTGAGTACTGAACTTAGATCCTCATGCTTTGAATACAGGTCCTTCTACAACTTAACCATCCCTTCAGACCCCTTTTCATGAGTTTACATGCATACTTTACAATTTTAGTAATGATAGATTTTATATTATGCCACAAGACACTGGACCTTAATGTTAAACTGAAGCTTTATATTAGTTGAATAACTAAGAGCTGGAGAATGGGGAGATGAGAAGGTCCCTAGCTCCTGAAAACAACTATTCCACGTTCTGCTTCTGAAATGTTTGTAGGTAAATGGATGGGTAAAGAAAACACGATATGTTGTTTATAAATGTAATATCACTCAGCTGTAAACATTAAGGGTTTCCAGTCAGGTATAGCATCATGGTAAGTATTAAAGAGATCACAATATATGAAGCCAGTCTGACAGTGGAAAACATACTATTAAAGTGCACTTTCATGAACAGCTTCATAATATTTTTAAATTACTGAACAGTAAGGCTGACTTTTATACAATCATCGACATATTAAAACAACCATAGATCTCTTGTGGGGGTGCTCACAAGTGAGGATCCAGAACAGTCCCATCAATTCAAATCCATTCCTCCACTCTCATTTCAGTATCATGCCCACACTCTGTGACAGGCACTGTTCTGTTTTATTTTTCTTCTATTAGTGGCACTGTTAACATTTGAAAATTTTGTCTAATTTTAAGGGATGCTATGTGTAGGTTTTCAAAACTGGTTTCCTTTCAGTTTAGTATCTTTAAAACCCATCCATATTGTGTGTATGCCTACAAACTCATCTCTGTTGAGTACCATCCCCATGTAAAGGTAAGCAGACCTCTACTACTGTCGCAGTAGACGAACTACTTCAGTATAGTGGTGTGTATATTTTCAGGGGCAGTTTTTCATGCATGTGGAAGTACACTGCATTTGAATGATTATTGTCTTAAGTAGTAGTTCATGTTTTTCATAACCAAATAAATCATAAACTAAACAATGTTGCAGGGTGATCTGTCCTTCGACATTCTTACCAGTTCTCTGAAGGATTCTCTGATGACAGAAGTTTTACAACATGTTTTGTGAGTATGTCTTAATAATTAATAATTAAGAAATCAAGTATGCATTGTTTTAATAGCATATTTTATCCACCAATTGTTTTTAATTTTGATAAAACCCCATTTGAAATGTTTGAGTCACACATTTTTTTTTTTCAAATCTAAAAAATATTTTTTCCTAAATCACACTACAATGTTTCCTTCTTATTAATTTGCTCTAAAAGTTAAATAGCTTCACTCTTCTTTTAATCTATTTTGAGAATTTTTTTTGGTCTGAGGAATGCCATTTAAGTCTCAGTTACCATGTTTTGGTATAATATTTTTTCTAAAGTGTAAAATGAGCATTTATTCTTTCTACATTGAAATTATGTTGTCAATTTTTCAGGAAGCTCTCAGCCATATCTGTGGGTCTATTTGGGACTGTGTTCTATGCTATTGATTTGTCTGCCCATTCTTCTCAACTTCTTACTGGCTGGGTTACAATAGCTTCAGAGGAAGCCTTAATATTGGGCAATGAGAGCACTGAAATTAATTCTCCTTTTGAAAATTGCTTTGGCTGTTCAAACTACCTTTCCTTCCCATATAAAATTTACAACTGTTTGACTCCAGCTATAAAAACTCTTGTTGCTAGAATTTTGATAGTAATTAAATTTATTGCCTCAAGTGGGGTTTAGAGGGTTTCTGTACTGAATCTTATAACTCACGAACCCTGAAGTTCTCTCTAATTACAAAGCTTTCTGTGATTTATTTCATCAGCATTTTGTAAGTATTCTAGGACAAAGATCGTGTATGTGTTTTGTTGGAAAGTAACTCTATTATTCCATTTTCTTTCAAGTGTTTTAAATGATACTGTTCTTAGAAATTAAGTATTAATAGCTTACTTCTAATATGTAGATATATAATTGATTTCAGTATGCTGACCTTGTCTGTATCCTGAATGCTTTCCAAGTTTACTTGTAAGTTTTATGCCATTTTTATAGAGACATTGGATATTTTACATGAGCAATTTTGTCATATATTAATATGAATGATGTTAGCACTTGGATTATGATTAGTATGTCTTTTATGTCTTTCCCTTGTCTTACTTCACTGGTGTGATCTCACCATCTCAGGTGAGTATGGTGATGAGAAGGAGCAACCTTGACTTAGTATCACAGTGTGAAGTCTTTCAGTCATTCCCCATTAAGTACTAGATTGCCTGTGCTTTGATTGATGTTTTGCATTACTTTGAAGAATTTCTTTTCTATTACTATGTATTGAGGGAATTTTATCATTAATGGGTATTGAAATATCAAATGCCATTCTTCCATATTGACTAATAAAGTCATACGATTTTACTACTAATAATAGGCATGGAATTGATTAACTATGAATAGCAAGCTTGTAATTTTAAGATAAACTCTAATTGGTTGTAGTGTATTATTTTATTAAACACAGGTAAATTTTATCTATCAATTCACTTGGTTTTTTCTATGTTCTTGAAAAATATTAGTCTGTTTCACTTACCTTTTGAACACGGATTTTAAATTGGTGTACAATGATAATTTTATGTGTCAACTTAAAGACTTAAAGGACCTGATAACTCTTAAGATTTAATTTATGGGAAAAGTTGAAGGTATTGTAAAGTGTTTGCATAAAAACTGGTAGAATATGTGAAGATTGGCCCTTATTTTCAAGGATAGGAAAGACCTAATCCATCGAGAATGATAATATAGTAAATGAAATGTTCTTTCTCTGTCCTCTGGTTAAAGCATCAGACATCCAAGCTCTTAAATAGAGAAGCCTTTGTACATGAAACTAATTAAACTCCTGGCCTTCTTGGATCTGCAGTTAAGCAAGGGCATCTCATCCTATAAATCACATGAGGCAATTTCTTTAAGTCTCTTAGAGATTTCATAGAGTTTAACCTATTGATTTCCTTCTTTAGAATATTGACTGATACACAGACTAATGCTGACCTCATAATTCACCTCACAAAGACAACTGGGAAATATCTCATGTGTTCTGTTGCCTGGAAGAGGTCGTGTAGATTAGGAGCCTTTCTTAGACAATTCATTAGCAATTTTTAGTGACACCATGTGAGCTCAGGATTTAGATTTTAGAAGAATTCAAATTCTGAATTTACTATCATTAACTACTAGTTCTACAACTATCCAAAGTTATGCACTGGGTAAATTTTAAAGCTCTGTAAACTCTCAAGTACTGTCCCATTTTAAGCCCAATTATGTGGCCAAAATTTTGTTTGTTTGTTTTCATTTTTTGAGATAGGTTTTCTCTGTCATAACTCTGACTGTCCTGGAATTCACTCTGTAGACCAGGCTTGTCTAGAACTTACAGAAATCTGTTCTCTTCTGCCTCCCAAGTGCAGGGATTAAAGGCCAGTTGATGTGTCCAAATTTTCATATTTAGAGACTTTAACATCTATTTTAACATCTATTTATTCACCTTTGAATATCAGTGAGGTCTGTTATGAGATCTAGTCTCACTTCTGAAAGTTATGCATTTTCTAATACCAAGTTTTAATGAAAATATTAGATTTTTAATTGTTTAAAATATTTTCATGACTTGAATTTTATATTAGTCATCTGTTTCTCCAATTGCATACAAACCCACTTCTGTTCCATTGTGTGTGTGTGTGTGTATGTGTATTATATTAAATAGGCATATATGCATGATATATATGATGCTGAACTTCTGATCATTGTGCTTGTACTTCCTGGGTGCTAGAAGTACACGTATATACTACTATATCAAAATTTAGGCAGTTCCAGGGACTGAATCTAGGGCTTACTGCATGTTACAAAATAACTCATCTGTCAGCATAATTGCATCCTCAAACATTTCAGTTTCTGTTTCCACTACATTTAAGAGAACACTTTGTGTGTCTGGTATTTCTGTGTGAATATGTGCACATGAGTGCAGGTACTAATGGAGATAAGAGACATCAGATTCCTTGGAGCTGAAGTTACACATGGCTGTTGGTTACATGATGTGGCTTCTGGGACTGAACTCTGGTCCACTGAGAGAGCAGTATGCTATCTAACTGCCAATCAAAAACGGGTTATACTTTTGCTATGCTCCACTGTACTGCTGAGCAGCCAGACAACTACATCAAAATTTATATGAGCCATGTTAAGAATTCAATTTAAGTGAAATAATCATGCAATTCTTACTGTGATTTCTCCTTTGACCTATGTGACATTTGGGTATCTCTTGTTTACTTAAAAATATTGTGTTTTTTTTCTTGTTCTCTAATGTCCAGATTAGGAAAAAATTTTTTGTCACTGACTGCTGCTCAAAATTTTTTTTTCATTACACTTAGCATCTGAACTAGAACATTATCCTTTGATATATGTGGTTCCTACTATCATGAGGAAAGTGGAGAACAGTTGCTACTTCCTTAAAATTATGCCTGATCATTGGAACCAATAACATTGCTAGATATGTCCAACCTTAAGTGTTTGAAGAACTTCTTGCTTTGTCTTCTAATTTTCGCTTCTGTTTCTAATTCAATCTACATTTCATCAGCAGGGATCTGTTTCAGTATTTGCCTTTTCTTTCTCATTCAGATTATTTATCAGAAGCAGGATTTAGCAGTATTGCATGAATAGCAAAATACCTATTTGTTTCTTGGCTCCTCACATGATATGTGACACATGGACAACTGTATTGTAACCCTTTCCAATCCCTTCTCAGACTGGAGTAAACAGTATGTATTATGAATTCTTTGATCACTCTACAGCTCCTTCATATTATTCTACTTTAGTTAAGATGCCAGATCTAAATATATTTGGAGATAGAGCCAAGTTTTGCTTGACTTTGTGTTTGGATCAGTCTATAATTATCTCAAGAAACTTGTCATTTTTTTTCTGACACCAGAATGATTAGTTTTTCACAAAGTGATAATAAACATTTTCTCCAGTTTTGAAAGGTTGAGGAGATTCTGAGTAGCTAAGGTAATGGCGGTGTCATTTCAGATACATCAGTTTCTTACAATATCTTCCTAGTTGTCCAATCAGAGGCCTGCATTTAAAGTCATCAGTTTTTGTATTGGCAGGATGTAAAGTCAGTTGATAGGACCGATTACTGGGATTTACCATGCCCATTTTTTCAAGAGATGAGAGCTCTGTAGTAGATGTAGTCTCTGATTTTCATTAATTTTTTAATATTAGTCCTATTTCTTTATGACAAAAATCAGTAATGTTTGCTAAAAAATGTAATTAATACAGAGACCCACCCCTGGACAATGTCCAGAGAATAAGAGACCTTGAAACAATCAGTCCTAAGTGGGATGTTTTCATTGACCATAAGCCCCCTCGGGACTCAGAGTACTATGCAGAAAAGGAGGTAGAATTTGCAAGAGCCAGAGATGACACCAGGACAGCATCTTCCAAACAGAACAGTACTGACACATATCTGAAATCACAGAAACTGAGGGAGCATGCAGAAAGCCTGCACAGGTTCAAGCCAGATGAGATCCCAATGCTGAGAGTAGGAAATGGACACAATCTTCCATCCCTTACAAGGAAGGTATCTGCAATTGACATTCAATTACCAAAACAAGAAAAAAACAGTAATTTTCTCCAATGGAGTCGCACTGGATATATTAACCACACTTAAAGATCTCATGCCCAGCAGTAAATGGTCAATACAGAATGAACTCTAGTATTTTTGTCCCATGGTTATATTTGGGCATTTATTTTCTTATTGTTCCTTTGCTTGCACATCATGGTTTCTGATTTATGTTTTTATGGGTTTTGTTTGTGTATATGCGTGTATATGAGTGTTTCTTCTTTTTTTTCTTTTTAAATTTTGTTTGTATTTGTTTGCCTATTTGTATTCTAGAGAGCAAGAAAAAAATAGAACACAGGGTGCCATGGATGGGAGGTGGGGAGGTCTGAGAGTTATATGTATACACATATCTGAGGAGTACTTTATCTATTGTTTTCCTTTCATTATTCCATGAGTCCTTTAAACTCTTGAGCCAATGCTCATATTGATGTGGTCATTTCTTCCGACATCGTCATCCTACAATCTCATGTGTGAGGTTTAAACAATGACATTTCAAATGTGTATGCAGAGAGCCGCAATGACCTCTATTTTCACTAAAGGAAGTGTTTGCCTCCAACCTCCAGCAACTGTTTTTCCAGTGCATATCAGGCACCAAAAATTAAAATCTAAGCTTTCCATAACACAACAGTGAGATGTAATTTGTACTAGAAAGTTTTTTTTATCATAAAACATTATTTATAGGAAGGATAGTGTGAGTGTGAGAAGAACATAAAGAAGAATCTGGACTGTTGTGTAAGTCTCACTATCCTCCCAAAATGGTAGAGGCTCTGCAAGAGAGTTATCTAAAGGCAGGAAAAGCTCTGTCTGCTGACTGTACAGAAGGGACTTTTAAGGGAATCTGGGTGGCACATTAGTGAATACTGTGATTGCTATGGCGTTCATTTGTTCTAAAGCATTATTATTCCTAATTATTATGGTTTAATCTCTTTGCAACATATGGACTGATGTACTGTCTGCATGTTAGTGTCCTTGCCTACTTTAAGCTATCTTTTGACTTGTGAATAAGTATATTTCTGTAGTAATTTAAATATTATCAGCCATGTGTGACATAGCATGACTTTAACATATACCACCTTTATTCCTCTCCATGAAGAATCAGTCTTTTTTTCAAACCAGTCTAAAGAACTGCAGCATACATTGTTGCCATATTCTGCAAATACATGTATTTCTCTTCTCTGACACATTTTGTTATCATATACAGTACTATAGTATACACTATAGTATAATATAGTACATTATAGTATATACTGTAGTACTGTATATGACACTACAATTAGAAAGCATTGTTTTCATTGAAAAACAACATGTATATTTGTATATTCTATGAAACTCATACTGTGTCTTCATCAGTGTTTCTGCACTGAGACATTTATAGGAGATATATTCCTCCATGGCAAAGCAAACCTGTGAGTTCCTTTGATGAAAATAGAATCGTGTTAAACCCTCCCAGATTTTCTTCTTCTGCAATGTCTTTATTTCATCTTAACATGATAAAGATAATTTCTCTGGCTGAGCAATTCTAGGTCAACAGTTGTTTATATCCCAAACCTGAGAGAATTATTGCTTTGCCTTTTGGCTTTCGTTGTTGCTGCTGAAAAGGAAGTCACTGTTTTGATATTTCTCTTTGATTTCTATGAACGCTTCTTTATACTAACTTCCCATAATTTTATTACAGCATACCTGTACATGATTTTATTTCTTTCTCTCTTTTTTTAATATTTTGAGATTATAATGTAATTATATCATTTCCCCCTCCTGTTTCCCTCCTCCCATCCCTTACAAGTATCATCCTTGTTCTCCTTCAAATTATGGCTATTTGCCCCCTTTAATTGTTGTTGTTGTCATTGATGGTGGTGGTTTTGATGCTGCTGTGGTGGTGGTGGGTGGTGGTGGTGGTGCTGGTGGTGGTGATGATGGTGGTGGTAGTGATGCTGGTGGTGGTGGTGGTGGTGATGGTGGTGGTGATGCTGATGGTGGTGATGCTGCTGCTGGTGGTGGTGATGGTGGTGGTGGTGATGGTGATGGTGGTGATGGTAGTGATGCTGGTGGTTGTGGTGGTGGTGATGGTGGTGGTGATGCTGATGGTGGTGATGATGCTGATGGTGGTGGCTGTGGTGTATGTGTGTGCCAAATCCTAAATTCAGAAATATGAGATTATGTCACCTAGAAATGTCAGAAGACTGTTTTTTTTTTTATAGTTTCATTACCAAGGAGCCACTATTCTCCCAGGTATGTAGATTCTTGTGTTTCACCAACTCTAAAATGTTAACTCATCTTTACTCACAGTCTTTTTGAGCGTATGCACTATCTATCCCTTGCAGTTCTGTGTTACATTATGAGAAGCCTCCTAATTTCGATCACTGTACACAATCTCACTGCAATATCTTATTCATGCAAAATATTCTACACACTTCCTGTCTGTTCTTCAATTTCTTGCTGTCATGTGGAATTTACATCAGACAAATTTGTTTTTAAAATTGTCTCTTTTTCAAGCTCTAATTTTTATGTTCTCAAATAAGAATGACCACTTTAAAAATCTCTTTTATAAAGTGTTTTAATATTTTAATACATACAGATATTAATAAAAATGATTAACAGAAATAAATTCTTTTGTCTTGTATGTTTATACACTCTGTCAAGGTTTTATTGCTGATTATATTAATAGACTTGTTATTCGTGTGTTTGATACATAGAAATTCACATAATTTTTTTTCTCCTGATGATTGAAAATCTTAAAGGCAAAAATATAGGCTGTCTATACACTGCAAGGATTTGAGATCTTCTGCATCCAAGCTGGACTGCAGAGCAGCTCAGGTGCAGCATCCTGATTGGATTCCTCTATTTACCCATCGGTCACCTCACAAAGGATCACTCATCTTCAAATATACTATTCCTGTTTCAACAGTGTGTTCTTTTCAAAACTGTACCCATCCTGTCAGAAGTGGTCTCATACACAGGTACCAGTTTTTGTTTTAGCATTGTGAGTCTACATGTGTGACTGAACAAGCAACTCTGCCTGACCTAATCTATCAGCCCACAACTGTTCTGGAGTGTCTCCTATTAAAAATAATAATTTTAGTATTAAAATTACATGTCTCACAAATTTTAACATTTGTCTAGCATATCTTCTTGCTAGGAAAATCTTCACAGGTCAAATTATAAATGAATCTATTCTCAAATGAAACCATTACAGATTTTCTAGGCAGGTACTTTATGACCGAGCCATCCTAAATCAAAATCAGAATTTCTATAATGAAATCATTTATTTAATTATTTAATTATTTAACCATATGATTATTTAAGCCCTCAGGTTAGGTCAGGAGCTTGCCTTTGTCTCTTTTGTGAAATCCTCATTTTGTTTGGTTTCTTCATAGCCACACCCTCTTCCACATATTTTCTTTGATCCATTTTTTTTTTTTACACATTTTATCTTTCCCTAAGAACCACAAATGCTGAAGATTCTATGGCCTGCTGCATTGTAGACATCTGTCTTTCTTCCTCACTCTGGCCTGTGTGATCATGTTTCTTTTCATTTTCAAGCTTTTCATATTCTAGAAGGTTCTCTAGAACAAATTTCTGAATTTCACTTGAGTATTTGCCTTTGCATCAATGACATTTACCATGTAGATTTGTAAGGTTTGCAAGTACAGTGTGCCAGACACATCCCTTAACTTTTCCAAACTTGAGCTATAACCCAGTAAAAACATTACTTTACCCCACCCCAAATTTATGTTCAAGGAATTTTATTTATTTGTATAAATACTGCATCCAAATCAATTGCTAAATCTTTCAGTTTTTCTATCAAATGTTTATAAAAGTTCTCCATTTTGCTTCATCTCTGTTACACCACTGCATGCCCAGGTAACTTTATCTGTCACTCAGCTCATTATGCTAAGTCGTGCTGCCTTTCCCATTTCGCACTGCATTAGAAGCCCATAAAGGATGGTGATGTTTTTAAATGAATACTTAATCAGATAATCTTTCTATTTAAGAACTGTCAAGGGATTTCTAACTCTGTTTAATGTGATTCAGAATTTTCACCACAGCCCAAGCTCCGGATGGTGTTTTCTGTAGATACCAAAGTTCATTTCATTTCATACTTCCTTTATTGCTACATTATTTTACGTTATAACTTAATGACCATTTCCTCAGAGAGATCTTCCCTCTAAGGTGTAGTGTATCTGTGATCTCTGTGCTCGAGTTAGTATTTCTCAACCTCAACAAAGCTGCCAGCAAGAGTGGGTGATTATCAGGGGGCTACTTTCCTGTATAGTGTAGGATGTACAACAGCATCGGTGGCTTCTGTCCACTAGATGTCAGTAGTACCCCCACCTCCAATCCCCAGTGTTGTAGACCAACTCATGATATCAGGGGACTCTTGAACATTTGTTTCTGGTTTAACATGAAAATTGATTATTTTGGCACATTGATATATTGTATTATTTCTATGCATATCTGCATTAATTGCTGCAAAATTGAGCATTGTGAAATATTTCTAAAAATAAACTTTGTATAATATGCGTAGCATATAAGTATAGAGACCTTTAATTGTCAGCTAGGCATAGCACAGATTCTCTTTAAAAGGGAATATTTATTGATGACTTTCCCAAGTCAAATTTCAAGGTGGGCATTTTTGTAAGGAATTGTCTCGAACATATATATATCTCACACTCTGGACATGATCATCACCATCCACAGACAGGCAGTCCTATCTATGAAAGTACGAGATGTTTGAGTATGAAAGTGTTTGCCAAGAGTGAGACTGCAAGCAAGCAAGTCAGAAAGTAGCATTTTCCCATATTTCCTGTTTCAAGCTTCTTAGATTCCTGCCCTGACTTCTGTGGAAGTCCTTGAGAGAGAAATAGAAGCAAAATAAATCCTTTTATCTTTAAGTTGCTTTGGTCCAGGTATTTGCTACAACAACAATGAAACTAGAATACATGTATATATATCTTAAGGAACTATTCTCAAGAATTTCTGGAAAGGGTCTTATGTAGGACTCTGTGTAATGATCTGAGACTGACAGCATGTGGGGTCTATGACTGCAAAAAAACAGGTCACAGTTACAGTCTTTCCCTTTTTACTTGCATTATTATTATTATTATTATTATTATTAATTATTATTATTATTATTTGATTATAACATACTTCCCCTCCCCTTTCTCCATCCATACATCCTATCTCTACTCTCTTAATTCATGACCTCTTTTGTTTTTTACTAATTGTGATTGCATGCATATATGTACATGGATGTATATCCTAAGTATAAATGTTCAGTCAATGGTATTGCTACCTACATGTGCATTTTCAGGGCTGATTTTTTGGAACTAGAAAACAACCTGGTGTGCTTTCCCATGTGGAAGACCTCTCTCCCTTTCCCAGGTTTCCTTGGCTGCCTGTATAATTTACCTTAGAATATGGGAAGTACAGTTTAACATTGAGTCTTTAACACGTCCCTACTCCTTCAGATGCCTGTGCTGATTTTCAACTGCCAAGCAGCAATCTAGCATACTGCTAGAATTCACTGTCTGAAATATAACTGAGACACTAATATGCTGCTATGTATGTATTTCTCCTTTCAAAATGCTTCCAGGAAAACATCCCTGTTCAGTCTCAATTGGTTATTATTAGTACATTTGAAATGTGGGAATTTATGGTACACACAGTGAGAAAAAATAATATTGATAGTAGGAATTATAGCTATATTGCTATTGAGTTACAAAAATAGGAAGTCAGAAGCTGAGTATCTGCCTTGTTCTAAACTCTACTTTATGTAATTTAAGGTCTCATTCAGAAAGAAGTAATGTTAGAAGAATACAACTGACAGACTGGGGTGTGTTTCTTCATGTTTCTCAATCATTGTTAATAAGTTTTCTTCCTGGAGAAGATCTGTGTCTCTATGTGATTTCACTTGACAACGTCACCCTTTGAGGTATTGGGAGATAAAAAGACCTTCTGAATGATCATCTATGAGCATTTCTGCGCATGTGCGCACACACACACACACACACGCACACACACACACACACACACACACACACACACACAAGACCTCACAAACGTACATGTAAAGCATCTGAGATATGAGAATCTGATCTCTACACAAATGAACCTTTATTTTTATTTAACATCATTTTATAACATGCAGAGCTATGTCTATAATCTTTTATTTTTCATCAAATACAGTAACCTTTCTTACAACTGGAAAAAAAAGAATGCTACCGTTGTTACTGTTTTCCTTCCCTAGTTCATCCCAACATTTCATTCTAGTGTAGGGTTGTGCATGCACTGAATAGTCTATATTTAGCTGCAGTCAGTAGAAGTATAAGAGCCATTATATGCTATTAAGTTTGGGGTAGAATTTCAGATGCAAAAATACTTATGTATCAGAAGAAAATATGAAACATATTTTTTTTGGAAAAGAGAATTAAAAGTGACATTTTCTAGCTGTGTTAGCCTTTTCTTATAAATTACTGACTTTTATTTTACTTCTCAGTATTCCTATTTTAAACATTGTTATATGAACAAATGATATTTGGTGAAAATAAGCACAAAGAAAAAATTTAAGTAGTTAAAAGACGAGGCAAGTTGTTTGTGTTGGCAAACACTTCCACTAATGCAAGTCTACAGACAGACTTATGAAACACTCCCTTCTCTATAAGAAACATGAGAGAATTTATAATCTTCCATATGCTTAACTATTCAGTAGTGTTAAGTAGTATGCTTTATTTATTTTTTTTTACTTTTTAATTTATTTTTTCTTCTCTTGTACAATACATCCTGACCGCCACATCCTATCCCTCTACTCCTTCCAGCTCTTCCCCCATTGCCTCTCTCCCCAAGAACCACCCCATCACACCTGAGAACCCCACTTTCCCCTTCTGCTCAGAAAAGAGCAGGCCTCCCAATCGAACTGGGCATAAAGTTGAAACAAGGCCATGCTAAAGCTTCTGTATCAAAGCTGGACAAGGGAACCCAGAGGGAGAAAAAGGGTCCCAAGGGCAGATAAAAAGTTTAGAGAGCCCCTCCAACTTTTTCAAGTTCTACAGGAACACTAAGCCAGACAACCTTAAGATATATGTAGGGGACCTAGCACAGACTCAGGTAGGCTCTGTGTCTGCTGCTTCAGTCTCTGTGAGCCCCTAATAGTGCTGGTCAGTTGACTCTGTGGGGCATGTTCCTGGTGTCCTTGATGCCTTTGGTCTCTGCAATCCCTCGTCTCCTATACCTCGGGGCTCCCAAACTCCATGCAATGTATGGCCATGGGCCTTTGCATCTGCTCCCATCAGCTGATGACCCATCTAAGAGCATAGCAGAACATCATTAGGAATTGTCTCTGGGCTATCCAGTCTCATGTTCCTGGACAGCCCTACAGTGTCAGGCATGAGCTCCCTAGGGTGAGACTGGAGGTTTTGTGGCTGGATTGGTGTCCCAGTCCCAGCACTGGAAGCTTTGCCTAGTTAAAGAGCATCTCTATGCTTATGCATATGCTTCACACTGGCTGCTATAACTGTATAAATTAAAGTATATGATTGAAAGTATGATATACTAGAATTTCAAGTATGCTTGGACTAGGTACAAGTCAAAGTGTATAATATCAGTTCTGTAGCTTTTATATCCATGGTATCTCTTGAGATATGTCTTTTGCAAAAGTCTCTCTGTTCTTGCTCAAGGGTATTGATGAAATGTGCTATTTAAGAATAAAGGAGAGATGATGTTGTGTGAAATATAATTTTTGTGAACCACAAAAGGTATGCCAAAACAAGCAGTTTATCCACTAAAACTGCCATGGCCATTACTGAGTAGATTTTATATAGACTAGAAGGAAAGGCACACTGTCTTCAAATCTTCTTCAAATGTTTGTCTATGAAAATAATTTAAGTAAAATTCAATCCTTCTGCATCTTCATCTGGTGATCACTCAATGAAATTTCACGGAAACTTGGCTCATATAACAAATACAAGTTCTAATACTAATAGAACATTTGAATCTTCACTGATCTCCCAAAACTCATGAAAATTATGCTATTTATGTTATCTTCTTTTTTAAGTACATGGGGGTTTTGAGTTTACTTACAGTACATTCTCAATTATATTAGAGAATCACCTAAAAGAAGACTGAAGCACAATGTATGGAAAATAATACGTCTCCATGGCTTAGAGAACAATTCAATGCAAACTGTAAACACGTACAGCAATTAATTTAATGACATTTTAATTTAAATTTCCATTTAATTTCTACTTGTATTGTACGTTCTATAATTATGCTTATTCAATTTACAACTCTATTTGTAATTCACAGCATGCTACTAATAGGACTACAAAATATATGAATAAATGCAAACATATATATGAGTGTGCTGTTTTAGGTGCTAAACTATACAACTGATGAGTTACTATGAAAACAGGAAATTAAATAACTAGAGGGCTTTCCACATATGGGTTATTTCTTGACATTCTTGGAGCCAATATTTTACAAAATAATTCATCTAGCCATGCCACTTTTATTGAAAGACATGCAATGTCTTTAGGAGAACAAAATTTATTTCTGACAATAAATTTTAGAAATTATTTATCATATACTACCTATAAAAGAATGCTATGACATAGCCTTGTAAAAATTCTAGTAATCTGCAGATGTTAGCCAATTGATTCTTAAAATTTTGTTCATAAGTAAATGATCTAGAGGAGCAAATACAATTCCGACAAGTTGAACAAACTGGAAGGACTAAGTCCACCTGGTGTCAAAGCTGCCTGTGGGACAATAGGAAGTAACACAGAAGACTGGCAAAAATGCGTGCAGCTCTACAGTACAGATCAAAAAATGTAGGCAACTTAATACAAGTGCAGTCAAGTTATTCTTTTCAGCAATGGAACAAAAACAATTTTAAAAAAACCATAGCACTAGAACAGCTGGATGAGCATATGCTATAGATGGATAGATAGATAGTTAATTAACTAAATAGCATAAACATAGGTGTTGTACTTCCTTCAAAATATATCTCTAAAGTTGTATATCTGAGTGAAATATGCATTCAGAAATGACAATAATTTTAGAATAAAACACAAAAAACGTCTTTGTCACCTTAGGCTAGGAAATGAGTTGGAGCTCGTGAGCAAAGCATTTAGCTTTAAAAAGAAGAGGATAATTTGGAAATATTAAAGTGAAAATGTCAGCATTCTGAATGTACCTGAGAATGAAGAGTTAGAGTTCAAGAGACAAGGCCACATAAACATCTCTCAGATGAAACAATTGAGTCAAAGGTAGCCAAGAGAGTCTTATAACTCAACAATAAAAGTAAAAAATTAAATTTAAAAGTGGTTTCAAGTTCCAATGCTTTTTTTTGGCCAGAGAAGGCATATATTATAGAGAAGCCCATAAGCAGATGTGAAACATTATTCATTAGGAAATACCATATTACAGTAAGATGGAGATGCTCTGACTCATCCACTGGAATAGCTGAGATAGAAGAATTGGCATTGCCTGTCACTCGTAGGGTACAGAGTAATACAAACTTTCCTTCATTATTTTTTAGGATATGAAACCGTGTACAAATTGTGGAAGTCAGGTTGCGGGTTTCATGCAAAACTGGAAGGTCTAGCAATCCTATTGTTGAGTATTTTCATAGATGATTTTAAAAATAGATTTGTATATCAACATGTAGATACTGTAATATTTATACTTGATGAATAGTGTCAACAATCAAGATATCCTTCAGCAAATCAGTGGATACACATTTACGGGATACTAATTAGCAAATGAAAAGATGAGGTGTTGAGCTTTGTATACTTAAGAAAGTCTTAGACATTTTTTGGTTAAATGAATGAATTCAATCTGAAAGTAGACACAGTTTTGTTTGTATGCATTTTTTTTTATAAAGGAAACCATGGGAAACAGATGAAATGGATGAAAAAGGATGACATTATGGATGTCAGGAACTTAGGGGTGAGGGAGAAGAGCAGGTGGTAAGAAAGATGGGAAAGTCTTCTGTAGGATGCTGTGAGGATTGTTAAGAGATGGGTTTATTAAAAATAAATGAACCTTAGTTTATGCAAATACTATGAAAAATTGAAAGCATTAGAGAATCATAGGATACAATTCAGAACGTTCCCAGGCAACTTCACTGAATAAGCGATGTATTAGAGAGCAATAAAGAAGGTGAAACAAAGCTGGTCACCTGTATGACTTTATAAATTAGTCAAATCCATAAGAATAAAACCAAAAGAAGCCTTGCAATATGATGCTATAACTTGCAAAATTGCTTTTTATGGCTGTAGGCAAACCTTACTATTTTTCTATATATCTAAACTGTGAAGACCACCTGGGAGCCCCTCGTGATGGGGCAGTCACCAGGGAGGCCCCTAGTGATGGGTGGTCCCTGGACTCAGCTCTTTGAGAATCCCTGGTGGTTCTCAGAAGGCCTCAGGCCAGCTGCTGACCAATTAGAGCTTTCCACACCTCTCTCACATGCTTTATTCTCCTCAGCACGCCCCTCAGTTCCCTGCCAGATGGAATGAGCCAATCCAGTAAGTATCCATATTCAGGTCCTGACCAATTGGAGAGATTCCCCCTAGTGACTGCTGTTTCACTTAAAATCCCCTGTTTACCCACATTTGGGGTTGCTATGTTTTGTTTGTTTGTTTATTTTTTAAATTGGGCATCCCTGACGTCAATATGTAAACTGTGGAAAATAAACTGCTTTGCACATATCTCTCAGTGTCTAATTGAGCTATTAACATGAATCTAACATAAACTAGAATTGAACAGAGAAGTAAATGTGGGTATGAGGTTTTGGGTTGCCATGTTTCCCTGTTAGAGTGAGAAGTAACTGGGAAAAATTCGCTATGCTGTAAACTTGTTCCCTGAAGTCACTGACTGTAATCGATATTATGAAGGTCCTCAGGAGGCTTTCTCTGTATTTCAGCTAATTTTCTTATTGCCATGATTGAATATCTAAAAAGACGAGAGAGAGGAGGGGGGAGAGAGGAAGGAAGGAAGGAAGGAAGGAAGGAAGGAAGGAAGGAAGGAAGGAAGGAAGGAAGGAAGGAAGGAAGGAAGGAAGGAGATAAAGGAAGGGGTGAAAAGTCAAGTTTGCCTATGTCCTATGGGAATATGGTCTGGAAAGGCAGGAAGTTGGGGCGGGAGGGGTCTGGACAAGTTCCATGTGCAATCCGGAAGCAGAAAGAGCAGGAAGTGCTGCTTCACAATAAATCTTCAAGGTCCTACCTCTGTGACCTGCTTCCCCCAGGCTCCACCTCCTAAATCTACCCAGTTTTACCCAACAATGGGACTTAGATACAATGCACAAAAACACAGAAGCCTGTGGGCGCTGTCCTCGTCTATGCTCTTGCCCTGGACAACAATAGCAAGTGTTCAACGTTTATGAAACATTCCATAAAGTATCTATGTAGTTCTTTTCAAAACTGTCATGATTATTAAAAACATCCTTTGAGGATATAATTAGAAATCGTCTCCTGCCTACCCAGTCTTTACTTCCTGGCCTACACTGCAGAATCAGGTATGGGTTCTCTCCTTTGGCATGAGGTTCTGCCCTCCCATTGTCCCAGCGGGTCCTGTAGGGAAGAGGGCTGTAGGTCAAAGGTTTCTTGGCTGAGGTGGTAACCCAGTCCCTCCACTGAGAGCCTTGCTAGTTACACGAGATGGCCTGCTCAGGTTCCCCATCCCCCATCGCTGGAGGTCCTCACCAAGGTCTTCACCGTGGATGCCAGTGAGTTTCCACTGCCCTTAATCTCCAGATCCTCTCTTAACGTCCTCCAGTTCCAGTTGTCTCTCTCTATATTCTTTTCTTCCATCCCATAAATCGATACCTAGCCCAGTCTCCATCAGAGAGGTTTTTGCTAGCAACTTATGGGAACAGATGCAGTGGCCCAGAGCCAAATATCCTGCAGAGCTCCTGAAAACTTCCAGAAGAGAGGGAGGACACATGAGAAAAACAAGCCCCATAGAGTAAACGGACCAGGACCAGTAATCATGGGGTCTCTCAGAGCCTGAAGTGGCAGACAAAGAACCTTTAGGGTCTCCTAGATATGCCATGCACTTGTTTGGCTTGATGTTCTCTCAGATAACCTTCAGGCTAGAGTATGTGTGGGGGTTCGCTAATGCTTTTCCTGCCCTTGGGACCCATTTCCTCCAGCTGGGCTGCCAACTCCACCCTCAATGTAGAGAGTAACGCCTGGCTTTGTCCCATTTGTTGTGCACTGTTTGAGCAGTAACCTGAGAAGATTGCTCTTTTCTGTGGGAGGAACCAAGGGGGTGAGGTAGGAATGGGGAGGATATATAACAGGAGAAAAAGGAAGATGGGGGTAGCTGGGAAGAATGGAGGGAGGGTAGGAGGGACATTGATATATATTATACAAAAGAAGAAAAATGAACTTAAAAAATCTTTTCAGGACAAAAATAAAATAGTAATATAAAGAAATATATGTACAAACTCAAGAGATTTAGGTATTTCATTATGCAAACATATTTCAAAACATCACAGTAAAAAGACTAATTATAAGCAATTTTAACTGTCAATTTAGAATTTATATTAGACATAAAGACTCTCAAAACCAAGGAAAATTTGAGCCATCATCATAAGGAGTCAGAGATGTGACAACTAAATAAACCATGATAATAAAAACAGATACCTCAAAATAGATACAAATAAATTGAGTATAAGAAAAACATGAAAGAAAACCAGGAAATGTAGTTGACAATCTTTCAATATTGTTTCAGGCATTTGACAAACACATCACACTAAGGAGATATGCTATACAAAGTGAGCCTGGGTGTGTGAGAAGCTTGGTAACTGTAGGCATATGACATAACCTTAACCCTAATCCATGTTCAACGTTATGAAAAATGATGCTGCTCTGAATACATTAGTGAAAAACCAGCTTCATAAGTTAAGAGTATTTTAATCATATTTTTTAAATTTTGTTGATATTCTTGGACCATTTAAATGATATTAAAATTATTAAAAATCTCATTACTTTTTCACTTGCAGCAGAATCTAGTATTATGTGGTAATAACAGAAAATACAAAAAACACAAATAATAAACACAAATTACTTTTACACAACTTGAAAAGCCACAACATAAGCATTAAGCTTTATCACTCACAAAACCTAAGTTAGTTATTATATTCTGGCTTTAACAGAAAGTGTGCATCCTTGGCTTGAAAAGTGGTTTGTTTTTCTTATCTTATATTTTAATATTTCCTTCAGTGAAGGCAGGACTTCAGGTTCAGGGAAATAATAAATACAAATAGCTATAATTGAATGCGACAAATTAGTGACCACCATATGGAAGAAAAACATGATTTAAAAATATAACAGAATTGTCTTGATTGCAATGAGGAACAATTACATTCTGAAACCAAGAGGATTTGTGAATTTAGTAGCTACCAAAAGAAACTCCTTAAGCAGGCACTACATGTTAAGAAGTTATTTCGTTAACACATTATGTAGTCAGAGGTAGGTCTAAATTTCTATTAGTTACATTTAGAATAAAGCTCCACCAGGAGTCCTGCAACTCTCTTCTTGGGAAACTCAATGATTAGACTGGCTGTTTACATTCCATGCTGTATGGAATCCTTCACTACTGTCATGTCTGTATATAGTGGGCTGATCGCCCATCCACTGAGGGCTATGAGAAAGAAGAGCAGTGATGCAAATATACCCAGATGTAGATGGAGATTCAGGGCAAAAGGCAGTTTATTCTGTGGCTAATCCAATCACCAGTCCTTAGAGGGTTTCAGCCTCCATACAATCTAATCTTCAAGCCTAGAACATATCAGCCTCTGAGACTTATTGCTGCCTGACTCACTCAGAGTTGAACTGAACTCAACTGACTATTCTGGTTGACTGATTCAACTCACTCTCTCTTCTGGCTGAAACTCTTCTCCAAAATGCTGGTTTGACTGTGGCTGACTCCTGCAATTTCTCTGACTGAATTGCTTTGCTACTCTTCAAACAGGACTCTTGCTATTAGTTGACTCTCATGCTTCCTTAAGCTGAACTGTTTCTGTGTCTGTGCCTTAGTGTCTCACAGAATTCTGTCTCTCTGAATTTAGAGCCTTCTTTTATATCCTGAGAGTTGGACCTGCTCTGACTGTGATTCAATCTCAGACTTCACTCTGTGTCTCTTCACTCTGCTTCAATCTCACAGTTAGGATTAAAGCCATGTGTGTTCTCATTCTGTAATCATGAACTGAGAACCATTACCTACTTTTGAACTGATTGTTTCCTTTTAGATCACTAGAGTTTGAATTAAAGGTAGGTGCCATCAATTGCCTTCTGAATTGAGTTACTGAAAGGAGTTTTGACATATAATCTACAGAAAGAAGTGATGTTGAACAATGTTTGAATTGCTAAACAAAGTGTGATGTATCCATGAAAGAAAAAGAAATCATTTAGTCTCAAAGAACTAAAATAATATAAGGTATACCACAGGAAAGCTTTGAAAACACCATGCAGAATAAAATAAGCCAGGAAAAGATTATCTATTGTATATTTATTTTACAGGAAATATCTATAAAAGGCAACTTCATAGAGACAAGTTAATAGATTCCTATATGCCTGACTGTAAGGAAAAGCAGAAGAGGCTGGGTAAGGAGACTAGAGGTGCTGTTGAAGGGAAATAGATTTCTTTCTGAATCACGACATATTCTCAAATTGATTGTGCTCACATTTGCTATATTCCAACTTGTAGAAGTTTATTTTTAGTTGTGTTTAAAATAATTGTTTTGTGCACTGTTGGGTGAGGGGTGTCATAGGCCTTGGAATTTTGTATTATCTTCAGGTATTGGATTAATGTGAGGGATGTTTGATTGCTCATGATCTGCACATACCAGCAGTAGAACACCTGAGGAGTTCTGAATCTATAAAAACACCTGAGCTCAGACACTCGGGCTTCTACTATCCTGTATGGTACTGACCATGATGGTGGCTCCCTCTGCTGAGGTCTGGGAGAATTTGCACCTATGACTATACTTCCTGTGTCCTCCTTGCTGAGCCACAACAGTAGGTAGAAACTACACAAACTTTGCTGAATATCATGATGTAGCACTGATTAAGAGGATGCAATATATAACATGTGGCTGTAATCTCATTAAGACCACCAGCATAATAGTGACAATAAAATCTATGGAGACCTGGAGGAAAGGCAAGGAAAGAAGGTAAGAAGGTATTGCATTCGCTAATGAGGAGGTGGATGGTGTCCAGACTGGAATTAGAAAACTCACTTTCAGGAATAAAATTCTTAAGTGTCCTTTTCAAGGCATAGGAATGTTCTGGAGTCCCTCTACTCTGGAAATTTATTCCCTTTCCACCCAAATGGACTCAGTTTGTATCATCTTGGCATTGCCAAACACAAGTGCCCAGAGAAAGACTGCTGTACGTTATCCTCTGACCTCTACCATGTGCCTACACACATGCATATATTCATGTAACTAATTCAGTAGCCATGTTAAAAAAGTTGTGAGCATGACTGGAATTCACAGTGAAGGTACAAGACCAAAGCAGCCAAACTTTAGTCAGACTTCTAGAGACACCAAAACTGTGTAGGCCCAAGTCAGGGGCAATGTGACTCAGAACAGTTCCCAGAACTAGAGTAAGAAAAACAATTTCTAAGACAAACAATTTATGGACCTCTGACCAATGGCCTTGGGCTAAGGATCTCCCCTCACCCACATTTACTAAGACCCTAAAGTTTACATTTTCTAGTGCCTGCAACCTTGCTATATGCCAGCACCAATCAGTTTAAAGGTTAATACTCACATCATTATAGATTCATGCCTGATAATCTGTTGCTTTGCTCTGCCTTTGAAAAACATACATAAATCATACTCAGAATGTGCTAAATTGTCACTCCCACCTGCCTCGCTTGAGGAATCTGTGGGAGCGGACCCCAATGCATTGGATATAAACCTCCTGCTTTTGCATTGATCTCAAGTCCTGGTGATTTCTCAGGGGTCTCTTTCCGTCTGGCCCTAACAACAGCACCATTAACATTTCTGCATGAGAACAGCCCTGGGCATCTTCAATTCACATTGTGTTTACAGAAGGTATAACTTTGAAATATTGTTAATATGGTTTAAGTTTGTTGCTGTTGTCTATCCTGGGACTTATAATGACATAACTTCTATGAATATATAAAAATATTACTTAGCAGTTTTACTTCAGACAACTGTTTTGGATGGTCTGAATTAAGAGAGAAAGTGGCTTATGACTATAGGTTATGGGGAAAAAAAAGGTAAACATTTAACTGAAAAATGGTGCCTAAAATGTGTAAAAATTAAAGCCACTTTAATGTTCCACAAGTGGAACATCATTCTTTTTTTAATAAAAATTTTAAACATAAAATGTGACTTATTACAAAATTTCTCCTTTACACACTATGTGACAGAATTGTGGAAGGAAATGTGCCTACTGAGCACAGAGAGAAAAAAACCAGAAAATTAAACTTTAAGAGAAATATGGGAGGCAAGGAGAGAAATGAGGGAGTCAGAGACAGAAAGAGAAAGAAAAAGAAAGACAGAGACAGAGGTTTCACAAGTGTCTCAAGTGTAGATGACAATCAATAGTCAGCTCCTTAAGCTAATACTATAGTTTTAATAATTCTCTGCTCTAGGGGAAAAGAAATCAAACTATCAATTATTAAATTGGTAGATTTTAATTGATCAATGTATCGAGAGGAATATTTAATCTTTTAATCTAGTAGTATGAAGCAAGTAGAAGCTAGGAGGCAATAGAGCTCAGAAGGAGTCAGTGTCTGACTAGAAGTGACTTCTGAGACGTATCAGAGAAAAGAGCACACAAATTTACAAATCAGAGGAAGAGTTAGCAGAATCAGACATGCCCAACTCTCAGGCTATAAAAACAGGCTCTCAGCTGAGACAATCAGGCAGTCTGAGGCAGTCTGAGAATTAACCAGAATCAAGAGTTCAGTCGGAAACAGAAATCGGTCTCATCTGTCAGTCATCAGTTAGTTTTAACCAGCAGCTTGGATAAGAGTTTAAACCAGAACAGAGAGTGAATTGTATCAGCCAACCAGAAGAGTCAGTTGAGTTCAGTATAGCTCTGAGTTCAGAAAGAGTTAGTCAGAATGAGTCAGTCAGTAGTAATTCTCTAAGGCTTAAACATCTAGGTTTGAAGATTAGATTGTCCTGAGGCTGCTGCAGCCTTCTGATTCTAGGCTTAAGATTAGAATGTGTGGAGGCTGAAATCCTTTAAGGACTGAGGTTGAATTAGTCAAAGAATAAACTGCTTTTGAACCTGAATCTATATCTACAAATATACTCTGTGAATGACTATTGTTCCTTATGGTGACTTAGTAATGTGCCAGATAATTAGTGTCAACTTGATACAAACCTAGACATTCCAGAAAATGGGACTCTCAATTGAACAATTGACTGTCAGATTGCCTGTAGGCAAATCCAGGGTCATTTTCCTGATTATTATTTGATCTGTCAGGGCCCAGCCCACTCCAGGCAGTACCACCTCTGGGTAGGTATTTTGGAATTATATAAAAAAGCAAACTGAGGAAGGCATGGAGAACAAGCCAATAAGCAGTGCCTGTGTTAGTTCCTGCATCCCAGTTTCTTGCTTTAGTTCCTGCTCTGACTTCTCTCTGTAACAGGTTCAATTGAGAAGTAAAGACGTATCAGTGTTTTACCACAGAAATAAAAAAATAGCAAATTAGGACTGTAACCCAAGAAAAAACCATTTTCCCAACAATATTAGGAATATAAGAAACAGGCAGCTTATACCAAATCCTGATTCAATGATAAATTTAAAGACACATCCCAAAACTATAATATAACTTGACACACATAATATTTGGTGAAAAAAAAATTAAATGATTACTACTTTTTTAGACATTTACTATATGAAAATGTATACGTGAACATCCTTGGCAAATTTTATTTGCAACGAAACATCAGCCCTAAATCCTGTAAGAGACAGAAGATGTTTTAAATATATATATATGAAAAATAACACTGCAGGAATCAGCAAGTTGGGGAAGAGAATGAGAATGTGAAGCAAAGTTGTTGAAGTTTCTACTGACAGATTTTAATCAGTCTTAGAAAATGTTCTGTTGTCCACTATTCCAAATCCAGGAATAGAACCCTTCACATTTTCCTACATAGAAAGGACAGAGGGAAAAAATAAGACAACATCTAAAAATTCTGTAGTATAAAATGTTTGTAGCATATATGTTTGGAAGTTGAAGGGCATCATATGTAATCCAATTTTTTGCCAATTAGAAATAACATGTTGAAGCAAACAAAGCTGAGATATTATTGCCTGCACTGGGATTAAAAACATTAAAATGGTCAAAACTTTGAACAAAAACCGTGGTCTCTTCTACATTTTATTTCACAGTTTCGTTGGTTACGTCATTCATTTAGAATTGTTTCTGCATATTATTATATTAAAAAATAGCAATTCAGTCTTCTATGTGGATAGCTATTTGTTTTTTTACTGGTATTGCCATTTGTAAAATATAGCTCCTCTTAAGAAACTCACATGCCACTGCCGGACAATATTAAATATCAACATTATGAAGTCATCCGCTCTGCTCATGTGATCTCATGATTGCCCTGCTACTAATGCTGTAGATTTATCAGAGGTCTAAAATGATGTCAAGTGTTTCTTCATTTCTACTGTTTAGATTTCTGACAACTTTTGTAGTTACAATTTTGTGATGAGCTTGATTATTTCCAAAAACCTCTTTGTACTTCTGTTGGAATTGTATTAAGTTTGTAAATCAGTTTGGATTTTCTTTTTATTTTAAACAAACTAGTAATGAAGATGAACAAACAGTAACTTCCAGCGATGTGTGGATGAATCTGTAAACACATGAAGAAATGAAATCAGGAAGATACAATGGGATGTGTCTGTTTATACATGGCATTCACACATATCTCAGAAGGGCATTTACATTTGGAAGGATGCACAGAACTTAAAAGTATAGATTGGTTCCATTTAGTTATACCTTTATACATTTTCTATGAGGACTTGTTTGTACAAAAGTTTTACTACAAAGTTCTTCCATTTGTTGCAATTTAAAACTTAAAGTACAATTATGTCATCCCCTCTCCAACCCATCCCATGTCTCCCTTTACTCCTTCTCAAAACCACGGCCACTTTTTCTTTAATACATTTTTTAATTTAAAAAGCTTTTCCAGGGTGTGGAAATCTGGAACAATATTTTTCTCTTAATGTGGCAATTAAGCAATACTTTAAATAAAATACATAAATAAAATTTACATATGATGAAATAAGTAAAAAATGGCAAAAATAATTGGCAGTGGAAACTAAAATTATTTAAATAAAAAAATTTTAGAAACTTTATACAATGGAAATACAATGGGTAATAAAACTATGAAAATGTTAAGTAGGCAATAATTATATAAAGGAGAAGACAAAAGAGTTTATATTCTTGATTTTTCAAAATATGTTAATAAAAAATAAGAACAAAAAAATGAAATTATCAATATCTATATGGGCATGGTGCTTCATGTCTGTAGCTTCAACTCTTGGAAGCTGAGGCAGAAGGTTTGTATTAGTGTGAGAACAGACTGGTCTACTCAGTGAGTTAAAGCCAGCCTCAGTGACATGAGACCTGTGTGAAGCAAAGAAACACAGGAACAAGAACATTAAACAGAGAGTTTGAGCATAGGTAGTCTGTGGATGATGGGATAAGAGGTGATACAGTCTTTCTAGGCTGTAAGTAAGGTAGTTGCTGCTGATGCTCTCCGGCAACTGTCCTGGAAAAGGCCTTTTGCTTGTTCTGAGATGTCAATGACCCAGGAAGCTGCCCTCTTGACACCCAGTCTCACAATGCAGTGGCAATTGTCAGGGCATGGGCCCTTTGACACAGCAAATTCTGCCCTTTAAAGTGGCTTCAAGCATTCCTGCTGAGGACACAGGGTGGCTTAAACTACTGTAGGACCCAGAGTTCTTATCCAGTTTTGATTTTGGCAAGTCTTGGTATATATTTTACAAAATATACATATACATCTATATAGTATGTAAATATATGTATAAAATATACAAATATGTAAATATGTGTATAAAATAGATATATAAATATATATGTGTGTGTATATTTACTTACTTATTTATTTATTTATTTATTTAAACAAGGTTTCTCTGCTGTAGCTCTGGCTGTCCTGGAACTTACTCTGTAGACCAGGCTGGCCTTGAATTCACAGAGATCTGCCTGCCTCTGTGTCCTGAGTATTGGGATTATGCCACTGCCTGGCTATTTTACAAAATTGAAATTCATTTTTTTGCACATTTTTGATGGTGATTCCTGCTTTTACTCAGAAATGTTTATTTATAGACACTATTCTTTTATTTTGGGGGAAAACATTGATAATATTTATCTTCTGCCTTAGTTAGTTTTCTATTGCTGTGGTAAGACATCATGACCTGGGTGATGGACAGAAGAAAGTATGTCTTGGGGATTCACAACTGCAGAGAATGAATGCCTGACCATTGTGATGTGGAGCAAGACAGGAGGAAGGAAGGCACAGATGGCACTGGAGCAGTAGCTGAGAGCTTCCATCTTGAGATGCAACCAGGAGGCAAAAAAGGAAAAACACAGGGAATGGTACAGGCTTTTGAAATCCTAAAGATCCTCCCAAGTAACACATCTTTAATAAGACCACACCACCTAATCCTTCCCAAACACGGTCACAAACTGGGAAACAAGTATTTAAACATATGGGGTTATGGTGGCCATTCTCATTCAAACCACTACAACTTGTCTGAAATGATTTGATGGAATAAATTTGAATTTACAACCTCAAAAATGATTTTAAAACTACTAATATTGGGCAAAATATAATGCACTATTTTAAAAAAATTCTTGAAACTTCTACATGTAAAACCTAAATAGAAAGTAACAGATTCTTTCTTAGTGAAGATTTGAAATGGATTTTACAAAGAAAAGTCATTAAAATTACACCATACATTCTGAGGTGCTGAAAAATATTTCAAGGCTCTGAGACCACAAATGACTACTATGGCAGGAAGAATAACAGTAATAAAGTGCTAAGAGACTTCTCTATTCTTGGCAATCTTCTTCCTTTAGCTTGGTTTGGGAGCCTTGTGGACATCCCTAAGCTGTAGAGAAAATGATTTTTGCATATCTCAAACATACTAGAGTAATGTAGATTCCAAACCTAGAAATGAGTTTCTACTCCCTAGAGTTTGAATTCTATTTACAGCTCAGAAGAAAAAAATGAACATTTCAGAAAAATGAAAAAATACTGTGAGAAAAGCAAATTCCTACTATCTGGGTAGCTGGAAAATGTGTTGAATTTTATTTGGAAAGGTCTTGGGCCTTCCTAAACCACCCACTCACAGCTCAGCTTTTCCATGAGGACCACAAGAGAATGATTGCACTGTGTGCATCCTGGAATCTGGATAAGGGGCAGGAAGATGGAGGTAAGGTAGTGCTCTTAGCTTTTGTAAGGACAAAATCCCATTCCCACATTAACTTACAATTTATTTAAAAGTCCAAATCACTGGTGAAGTGGCTCAGCATGTAAAGAGACTGTCACACATGTCTGGTAACCTGAGCTTAATACCCAGGATACACATGGTGTAAGGACAGAATGAACTCCCCCAAATTTTCCTGAGACCTCCATCAGCATGCAGTGCACATGCCTTCCACAATCAGCCTGGCTGCCATGCCTTTTTTCATAGTTAAGAAACAGGCATGACTTGTAAACCAATAAACATAGATAGATTTGAAATGCTTGAACAGTGAAGAATATTGCTATCTTTTATTTTCATGAATTACATTATTTCTGGAGAAAGTTCTTAATACTAGAAAGTTCTTAAATGCTATATATATATATATATATATATATATATATATATATATATATATATATATATTTGTGCTTGTCTAATATAGAACACTAAATAGACATATAAATGTTGGAAATGTCTACATTTGTGACAACATGCATGGTTCTAGGGATCTTTATATTAAATGAGATAAAACAGACACATAAAAGCAAACACCACAAGATCTTACTGGCATGTGAAATATGAATTATTTATGCTATATAACTCTTACAGATCTTGGAGAGTGGAAAATAGAATAGGGAGTAATGTAGTCTGAGGTGCTTGAGAGAATGAGAGAAAATGAACAGGGGAGATGGGTTCATGAGTATGTTTGAATGGACATGTGCGTGTGTTCATTAGTTTATTAAGTATCTATGGCACGATGACTGTAGTTGGTGAGAGTGACAATATATTGTATTCCTTTAAGTGCAAAGGAAGTACATTGAGTGTTCTCATGATTAAAAGTATAACTTTTCAAACTGATGTCAAATAATTAGATTTAATCATCTACTTAAACATCATCCTGTACGGGATAAACAAACAGTTTTATGTGTCAACTAATACTAAAAAGCAGTTATAGTCACAGAAAAACATAACTCAATGAAGTTTAGGTAGTGTTCTACACTCTGAAAATACAAAGCTTTGGACTGTTTTGTTTCACCAAGAGAAAAGGCTAAGTGAAGACACAGAGAACAATTCATATCCAGGCAATTAAGTACTAGCAAGATATTTGTTAAATATACTGCATTGTATTTACAAAAGCACTGGCGTAACTGATAGCTACTGTATGAGCACAACAAGAAAAGCAAGGAGACATTTTCAAGGACACAAACCTGCCAGAACTCAGCAGAGGGAACCACCTGTCGTGGAAAGCTCTATCCTGGACAGTGGAACCCCAAATATCTGATCTCAGGTGTTTTTATTGATATGAAAAGCTCCTCAGGTGCTTTATTGATACAAAAACTCTGCCCTCTCATCCAAAGGCCTATTTGCATAATGAAGGAAGCCTGCAGCTTAGTCTCATCCCACAATCTTTTAGCAGCCAAAGTATGTATGTCACCTTTATGGTGAGGAGCTCAAAACCTAAGGGGTGTGTGTGTTCTCTCCTTTTTGCCTGACACTGGGAGAGTGACTACAATAATTTCTCCACACCATCTATATGCCTGCAAATTTCATGATGTCACTTTATTTAATAGTTGGGTAGTACTCCATTATGTAAATGTACCACAGTTTCTTTATCCATTCTTCAGTTGAGGGGCATCTAGGTTGTTTCCAGTTTATGTCTGTTATGAACAAATCCACTATGAGCATAAATGAGCAAATGTCCTTGTGGTAGGATGGAGAATCCTTTGAGTGTATGCCCAGGGGTGGTATAGCTAAGTGGGTAACAGGTGGAGTGGGGGAGGACGGAAAAGGGAACAGGAGGGATTAGGCAAGCTGAGAGGGATGGTGGGGGAGAATACAGGAAGAAATGCCTAGTACTGGAGGCATTTAGGAGTGATCTGGAGACCTAGTGCTTTGGAAATTCCCTGGAATCTACAATGGGAACCCTAACAAGGACCCCTAGTAACGGGAAACAGGGAGCCTGAACAGGCCATCTTCTGTAACCAGGTAGGTCTTCCACTGGTAAGACTGGGATACCATCCCTGTCACAAAACTTTCGACCTATAACCTAACCTGCCTGCAGGATCTGCTGGGTCACTGAAAGGGCAGAACCCCAAGTCAAGGGAGGGAACCCAGGCCCGGCACTGTAAAGCTGGCCAGGAACCGGAGACTGGATAGCTCAGAGATGATTCTTAATGATATTCTGCTATACATGTAGAATGGCGCCTATCTCAGTTGTCATCAGAGACGCACCCACTGGCAGCTGAGGAAAGTAGATGCAGAAGCCCAGGGCCAAACATCAGGCAGAGCTTGTACTACCCAGATAAAGAGCAGAAGGAGGGATTGAATGGACCAGAGGAGGTAAGGACATTAGGAGATATAGCCCCACAGAATCAACTGGCCAGTACTCTTAGGGGCTTATAGTGGGATACATGGATCCTGCAGTGTCCCCAACATATACCTAATTGTTATCTGGTTTGGTATTCTTGTAGGACACCTAAAAGTTGGAGAGAGGGAGAGGGAGAGAGCGCTTAGGACCCTTTTCCTCCTGCTGGGCTCCTCACTCAACCTTTATATAGGGGTTGGATCCCAGGCTTGTCCCCTCTTTATATGCCCTGTGTTAGTGATAACCCTGGGAGGCCTGCTCTGTTTTGAGTGGGAGAGGGGTAGAAATGGGGAACGGTGAGGAGCTTAGGTAGGGGAGGATGGGGTTGGATATATTATACAAAAGAGAAAAATTAATATAATAAAGAAGATGACTTTGGGAAAAATAAATAAATAAGGTACTAATTTCTGATGGCTGACTTGGGCATTCCTTGAGTTCCTTCAAGGAGCAAATTGGTGACTGCATTTTCTGAAAATATGTCATACACACGTCTATGTCTCCAAACAAGACCAAATGTGGGTTCCACTCGCGTGCACCATGCCACAGAAGATACCATGTACTGCTCCACAGTCTGGTCCAAGTCTGTGTCTACACTCTCGCAACATCTACCTACATCTTGGCACAAAGGCTTTTTCCCTGAATTTTTTGTATACAAAATAACCTCCAGCTACTGATTTTAGTTCATATTGTTTTTCACTGAGGTCCTTTTTTTTTTTCTTTTTTTTCTTTTTTTTTTTTTTTTTTTAGAAAGTTTGTCTTAAAGTGAAATGTGAAATAATAAGACATTTTGGGCTTCAAAACAAATAATGCAATGAGTGTAAAGAGAAACAGGCTAGGGAGGACTTGGAGAAGTATGACTACTATTGCCACACTGGCCGTGCCTTGGGCAAAACACACAGAAACACTGTATCATGCTCTCATTCTGAAGCTGTGTTGGAAAGGTTGAAGGCAATTCAGTGCAAATTGGAAAGAGGCAGCAAGTCAGGATGTAGATCTGTTGGTCTCAAAGGACATCTGTCCAGAAAGACTTAATCCTGCAGAGTTGTAGATAGCATGTTTTCCCATGATTTTGGGGATGCTATTTTCAAACCCTGGTTTGATTATGTTAAAAAATTAATTCTCATTATGCCCTGGTAGATTAAATATGATCACTCTCTGGCATTGGTTCACAGGTTATCTCAACCTATGTACAACTTTCTTTTCTTTTTCTTAAAATTTTAATTATCTTTTATTTTTGAGATAATAATATAATTGTATAATTTCTCCCTTCTATTCCAGTCCTAACATATTTATCTATAAAACAACTCCCGTATCTAAGGCTTAGGGATCTGCCAAAGAGGACATGGGAAGACTGTAAGAGATTGTTGTAAGACCTTGTTGCCCAAGAATGTCAGAAGCTGCACCCATAAACTCTCATTAATATGACTACCTGAATATGAGCTGAACAATGTCAACAACAGCCAACACGGAAGAGGGAAATCTCTCTAAGCTTCAACCCTACACGAAGAACTGCAGGCAACTAAGGAATGCCAAGAGCTGGGGACATGTTCCTCTTCAGGGATGAACAATCTTTCTTTATGCTCCAGGTCAGTTATCTCTGACATGCATTCCGTGTACTTTCCTGAGGCTGCCACCTTCCTTATGTCTCTGGTTGCTTGCTTTCATACAATGAAATGCTCACACAGCATTGCCAATACTAACTCGGATAAATTTCTTTCCAGCCTTTCTTACTGTAATCTACACGTTCTCATCAGATGGCCATGGGCCTAGGTCTCTATGACAATATTTTCAGTTTTCAGTTAAAATTATATCTTTCACCATTTGACTCCCTGCTTTCTATGTGGATATAGAGCACAATAAAAGTCCACACTGCTTTTAATAATCTAACATGGTTTTACCGTTTCCTGTCATAATATTCAAATTCAATGTATGCATTTGAATGACTAGACAAATAAAATCTTAATTTACGGAATGAATTCAGAAATAGTTTATTTAATTTTTATTTTTAATATTTTATATTTTAATTTATTTTATTTTTATGTTTTATTTTTTAATATTTTGATTTTAATCTTTAATTTTAAACTAAATTTAAAAAGCACACTGTCAGAAAATTTTTTAAATAATTTTTTATTTAAACAGCCAAAAAAATTAAACCATAGCATTTTACATGATTTTGGCAAATTTGGTTTATACCAAAGACTAGAATATAAGCCTATAAACATATCAATGATTAAATTCAAAAATAATCCCAGAGATTCTGGCTACTGTTTGAGAGCAAGGTAAACATGGTAACGTTTTGATTCTGTCTTCTACATAGTGATTGTGTCCAGCTATCAAGTCAATTGATGCTGACAGTTGGCCAAAAATTGTAAGCCAAATAGATGTATTCTTTTCTTTTGGTTTTAGGAAAAAATACAGGACCAGAAAAGTGATTTTTCAAATGAAAGTTTTGTAAAGAGTTTGTTATAGCCATTGATTTTTTTCTTAGCAAAATATTTATATCTGCACTGGTATAATTTGAAGAAATTGAATTAGACTGTATGCTTTATAACAGTTTTTTCTCTCTGCCTAAATGAAAATGGGATTTCAACAAGAAAATATTTTTGGCAGAATCATATTTGGAAATAAAATATATTCAGAAGAGGAAAATATATAATATAGATAATACAGTTCAGTTTGCTTCTGACTACTGCTTCATATACTTCTCCACATTGCAGTACATATTCTCCTTCTAAATTGACATTTAACTCACTTGAAATAACTACGGCTTGGAAAATAAAGCATATAATTATATTTCCTTCTGAAAATTCTAAATATTTGAAAAAAATTATGCCAGGTTTATTTAATAAATACAATAAAGAGCAAACGGGATCTCTGCCTACACTCAATTCTAGAAGTAGCTACATCTTCTCATGCCTCGTTAGTCTTGTCCTTGAGAAATGATGGTGAAGGTCAAAGTGAGCAGATTTGGGCATATCGGATGGCTGGTCATCAGGCTGCCTTCAAACTATATATTGTTGTCATCAATGACCCTGCCATTGACCTAAACGATACAGTCTATATGTTCCATTATGACTCATGACAAGCTCCCCAACTATGCCAAGACTTGTTGCTTGTACCCATCCACGGGACCCTTCAGATGAGGGGGTAGAGTTGGCATGGAACGAAGACACACAGGCTCCAGGAGTCAGGTGAGAGGCAAAAGGCAGACTCAGTTTATTACAGGGTGGCAAGCCTTATTAGACCCTTCACCTGGCCCAGTGTCCCATTGGCTGCCAGACTGCAGATGCTGCTCCCTGGGCTTGTCCAAGTAGGTGTGTCTCTTGGCATGCCCGAGCAGGTCCATCTCTTTGTACATCCACGTGGGTCTCAGGCCTTATTCTGTCCAGTAGCAGGTCCAGTTTTCTACTACAAATATTGAGAACAGGAAATTGTCATCGGTGGGAAGATCACTTCCATCTTCTGGCAGCAAGATCTGCTAACATCACTGGGGTGATACTGGAGCTGAGTATGTTGTGGAGTTTAATGACATCTTCACCATGGAGAGGTCTCTCACCTGCCCCTTATTTTGATGCCCCCATGTTTTTGATGGGGATGAACCATAAGAAGTAGGTAATGAGAAGTCACTCAAGATTGCGAATAATGCTTCCTACACCATCAACTTCTTAGGTCCCCTGGCCAAGGTTACTAGTGATAACTATGGCATCATGGAGAGACTCGTGGACGTGGTCTATGCCATCACTGCCATCCAGAAGACTGTGGATGGCTCTTCTGTGAAGTTCTGGAGTGATGACTATAGGGCTGCCCAGATGTCATGCCTGCATTCACTGGTGCTGCCAAGGTTTGGACCAGGTTATCCCAGAGCTAAACTGCAAGCTCAATACATGGCCTTTCCTGTTCTTACCACCAATGTTTCTGCCATGAATTGACATGCTGCCTTGAGAAAGCTGCTGGTAACATTAGTTATGTGGTGAAGCAGGCATTGGAGGGCCACTAGGGTTATCCTGGGCTACACTGAGGACCAGGTTATCTCCTGTGACTTTAACAGTGAGGCACACTCCTTCACCTTTGATGCTGTGGCTGGCATTGGTCTCAAAGACAACTTTGTCACAAACACATCTCCTGTTTTGACAGTGAATGGACAACATGAGGTGATGGACCTCATGACTTACGTAGCCTCTGAGGAGTAAGAATCCCTGGACAAACCACCCCAGCAAGAACAGGAGCGGGAGAGAGACGTTGGCAGATGCCGTGGGGTCCTTGTGTTTTTCAGCCCTAAAACTGAGCCTCTCCCCTCACAGTTTCCATCCCCCAGTCTCAGTACAAGGGAACACTAACTACTCTTTTGAATACTATCAATAAAGTTGCACCTACACCCCAAGAGAATATAAATACAGGGTTTAAAAGTGTGTATTTTGAGGTATATCAAGTCAAAAGAATGAACAAATTTGTGAGAATATAGGGATTTCTTGACATGTTCCATTAATCCTCTTGCAGGTTGAAATTTGCTTTTTGTTACTGTGACAAACATTATGAGCAGAAGCAACTTATGGTAGGAAAAGATTTTCTTGACTTGCAGTTTACGCTCCATCCTGAAAGGATGCCAAGGCAGGAACTTGGGTCAGGAACCTTATAGAAGGAAGTAGAGTGGATGGCAAGGGGAGGCCTCGATGATAACTGGCTTGCTCACAGAAGGTTCTCATCTTCATTTTCACTGTAGCCCAGGCTCACCTGCCCAGGATGGCATGGGCTGGGCCTCATCCATCAATTAGTAATTGAGTTCCATAGACATGTCCACAGGCTAATTTAATGGAGACAGTTCCACAACTGAGATTCCCTGTCTCAGGTATGTCTAAGTTTGTATCAAGTTGATAAATATTAACTAGCGCATTGGCTTACTTTTAAGTTTTATCATAATGAGAAAAACTGGTTTCTGCTTTATATTATATACGCTTTCCATTAAACATTCATTTATAATCAGTAAAGATCACCATTATGGCAAGATTCGTTTTTGAGGAGTTAATATGGAAGCTTTTTGCCTGAGTATAAATTCAGAATGTCAGTAGAAGCTTTTGTCACTGTTCTGACCCTATGTTTTCACTACTTGTTCTGGTTTAAGGATGCATATTTACTGAATATTTTAGACCAGTTCTTTTTTTGTATCCTTTGTCGATACTGGGTATGTCATGTGGCTTAGGGACCAAAATGGTGTCATAAACTTCATAAGAGCATCCAAACACTTTCTGATTGGATCAAAAACCAATTCCAGAAGGTGAAATTCATACATGGCACCATTATTGGCGCCAAGAACCTGTGGCCACAGAGGTCGTAGGCACTAAGGGGGAACTGATTGTTATTACTCTGTTAAATGTCATAGTATTAAGCCAATTTGAATGACCTGTTATTATACCCTTAGATTAATGCATCTGTAAACTCTCACCAGAGAAGCTTCTCTTTGAAGTAGGTGGTGATTAACACAGAAACCCACAACTGATCAAGGTACAGATAACAAGATACTACAGAATGTTCAGCCATAAAGGAGACATCTATATCACATCTTATACATCTATATCCTACTGCCCAAGACCCAGAGATCATTGCTGAAGAGAGAGAAGGAAGACTGTAAGAACCAGGGGCAATGGATGACTACAGGGACATAATAAGTTCTGGAAGCAGCACAGAAGCTGCACTTATTAGCTCACTACAGTTGTTATCACCATGCAAAAAACTTGCACAAGCTCAAGACAGAAAAAACAACTCAGCATGGATAGGGGAGTTAGGGTAAAGACTCACCATGACTAGCTGAGGACTATTGAAATTGGTAACTGCTGCAAGAGGGAATATCATTTTTCTTGAAATGGTGGTTTGAGCACCTCCAGTGAAAGCTACATATCCAAGACTATATGGGCAGTATGAATTTGGATTGATGGGTTTAAAAAGTAATACAAAGTTAGCTAGGTTGGAAAGGGGAGGTGAATCTGGGAGTGGTAGGGAAAGGATAATTAGGACCAACATACATTGTACAAAATTCTCAATGAACTAATAAAAGAAAGAAAGAAATGAAGACACTTCCACAGTGGTATGACTGTCTGGCCACTAGTGCTGTTTCTCTGAAATCTCTTGATTGCATATGTATGCCTCAAGTAAGTTTCTGAACATCATGAAATACAAGGATGTGCTGTTGAAGATAGGACCATTTAATAGGAAAGCCTCATCTTAGTGTAAATTGAATTGCAGAACAATTGCAAAAGATCAGCTTAGAAGATGTGAATCATGCCTTGAAAGGAAATAATTTATTCTTTATCAGGCAAGATTCCAAAATGTAGTTACATCAGCTATATTCTTTTGGGTGAGTCTAGTAAAATTGTCCCTGATTCCACAAAAGTACATTATCATAAATATGTTCCATACATAGTTGTGCACGTACAAAAAAGTTGCAATTTTCTCAATAAAAGTTGCTCAATTGTATGTCATTGTTTTGTGAGGTATAAATTTCCCAAGAACCCTGCTCTTTGGATGACTCTGGATATAGTTGTTGAGTCATCCGTGTTTTTTTTTCCTACATTGCCTAAAGACACCCATTTCCATCATGATATTTCAGATGAATACAGAATTAAGAGCAGACACAATTACCAGGGCTAGAAAGTGCTCAGATGTTAAGTTTTGGTTTTGTGGGTGTCGGGTTTTTTTGTTTTTGTTTTTTGTATTTTTGAGGAGAAGATCTTGCCTCCTAGTACCCATGATGAACTGCTTGAATCTACCTGCAACTCAAGCATCAGGAAACCCATTACCCTACTGTGGCCTCCATAGCACCTAGATGAAAACACAATCTCTCTCACACACACACACTCACTCACTCACTCACAGATAAAAACTTAAATTTTACAATTTAAAAGTAAATAACAAGCATAATAATGACAACCAAAGTGTTCAATTTTTGGCTTTTGAATTCAGTTTGTCTACTTATACTTGTCTTTCATATAATACTGTTATTAATATACCTAGTAATGCTCCAATAACATGCACATTAATATTGAGAGTTTTATTTTTAAGTGGCCCATGGTGTAACATTTTATGTGTCTCAAATAAATCATTTTATAAAGCACAGAATGCTCTTAAAATTATTTTTCTTGAATTATACTTTCAAGACTTTGTTAAAGTATAGTATTAGCTTTTAGTGAATATGATGATACTTCAGAATTTCAACACCTGGACCAAATTTATTAGAATTGTATCTTTGGAATCTCAGTGCACATAAAAAAATCAGAAGAATTCTGCAACAAAATTATTCTTTCATATATGCAGAGAAGATAATTCTGATCAGATCAAAACAGAGAATAGAAATGATAATAATAATGAAAACTTGGAAAATATAATTTATTTAGGATGTTCTGCAGCTTTCTAATGTAGAGTAGGTTATTAATGGCTGATCTTTGAAATATGTAGCAGCTTCATATTGTTTTCTGCAGGTATCCCCATTAAAACTAAAGGACTGGAGGAGGTAGTGCATGCCAATGATCCTATCACTTGGAAAGTGGAGTAGGAGGATTATGAGTTGGAGAACATCCTTGGCTGTGACTATACAGCAAAATCCAATCAATCAATCAATCAGTCACGCAATAGGAAAATACCTGAATCGTATAACCCATCCATCATTTTACAATGATCTCACACTGAACAAGTATTCTCTTCATTGAGATACAGCCCCAAATGTGATTTTATATATTTTCTATGTAGAAGAGAAATCATACCTTAGAAGTAAGCAAGATATTTATATAACAAAACATGAATTTTGTACAGCTTTTACATTTGTAGCTAACCTGAATGGAAAAAAAATGTCTATGAATATTAAAATCCTAAGTTACCTTTAAATTTATATGTCAATTCCTTCGTGTGTTTGTGTGTACATGTATATGTGTGCACATGTATATACATGTCTGCGGAAGTCATATGTAAATGACATGTGTTTTCCTCTATCTGTCTTCACTTTAGTTTTGGACAGTTTTCCTCCTGAATATAGAGCTCACAGACTGGACAAGACAAGCTTGGGTCAGGAGCTCCGAGGACCCTCTTCCTTCCCCCTCTCCAGTGCTGAAAGTACAAGTACAAACTGCAACATTGGCTTATCACATGGGTGCTAGAGATTCGAACTCAGATCCTTGTGCTTTGACAGCAGGCATGTTGCATCATCATCTGGGCTCCTTTATGTCATTCTTAAACCTTTCAGGAGAAAGGCGTGAGGTTTAGATGTCAACACGCAGTCCTGCAGGTGATGTTAGCACTATGTCAACCTCTCATACCCTCGTTCTCTCTCTCTTGCGTGCTTCTGTTTTATGAGAACTTTTGATAGCTTCTGATTGTTTTATGAAGAGTGATTCTCACAACCGACAGTTCTCTTGTCCCTCAGTTTTTGCCATCTTTCCACTTTAAAATAATCCTGTCAAAACTAAAAGAGCTTGAAACTTTTCTATTTTTAAGCAATATATAGAATTTCCTCCTTGAGCCATGTATTGATATGGCACATTTGAGACTGTGAACTAAGGGAGAACTGAAGTGAGACATAATGCTGGAACCAAGGAGGAGTCCTGATGTAGAAAAGAGTAACCTCAGTATCTGGAGGATTTCCTGTGCTCTGACCCTTTTCTATATTAAAATCCTACATTATCAGTAATAAGAAGAAATGATGCAAAGGATACTTTAATGCACTGATTCTGTATAATGTGTTCACATTTCCACAGAGACTTCACTCTCTTACCAGAAAACATTGTTCTATTTGCATTGACATTAACCTTAGTGGTTTCACTACAGAGAAGTTAACTGCAAGAGCTAGTCGGTTATTTTAATAGTTTGAAATGCTTTAATATTTAAAAGATTAACTAATTAAAATGGAACAGGGATATTTTGACACACTTTTCTTTGTCTAATGTTAATTTTTATCAATGGTATATTGATACATTGGTATATTGATCTACCAATATAATTGGTATACTGATATAACAGTTGCTAAATGTTTAGTAGATGTTAGTTTAGTACTTCTTGAAATAAGTTTAGCGTCCAGCAATGCTCTTAAACGCATGTATACTTGCCACAATTATTATTTTTATTGTACATTGAATTTAATCCCGGACTTTGCACAAGATAATCAAGCACATTATCAGTCATTAGTTCTGATTTTGTTCTTATTTTTGTCTCTTTTCACAGGTACATGTATCCCAGGGTACCACAAGATCAATGGTCTCTTGTTACAGACTCCCAACTGATATGGCAGTCATGGTAAACCACCACAACCAGCGTGGTTTTTGAAACTAAAAGGAAAATATAAACTGAGTGAAAAGAACATTAGCTGGCATTTAAAGTGGTATAGAGAGTAGGAGCCTGGCCACATGAACTTTAGTCTGACTTCAAAGCCAGCGTCTTGACAATGCCTTCAGCAGCCTTTCTCCTCCTCCATTTATGAAGCCAGCTCCCAAGCAATAGAACAATAGATCAAAGGCAGGAAATGCCTTCTCTTACTCGACTCTTCTATTCCCTCTTTCAGGCTTCTCTTTTGAGACACCCTGGACTGTTTCATATCTTCATATTTCTGAAAAATCAGCATTTTGTCAGATACTCCAGGACACAGAGGCAAATAATGAAATGAGAAAAGCAATTTTCTATCATGAGTCTTTCTCCTTGCCACACATCAGCAGATAATTCTGGCTTTTAGTCATGAAAGCAGTTACTTGAACTTAGTTTCAAAATGTTTTCCCTTCTTTTGAAAACAAATGATGAGCTTCCATATGCATTTTAGGTTCCTGCGAAGTGACAGGAATTGTGCACACTAGTTTTTCCTTTCTTTCAGAACAACACTTTTAGGGATGAGGAGAGAGTACCTTTCAGCGACATTCATACAAATTACGGTTATTTCTTTTTATGTCAGTACTCAAAAGTCACCCTGGAAATGATAGCTTCACAGATTTAGAAAATAATGAATCGTGCCTCCAAGAGAGGGTTCCCATGGGTGATGTTTGCTTGCTTAATGATGGTATTTGACAGCAGGCTTTGTTTATCTTGAGGTTTCCTTGGCAACTCTTTCATTGGAAAATGAGCACTGATAGAAAAGTGCTGAAATATTCATTTTTACTGAAAGAGTGTTGGTGATATTTCCTTTTCTTCCTATGTATTTATCGTTGTTTCTTTTCCATGTGATGCAGTCATTTGACAGGATTAGTCATTTATCTAAAATTAATTTCTGCAAGAATAGCTGTATATGTAAGAGATGAGGTGATTCAGGAAATGTGTTGGCTTTGCTTCCTTATTTTGACATGCCTGATTCTTCTTTAGGATTTGAGGTGTCACACTAAGAATGGAATGTCACACTCCCCCTAATTCCAATTGCAAGTGCACTGATACAGAATTTTTTTTCTGCACTGGCTGACTGTATGATCTAAATAGTAACTATGAAATGAATGTCTGAGAGAGAAAAGCTGGTATCTTTAACACAATAATCAACCAGTTTTAATGCTAAAAAAAGAAGATGAAAATGTTTAGTGAGTAATGAGTACATGTGTCACATCATAAAAGTTGTTGCTGTTTTAGTGTCAGCATTCATGAATATTTAATGACACTAAGGAGAAAATAACAAGACACACCTCATGCATAGTTTATATAAATTTAATTTTGAAGACTTATTTATATTGTTGTTTGTTTATGTGAGTGCCTGCATGTAGGTATGTGCACTGCATGGTTTGTCTGGTAACATGGTACCTAAAAGAAGGATTTGAATCCCCTGAAGCTGGAGTTACAGGCAGTTGTAAGCTGTCAGTTGTGAGTTTTGAGAACTCAACTCAGGGCTTGTCCAAGAGCAAAAAGTACTCATAGCTTTGAGTCAACTCTCTGGGCTCCTACTTCTATTTTAATAGCACATTTGTAAAGACAATACTTACTGATGCCTATGAGAGACTGACTTCCAACTCATCTAGTAGGATGTCCAGGAAGCATATTTCCTCTTGAATGTAAAACAAGGACCTGCTTAGCAAGATTTAACCATACTAAGTTACTTCTGGATTACATCTGCTGACTCTGATGACTAACATTGTCAAGTTGATAGGATTTAGAATCACATAGGAAACAAGATTCCAGAATGTCTGTGAGGGAATTTCTTGATTGGTTTAATCAGGGGACAACCCACTGTAAATGCCATAGCACCATTCCATGTGTTGGAAACCTGGACTTAACAAAGGAGAAAAGTGAACTGACTATGAGCTTTCATTTTTCTTACCATGAACGCAATGGAACCAGCAGCTCTAGCTCCCACAGTCATGTTGGACTATAACTTCAAACTCCGAGCCCATTCTTTCCTTAAGTTGCTTATTCTGAGTGTTTCATCACATCAGTGAGAAAAGAATCCTCAAGTTACCTGATACACATATATAGGAATATATAATGAAATCTCTTTTCTATTCTTAAGATATAATAACCAAACAAATAAACTCCCTAATATTCTAAAAATAAATAGAATTTTTAAATAAACTTATTGATTATGAATGAAAATTTAAAAATGTGAAATTAAGACAACTGTCATAATTTTAAAAATTCAATTAACATGAGTCATTCCAAAAAAAAAAAAACCCTCAATCAGATGTACATAGTTTAGACAAAATCTTAAGACTATTCACACTGAGAACTTTAATTCATAGATTTTTATTAAAGCTTGGAACATTGTAGACACAAGATACCATGGAGAACAAACACAACTATTGATCACCCCACACGACTCCTCAAGTCACGCACACATTTGATTCTCTTCCACCTCTCCTTCAGAAAATAATTACGTCACTTAACCACAGATGATGTTCCATCCTAAAGTTTCATTTAAATAGAATCAGAAGGCTCACCTTTTTGCCTTACATCGTTCTTAGACAAAATGTCTTTGAGATTCGTCATGATGGTGTGAGCGAGGGTAAACCATTCCTTATGTATGTATGTAATTACAGGTATGTAAGATTGCTTTGTTGCATAGTGCATCATAATCCCTTTATCCGTTTACTGAGTTGTTCATTTATGCCATTTCAGGATTCTCTATTGTAAATAAGCCTAAATGAACATGCGTGCAAAGTTTTTATATGTCACATGCTGTCCATATTCTTACACAGATAGTAGTGGTGTGGTTAATTCATAGTATTTCCTATCAGCATCTTTAAAAAGTTTCCTAATATGCCCTCATGTTTTATATTCTCAGAGGAATACATGTGTTCCCATTGCCATTTCCTTGCCAACCTTTGGTGTAAGATGCCTCTTTAAAGTTAGATATTCGAATTAGATATAATAGTCCCTTCTTGTGGTTTTAGTTTTCATCCTCTTGGTCATTAATGGTATCAAGACAAATATTTTCATACTTCTTTGCATTTTGCACATCACAGGAAGTAACAGTTCATATTTCTTCCTATTTTATAATTGAGCTCTCTCTTATTAGTCCATCATTTTTAATAAAATGTAGTTACATAAGTTCACCCTCTGTTTCTTTCCTCCAATCCTTCCCAGGACCCCAACTCCTCTAAACTTCATGACTGCTTATTTTTATAACTATTATTAATACATACCTGAACGAATGTGCATACACACACGCACACACACACACAGAAGCACACACATGCACACACAGTTGTTAATATAACCTGCTGAGTCTATTTAATGTTGTTTGTCTGTCTATGTTTTAGAGCAAGCCACTTGTTAAGCCAACTTTTAGAGCAAGCCACCAACTTTTGAGAAAGGGAGACTTAGTCTTCCCTAAGGATGAGCTCCCTAATTTGCTGTTAGTAGGTTAACACATTAACAGATTAAAGATGAGCTGGGTTTTTTTTTAAATCATATATAGGTTCCGTGGTTTTCTTCCAGTCTTTAGTGCATTTTTTCATTTAATTTGAAAATCATAACTTTTAATTTTTGATGGAGTCTAACTTACTGTATATTCTCCATAAATAATCATGCTTTTAATACTATCCTTAGGAGATGTTTGTCAGGGCCTAGAGAGGGCTTGGTGCTTAAGAGCACTGGCTGCTCTTTCAGAGACTCCAGGTTTGATCTTCAGCATTCATGGCAACTCACAACATCCCTTGTTAGGGGATCTGATACCTTGTCCTGGCCTCTGTGGGTACTGCATGCAGGTAAAGTACCCATGCACATAAAATATACATTAAAGAAAAAATTAAAAGTAGATATGTGTCTAACCCCAAGTACTGGTATTCTTTTTAAAAATATTACTTTTAGGTTGCTCCTTCAGCTACATAAAGTTTTACATAAATTTATATAGGTATAAACTGTTGATAAAAAATTCATTCTTATGCATAAAATGCTAGTGTTTTTGGCAAAATTTACTGAGCATGCTATTTTCCTCACTAAATTACATTTGAACATGTCTGAATTGCATTGATCTTATACATTTGGGTTGTGTTTAATAATTTCAATCTGCTTCACTCCTGGATTATCTGACTATAATACATCGCATCATCCTGGTGGTACCTTATTTGTTTTCTTGAAGTAAAATCATTTTGAATATTAATAATGAGTTGTTTTGGAGTTGTTTTTGCTATTCAAGACAATGAATTTTTCCATATTAATTTTAGACATGTCTTCTAATTTTTGTCCAAAACGGCTAATGTGTTTGGGAGCATTTCTCTAATTTGTATATGCATTTGGATAGACGTAACATTACCAGTATCAGACTCTGCTGTATACTTTTACAAATGATATAATCTTGTCCATTCATCTATACTTTACTTTTCACAGCTATGCTTTTTAAGTCAAGGTGTGATTTTTAGCTATAGAAAATTCCCGCAATTAAATAACTATTCATATTTGAGTTGAGGGATGTATGAGACATGTTGTGGTTTCCAACATGATGAATCCTGAAATACTTAAGTCACAGATAGACCAGAAACCTTTAGATATAAGTAGCCTTCCCCCACCCTGGTAATGGTGCTACTGTGCTCTACTCCTCATTGGCCCTGCCTGAAGATGATGAAAATGAATTGTTCTGATGGTGAGTGAAGATGGAAGAAAATGGTGTTGGATCTGGGAGAGATCACTTGCATCAGAGATGTAGCTCGCTCATCATGTGATCTCTGCTGTCAACAACTCAGTGATTAAGACATACCAAGTGTGTGAGTATTTCTAAAACGCACAGGAATTAGGAAGCATGAAAAATTTACAAGTTCAAGGGGACTATGGTGCTATGGAGACACTGTCATATTTATCAGTTTTGCTTGATGATAGGAAATAGAGGTTTACACCTTTGGTAAAAAACAACAAATCATGTCTGCTGAAGTAAGCAATAAGCTCAATCACAGTGATCTGATCGTGTACACAGAAAGATGGAAGTAAGTCTATGGATGTGGTACAAGTTCCCAGAAAGAATTGATTGCAAGCCAGTGTGGGAAAATAAGGTTCTGATGAAGACCATTACACTCCAACAATTCACTTCAATGTCTTTTGGGAAATAGTGAGTTCCTTTAAAGTTTGATCATGTGATATGGAATATTCAGTGATCTGCAAGGAAAACATACTGGGTTTTGTAACACCTTAAAAATGGAAATGCTCATCTTGGGCTAGTATGGGCCAGGTCAAAGTTTACAATCATAGCAACCTTCTGCCTCCAAAGACCATGGTGAAGCCTGCCATCCATGCTCCTGCCACACAAGCTTGACTTAATTTTCTTTTCTTTTTTTTTTGTTGTTTGTTTTTGATTTTTTTTTCTTTTCTTTCATTTTTGAGGGCACAGGGATGGGAGTGCGGGACAGGGAGAAATGGGAAGAGGGTGTTATCAAGATACATTGTATGGAATTCAAATTATTTAATGTAAGTATAAACAAAATAAAATAAAAATAAAAAATTAAGAGTGGAAATGCAGAAGCTTTTCTGAAGAGCAAGGACCTAAAGAGGAAAAGCTCACACAGAGTCTTAGATGAATTGGCTTGAAGGACCATGTAATAAAAAATGTTCAAACTCCTTGAAAGACCTTTAGGATCTGGCTGGTGTTGTCCTTTGGGAAGGTACACTTCATTAAGCTGCATTCGTTTAATAAGAATTATACCAAGATTATCTTGGTGTGGTAGCAGTAATCATAGCACTCTGGAGACAGAGGCAGGTGGATATCTGCAACTTTAACAACAGCCTGGTCTACAGAGTGAGTCTGGGAGAGCCAATGCTACATGTCTTGTCTCAACACAAACAAAAAACTAACAACAAAATTTACACTAATCAGAAATACTACATTTAGTGGGAAGTTGCATTTATTCTGTGGAAAACTATTTCTGCAGATCAAAGGGGTATTCATTGTGGGAAGATATGGCCCAACCATTAAAAGCACTTGCTAATGCATCGAAGGACCTGGGTTCATTTTCTAGTATACACATGGTCAATCACAAACTTCTGTATCTCTAGTCCTAGGGCAAAATTAGAGAAGGCAATCCGGTTGGAAGAAAAGGGTCCCAAGAGCAGGCAAAAGAATCAGAGATGCACCCACTTCCACTGTTAGGAGTCCCATAAAAATACCAACCTAACAGCCATGACATATATGCAGAGGACCTGGTTCAGACCCATATGGGCTCCTATATTTCCAACTTTAGTCTCAGTGAACCCATTTGAGCCCTGCTTGGTTGATTGGAGTTAATATTTTTGTTAAGTTGAAGGTAAGATTCTTACATATTTTTCCAAATATTTCTATCTGTAAGCTTGCCTATTATCTTCACTTAATAATCAAATGAGCATTCAATAGTCAACCCAGCATCTGCAATTGAAATCTTTCCTTTCCTCTTTGCTTTTCTATTGTCATAAGATATTGACCACATTCCAGAAAGATAACAATTGGCATCAGTGTGTGATGATTAACCTTGTCTCCTTTTATTGCTACATTCTGATCAATGCAGAGTCACAGAAATTTTCTAGGGGATCTGTACAAAACGGTTCCTTGCCCCAGGTAGAGAGCACCCTGAAATATAAAAGAAATGGAACTGTCCATGTCCAGCTTGGTGAACCAATGATTTTAATAGGGTTAACTGCAAAAGCATGGGTGAACTAAAGACAGGCCCACCATGGTGAATTCCCCCACGTAATTAAGAGTCAGCTGGAAATTCTGCCTACCACATGGAACAGTCACAAAAACTATACTACTGAAGAAAGCACTCAGAATATACTCAAGAGTTCACATATTCTAAAAGTGGATGATTTTAGGCTATTCTCAGCTTAATGAAGCATATGAGGTACCCATTTTCATAAAGAGGATGCTCATTAACCAGATCTCTCTTGGGTTTCCTTTGTGATAACAGTAGTCATATCCAAGTGTAGGAAACAGCGGCTCAAGTACACAGCACAAAGGTAGTAGCATTCATTTATTAGCACAAATATAGCACACAGAAACTTCTCAGTCTGTCATTGTTAAGACAGTATCTGACTCACCACAGGTGTATGTGATGCTAGCTAATGTCTGCAAGTGCTCAGAAATACTCAAATTACAGACCATGTGGAAAATTATAAGACAAGGAAACTGCATTTTTTTGTCTAGAGACAATATGAAACATGGAGAACTAGAAAAGAACCAGCCATTATTCCCCATCATTACACACAAACAAACAGATTTAAAGGGGCTCCCAAGAGCCAAGTAATTAATAGTAAAACAAGATAAGGAGTCAAGTACAGTTTTAAATACAAACATTTAATGAGTTTCAATGCCACATCAATTTAAAAGTCATCCAAACACTGAAAGATATGATAGGCAATAACTAATTTTGTTAGTGACAGTAACTAACTTGGGAAGAGCTGAGGAAGCCCTGAGATAATGCATAAGGAACAGATGGAGTCCATAGTGGATGTGTATTATTGATGTGGATATAGTCAAGTCAAGGATCCATGCTTTAGGCGTGTGGGGAATTAGCAAAGCCTTTCCCTTGTAATTTGGGCCCTGAATCGGTAAAGCCTTTACCGTGTTGGAATGTGAATGCTGACAATGTTTGCAAAAAAACCCAACCGATCAAACAAACAAACAAAAAAAAAAAAAAAGGAGATTCCTCCTCCTTGGTATTTACCTGAAACTGCTTGTATACAGAGACCCTATAGCAATCTTTGTCCCTCATTCCCCATGTGCACTGTGGGTAATAAACAAGCCGGGGTTTCTGCATTGTTGTAGTAGTTAGTGCCACTCCATCTGAGTGAGTGTGCACATCCCAGTGGGTACCAGCTTTCCTGTGTGTGTATCTTGGCTTCTGGTCCTTCCTTCATTCTCTATGCTCTACTCTTCAGATAAAATCACCAAGACACGTGGGTTGTGGCACCTACCTAATAGTAACATTCAAAATTGATGTTTTATTACAATAACCATTTGAGGAGATCAATAAAGAGGACTGATGTTGTGCATGTAGCAGCTTGATACTGTGGGTCACGTAATTCTGAAATAATTCTTCATATTTCTAACTTTTACATGCTTCTCTAAAAAATATGATACCATGGATCAAAAGTTCATATTCACTAATAATTCAGTATGAAATACTGAATGCAGCAACTAATTTTATATTTAGAGTTTATGCTGCTGGGAGCAAGAGAATGCAAATTAAAACCATTATTTCATGCTTACTCTGTAGCCTGAAGAAGACAAGTAGTTACAGCATTTGGAGCCAAGGGCTATTGTGCTTTTAGCGGTGAAGTTCACTCATGTGTTTTACAATATATCATTCTCAGAGTAATTATTTAAATTTAAATATTATATTTCCTTAAAATTGTAGTTGCAACCTACCAATGCATTGTTTCCAAGGTCATCTGAGGTTATAAAATTCAATGGCTATAAAACTTGATGTTCGGCTGAAGGTTGATTTAGAGTTATTCATCATTGTGTGGAGAAATAGCTAATTGAGTGATGTTTATTATGGTTTGAATATGGAGTGTCTCTCATAGATTCATGGGTTTAATACTTCATCCTCAGTCGTTGCAGCTGTTTTGAAGTTTCTTGACATTTCAGGACTTGCAGCCTACTTGGAGAAAATAGGTCCTTGGAAGGAGGGTCTTTGTGGATTTCATTTTTCTCTACAGCTTGGCCCTTCTGTTGCAGTTTCCTGATCATAGCAAAGAAAAGCAGCTAGGGTACCATATGTCCCCACTTCCATGATGCTTTTGTTCACTTACAATGTGGACAAGTGACCCCGTGGAGTGATGTCTCTGAAACTCTGAGTCAGCAATGTTTCATCTTTGAGTTTTTTTTCCCCCTTGAAAGGGCCTTTTTATTTTCACAGCTACAGAAAAATAAATAATATTAAGTAAGTAAAAATAAGTTAAAATGTAGAGCAACATGAAACATAGAAAAGTTATTTTCTTTCACAAGGGAAATCCTCTTATTGGAATCTTTTTATTAAGATGAGTTCCTGGGAGGTCACTATGAAAGAGGCTATTTCCAATTTGTGGAATCTGTCTTTTTACTGTAAAATTCTCTCTTCTTTCTCCCCGCCCTCATCTCTTTTCAGGATTTTTGGATCATATAAGACAAAGTAAATAGTACATCATCATTATTTGAATATATCAAAATGACATGTAATGTATAGAATTCACATTAGAAAGTCCTTCTGATATGACATAGTATCCTAGTGTTGTATCTGGCTAAACAATATGGACTTTAATGCTTTAAAAATACAAATTAGCAAGTGGTAGAAACAAAAGGGAATATTCAGTCTATTAAAATGTAAAGGCTATGCTCCTCTGCCCATGGGTGACTACAGCAGTTCCAGAGATAGCTAGGGCATTGGCCTATTCAGAAGTAATGAACACATATTCAGCTCCAGTACAAGCCCTTGACTGCCTCCCTAGAGTCCTACAAGACACAACATCATAGAAAGGATCTAGGTCTGGAAACACATTAAAGTCTTCATTGGAAATAACATACCCCAGTCCTACATGGGCAAAGCAGACTCTTACACATTGCCCTGCCCTAAGCAAGGCAGCTTTGCCATATCTCCTGGTAGAAGAAGCTGGATGAGATTTCAGAGGGTGAGGAAAAATACTAGCTGAGCAAATCCAACCTTTAATGATAAATTGCATTCTGAACTAAGTCAATTGAATCTAGATTTTATTTGTTATCATCTTTACTGCTGTTTTATACCTGCAATTACTGAGAAGCACATTACTTAATGGGATTTTGGCTTAACGATAATTAATCAGGGATAATAATTTAAAGAAGGATATTTGCCTTTTATATGTATGTGTGTGTGTGTATGTGTGTGTGTGTGTGCACGTGTGTGTGTGTCTGTGTGTGAGAGAGAGAGAGAGAGAGAGAGAGAGAGAGAGAGAGAATTTGGAGAGAATTTTATCTACTCTTTCAGATTGTTTTAAAATCCTTACCACATTAATTAAACACAGGGTATAAGATGTCTGAAAGTACAGTACTGTTATATGTATTAATGTATCAATAGGCAAGAGAGCAGACACATTTCCATTGACTCTGGATGGCAATAAAAATTACTTTCATGATTATTATTAATTGAAAACTTCAGTATTGCTCAAATTTCTAAGGTCATAGTCAGAATATGTCCAATATCAAAGTGTATTTACAAGTCAATAATAGAAACAAATTTCCCAAATTTATTACTGAAATACATGAAATAGAGGCAAATGAATAACATAATAAACCCACTGGAAACTACTCACTTTTAAGTTGAAAAAGCCAGTTAAATGTTTCAGTCATGAGGGTAAGACAAAAAGATTTCTGTGTATTTGTTTTTTCCTTTTCTTTTCCCTCAATTGCCAATTAAAGAAATGAAATGATACAGAAATGTCTTTTATACCATTTGTCTGTCTTACTATCCGTGTCTGAGAAACAGACTGAAATATACATACAAAAAAAGTCATCAGAAGACCTTGAAATGTCTCTATTCACCAGTGCAAAGGATCAATTTTACAATTAGCCATTGGATTTACTTGATTGTTGAACCAGGTTGTAGCTGTTTTTTAAGAATGACAGCTTTAG